>CAUJRU010000366.1:802489-826489 GCA_963277665.1 Viscum album
AAGTCATCACAGATGCTTCCCTCTCCATTCACACGCACCATCGGTGTTGATGGAGATCACTACAGGTGAGCGGTGGAAATCCGGGCGAAAGATACCATGGGAGATTATTTAAGAAATCCTGAGTCGAATGTCATTACAGGTGCTGTACACATGCCGTGTTGTTTGCAGAGAATGGAGTATGATGATCAGAAACCCCTCCTTCATGAATCTCCACTCACGCAGAACCCCAACCCTATCGAGGATTTTTGTTCAGTACATCGAAGGTTCGAGAATAGGTCGTGGCCTCATCTCTCCCATAGCCTCCCGTAAGAACGAGGTATTGTCCTTGAACTTTGCGCTTGATTCACGTGATATCAGTGTCTTGGAATCATCGGATCTTGGGCTGCTATACTGCGTCAGCTATTCCTGGGATGACTTTTGTCGTTTTGTGCGTGATCTTGGGATCTGCAAACCCACCACTAAACAATGGCAGTCTATCCCATTACCTAGCTCTGAGGTGTTAATGTATGCCAATTTTGCTGCCTTGGAGATTACTGAGAGGAGCCCCATTGCAGTATAAAATCATACATGCCGTGCCATCCGATTTGAATAACCTGTCGTTCCATGTTTTCGATTCCAATAAATGAAAGTGGAGACTTATGTGGCATCTATTAGACCAGGACATCCGATTGGAGGGAGTTTTTTTTTTACATTTTTTCAATTTTTTTTTAAAATACCACTAGGTTAAAAAAATTTATTTTTTACCTCCCAAAGGCGGCACCTGGTGTGCCGCCTTTGGGGGTTTTTATTCCCAGGGAAAGGTGGCACATGGTGTGCCGCCTTTGCCTAAAAATTAATCACAAAGGCGGCACACCAGTTGCCACCTTTGCATAATTTTTTTTAAATTTTATTATTATTATTATTATTGTTTTGTTTTGTTTTTATATATATATATATAAAACAAAACTTTTCAGCAAAATTTTTCTGCTATTTAATATCTAGCAGTTCTGCCATTACAACAGTCTGGATTCTGACTGATACCCTCACCCAGCACTCCCTTTTATAAGGGGGTTTGCCCTGAAAACCATACTGCATTTCCGATGTGGGATTCTGGTTCTCCTTTTCCTGTGCAGTACATTCTGCATTTCCGATGTGTGATTCTATTTCAAGTACGCAACTTTGAAAGACTATAAAACATAAACTATAAGACCAATATAAATGAAACTTTAAACACTGATTAAACTTATAATAAATAGTTGAAAACAAAAATAATTTCATAAAAAATGTTGATACAAATTAATTTATAAGCTTTCAAAACCACCTACTTAAAACTTAAACATATTTCAAGTACGTGACATTGAAAGCCTATAAAATATAAACTATAAGACCAATATAAATGAAACTTTAAAAACTAATTAAACATATAATAAATAGCTAAAAACAAAAATAATTTCATTAAAAATGTTGATAAAATATAATTTACAAGCTTTCAAAACCACCTACATGAAACTTAAACATATTTAAATTACATGACTTTGAAATCCAATAAAATATAAACTATAAGACCAATATAAATGAAACATTAAACATTGATTAAACATTTAAGAAATAGTTAAAAAAACAAAAAAATTGTAAAAAATATCCATGAAAAATAATTTATAAGCTTTCAAAACCTCCTACTTGAAACTGAAAAATGTTTCAAGTACATGCCTTCGAAAAACTATAAAATATAAATTATAAGGCCAATATAAATGAAACTTTAAACAATGATTAAACATATAAGAAATAGTTGAAAATAAAAATAACTGCCTAAAAAATGTCGATGAAAAATAATTTATAAGCTTTCAAAACCGTCAACTTGAAACTTAAAATGTTTCAAATACGCGAATTTGAAAGAATATAAAACATAAAATATATGAGTAATATAATTGAAACCTAAAACATTGATTAAAAATATAATAAATAGTTAATAATTAATTAGTTAATTAGTAATATAATTATTAATTATATAACAGTTAATTAGTAATATAAATATTATAAAATATTTTTCATCAACATTTTTTAGGAAATTCCTTTTGTTTTCAATTATTTCTTATATGTTTAATCAATGTTTAATGTTTCATTTATATTGGTGTTATATTTTATATTTTATAGTCTTTCAAATTCATGTACTTGAAATAGAATCCTACATCGGAAATGCAGAATGTACTGCATAGGAAAGAGAGAACCTGAATCCCTAATCGGAAATGCAGAATGATTTCTAGGGCAAGCCATATTAATTAGTAATATAATTATTAATTAGTTCCTTAGTAATATAATTATTAATTATAATTATTAATTAGTAATTATTAATAATTAATTACATAAAAATTAGTTAGTTAATTGGTAATATTATTATTAATTATATAATAATAAATTACTAAAATAGTAATATAATTTTTAATTACATTTATTCATTATAATTATTAATTATTAATTAGTTAATTAGTAATATAAATATTAATTATAATTATGCATTATAATTATTATTTAGCAATTATTAATAATTAAATATATAATAGTTAGTTAGTTCATTAGTTATATAATTATTAATTATATAACAATTAATTAGTAAATTAGTAATATAATTTTTAATTATATATATTCATTATAATTATTAATTATTAATTAGTAATTATTAATTATTAATTAGTAAATTAGTAATATAAATATTAATTATAATTATTAATTATTACTTGTTAATTATTAATTTTTACTTATTAATTATTACTTATATAATAATTATTTAGTTAATTATTAATATAACTATTAATTATATAATAATTAATTAGTTAATAAGTAATATAATTATTAATTATATAATAGTTAATTAGTTAATTAGTAATATAATAATTAAATATAATTATTAATAACTAAATATGTGATAATTAATTAGTTAATTAGTAATAATATTATTAATTGTATAATAATTAATTAGTAATATAATTATTACATATATAATAATTATTTAGTTAATTAGTAATATAAGTAATAATTATAAGTAATTAATTAGTAATTATTAATTAGTTAATTAGTAATATAAATATTCATTATAATTATACATTATAATTATTAATTAGTAATTAATAATTATTAATAAGTAATTATTAATTATAAATTAGTTAATTAGTAATATAAATATTAATTATAATTATTCATTAAATTATTAATTATTAGTTGTTAATTATTAATTATTACTCAATAATTATTACTTATATAATAATTATTTAGTTAATTATTAATATAACTATTAATTATATAATAATTAATTAGTTAATTAATAATATAATTATAGTCTTTCAAAGTCACGCACTGGAAACATTTTTAAGTTTCAAGTAGACGGTTTTGAAAGCTTATAAATTATTTTTCATCAATATTTTTTATGAAATTATTTTTGTTTTCAACTATTTATTATTTGTTCAACTAATGTTTAAAGTTTCAATTATATTCGTTTTATAGTTTATATTTTATAGTCTTTCAAATTCGCATACTTGAAACTTTTTTAAGTTTCAAACTGGTGCTTTTGAAAGCATTTAAATTATTTATAATCAACAATTTTGATGAAATTTTTTTTGTTTTCAACTATTTCTTATGTGTTTAATCAATGTTTAAAGTTTCATTTATATTGGTCTTATAGTTTATGTTTTATAGTATTTCAAAGTCATGTACTTGAAACATTTTTAAGTTTCAAGTAGGCGGATTTGAAATATTATAGATTAATTTTCATCAATATTTTTTAGGAACTTCTTTTGGTTTTCAACAATTCCTTATATATTTACTCAGTGTTTAATGTTTCATTTATGTTGGTCTTCTATTTTATGTTTTATAGACCTTCAAATTCGCGTACTTGAAACATTTTTAAGTTTCAAGTAGACAATTTTGAAAGATTATAAATTAATTTTTATGGACATTTTTTAGGATGTTTTTTTTGTTTTCAACTATTTCTTATATGTTTAATCAATGTGTAAAGTTTCATTTGTATTTGTCTTATAGTTTATGTTTTATAGTCTTTCAAAGTCGCCAACTTGAAAAATTTTTAAGTTTCAAGTTGAAGGTTTTGAAAGCTTATAAATTTTTTTGGTCAACATTTTTTATGAAATTATTATTTTTTAAACTATTTCTTATATATTTAATCAATGTTTAAAGTTTCATTTATATTGGTCTTATAGTTTATCTTTTATAAGAATTCAAAGTCACGTACTTGAAATATGTTTAAGTTTCAAGTAGGTGGTTTTGAAAGCTTATAAATTAATTTGTATAAATATTTTTTAGGAAATTATTTTTGTTTTCAACTATTCCTTATATGTTTAATCAATGTTTAAAGTTTCATTTATGTTGGTATTATATTTTATGTTTTATAGTCTTTCAAAGTCGCATACTTGAAACAGAATCCCACATCAGAAACACAGAATATACTGCGCAGAAAAAAAAGAACCAGAATCCCACATCGGAAATGCAGTATGATTTCTAGGGAAAGCCCCCTTATAAAAGGGAGTCCAGGGTAAGGGTTTCTGTCAGAATCCTGACTGCTGTAATGGCAGTGCTGCTGGATATTAAATAGCAAAAAAATTCTGCTGAAAAGTTTTGTTATATATATATATATATAAAACAAAACAAAACAAAAATAAAAATAAAAAATTTTAAAAAAAATATTTATGCAAAGACGGCACCTGGTGTGCCGCCTTTCCGGTTTATTTTTGGGCAAAGGTGGAACACCATGTGCTGCCTTTCCCTGGCTGAAAAATCCCCCAAAGGCGGCACACCAGGTGCCGCCTTTAAGGGGTAAAAAAATAATTTTTTTACCTAGATGTATTTTCAATTTTTTTTGAAAAAATGTAAGAAAAAAACTCGATTGGAGGCAATAGTAGAAGGGGTTTTGATCAGAGGGACGGTTCACTGGCTAATCTCCCGGTTTCGCATCCTGACCTTTGATGGGTATAGTGACATCCCTCTAATGAGGCCGTTGCCGTCTGACATGGATCCAGACCTAGGTTTAGAGCAGATTGTGGAATATCAAGGGATGTTGGGATACGTTCGCATACAGAGGACCAAACATATTGGTGGGGAAAAAGGGAGTGCAGTGGAGGAGGTGGGGAAATTGTTTATCGAATTATGGGTATTGGAAAATTCCAGTCACCATGGTAGGTGGGGCAGTATGGAATAAAAGACATGCAGTGGATGTAAATTTCACCTCCTGCACCTCACAGGACTTGCCCATAATATCACATGGAAACACCCTCGCACTGGTGTGTAGACGACTTATAACGACACTCTTCTATATTGATTTCACTGCTGCTCATGCAATCATCTAGATTTATTATGGAAGATGCTCCACTAAAGTCATGAGTTTTCGTTCTGATTGGGAGGCATGCCATCTTGCAATGAAAACCTATTCGGGTGGGAAGAATATAGGCAATTTGAAGGAAGATGGATAAGATGCGGTCTCATTTTTCAATTTTTTTATTTATCCTATCCTCAATGCTACCTTTGTTTCTACATTTCCTTTCTATCCACCTCAAATCCAATCTGATTTTGGCTTAGGTTAATAGGCCATTTTTTATTTGTTTGTTGAATCTTTCTATATTTTATACCAGTCATACTTGTTTATGTTGACTGTTAACCTTTATTGGATTATTCTCTACATATCTATTTGTTGTCCGGTATTATAAATACTGTTTATTGAAATTTGCTAATATATATATTTTCTGTCTTCTGGTATGGAAAAAGAAATTTGCAATGTAGAAATTTTTTGTTTTATGTTTCCAAAACAATACAATATTGTGTAATCATGTTGTCCGTCTCATACTGTTATTCGACAAAACAAACCCCAACATTATCATTGACTTTGAAACATAGTAAAGGATGACCTGTACAATTGCCATTGTTTTATGTTTAACACCTCAATTATTATTATTATTATTATCTTGAATCTTCACAAAAAACTAAACCAACATAAAATATCTCTAATTCATTAATATGTGAGTGGAATGGTTGAAAATGCTGGTAATGACTGAAAAGGTTGATATGTGAAATAGTTATTTTAAAAAATGATGCACCAAATGATGGATTACATCAAGTTTCTCCACTTCATAGTGGAGTGTGAAACTTGATGAAAGCTTCCAACATTCAGATAATAGGGGGCAGTACAAATTATTGGGGGAGAATCCTGATCTTAGGACGAAATTTCTTGCGAAACAATTTGTGAGAAACCCGATGAAAAATGGAAGCGAAGAAATCACGTGACATTCCAAAATATCCACTATGAATCCATGAGTATAGAATCAACGTAATGCCTGAACTTGAATTACAATGAGAGCGTACAGAAACCTATGTGAAAACTACATCCTGATACATCTTCATCTTCTCTCTGATAAAACATCACACCAATGCCATTCTCGAAAGATCCATCTATGAAAAAATGTCACCCTTCTGTCGATGAAACACCACAACCTTGAGGATCCTTATCTGAACATGCATCAGCCTCACACCGCCTTACGACAATCAAAATATTTCTATCTCATGATCTTTCCATCAAGATGTACCGTTGATCTTTAACTAAGAGATGACACTTGATCTCCACAATCAAGAAGACTTTCGATGCATGACCCTAATCAACAATATCATCGTTGCTGCTCCACACCTGCTCCATGTTAATGTGCTGATCATGATACCGCAAATGTGGTATCCCATCCCATCATAGATCCACTGTAGATGCATCATTATCCTAACCGATGAGTCACATGGGCTACCACAAATGCGACGACCCCTTTTCCCTTGATATCAATGGACTACATCTTGAGCAGTATAGCGACCCTACTTTTTCTTGCATGACTATTCCATCATTTTAAAGATAAAAAACATAATAATGTTACAAATCCAGGATCCAAAGGTTTAGTTCCTTGGGAAAATTAGGCTCATAAATATCTTTTACATGATAAAACATAAACATTATTTAATTCATCATTCTCCATCTTCTTAGTGACCCTCCCATTCTCCATAGTACAAGTAATCCCCAGAGGATATACATCAATGAAAGGTGTGAGTGAAAATCCCTATAAGATAATGAATAAGGGACATGAATCAATATATAATGGTTAAACATAATCAACATCATCATATCATAAGCACATGATCACCGTCAACAACATGAGGGAAACATGTGATAGAGGCTTGGAATATGGCAATGCATAAAAATGAAACATCATGTCTTAGTGGTCAAATATCACACATAGTTGTAAACAAATTTAGCAACGTATTCACATATAACATATGTGTATAATCATAATATCATCATTATGAAGAGAGATAACATTATGTTTATGCATAATACACATTGTCTCATGAGATACGTCACATTACTGAATGCATTGGAGGGCTATATAATTCCAGGTCCACCCATCACATCATAACATTTAAATAATTATGCATGCCACATAGAACATATGTCAATCAAATTCATGAAATAACCCATATAATGGAATGAGTTGGACAAGGATTTCATCAATCATTATTTCATGAATAAAATTGGTGTTCCCAAATGGAAAGGGGAAAATAACATATTTGGTATAAGAATCATCATTTTTTAAGTGAAGAAGAAATTACTCAAGATGAGTCAAGATGTGTTTTGAAAAAAAGAGTTCTTTGGGAAAATATTTTTATTTTTCACAAAATCAGATTGGAAACATGTATATCATCGAAAATAAAAAGGAAAGAAAAATGAAATTATTTTTAAGGAAAATTAAAGGAATATCCATACTGAAATTTGGAATGAAAGAGGAATAACCCAAAGAAAGGGAATTGGGTTTGAGAATCCCCTTAACTTATGTCTGAATGCATTCTGCAATTGCATTTAATATCTTGGATAATCAGATTAGATACATAATTTAGAACCTATTCTAAATGTTTTTGATTTATTATAAATTTATTAATTTCATTTAGGGTTATTTTGATGAGTTAAAGAATTTAATATCAGCGTTCTGGTAGTGTTCATTTTCATGGTTTCATGATCGATTTACTTGTATATAATTATGGAAGTTTTTAACAAATGAGAATAATTATCCAAAAGTGGAATTATATGATATTAATGAAATTCCTGAAGATTACTTGGTCTCATATATCATTTGGTTTTCTGGTATGAGGATGATTCATTTGATAAAACACTTATGATAAATGTTTGGTTTATTCTGGTAGTTTTTTCAACCATCACAAACTAGTTTCATTTTATTTAATAATATATTTGTAAATTAGTTTTAGAACATTAAAAATGTTATAATATAAATATTAATATCATTTTAACAATAATAAGGGTTTTATGAATAGCCTTGAAGGTGGTAATGGAAAACGAAAACTCTTCGTCCATGAAGGATGTGAATCGACACATCAGAGATGATCTTTTCATTTTTAGAATAAAAATAGTAGAGAATAGATTTGATGATAAATATGAAGGTCTTAGGTGCAGTAGAAGATCGTGGGTGGATTTTCCCACTTGTATTTTTTTCATTATCAATGATCAATACAGGATCAATACGACGATAAATGCTAGACTCCACGAATCAAATCACAGAAATAGACAAAGAAGAATAATAGTCCAAAAACCAAAAAGGAGGATCATCACAGGTTGATTATAATTAATTTAATTAATTGACAAGAAGTACCATTTATGACATTCTTTCTTCATTGATATTTCTGATCATGTTCTGATGTGATTCGTTGTTGCGTCGCAGAAGCCAAGTGTATACTTACTCTAGCGGTGATCCACACATGCACCACATATCTCTGGACACCGCCAAAGGATTCTCTGGGTGCTATCATGGAGAAGCCTTTGATTGCATTGTCCGCCTTAAATCACCTTGATCCGATGGAGGAGGATCTCTCTCGGTCTTGAGAGCGTTCTTGGAGGAAAATGTTTTTTCGGTCTTGAGAGAATTCTCCAGAATTTTTGTGAACAACGATTAGGGAAAAGTGTTGGGGTTGTGAGGATATTTATAATCAGGTTTGAGGTTATAGAGTTATGACAATAAATAAATGCATTACACGTTTTATTTATTTCATTAACTCTTATTGAAAAACCCCATGTCAAATCATTAATTCCTTGACATGCGCCCATGTAGATTATAATAAATATCATTTAATAAAACAATATTATTTCCTCAAAATCCCGACTGAAAAAACTACACGGCGTGTAATCATTAATACACGGCATGTACTTGTTTTTCATTTCCTTTACAAAATGAAAACTACAAGGCATATACGTTCAATGTACACAACATTTATATCTTGTTTTCATTTTATTCTTCCTCTAGAAATAAAACGATTTAGGCTTCCCTGAATAATTATTAAACCACATATGGGAATAATTTTTATTCTACTTGAGATACTTGGATACACTTAGTGTGTGACCCTCTAGGCTTCTTTCTTGTTGGCTTTAGTCATGCTTGCCTAAAGTTGAATATTACTATCTAGCAACTGGTCAAGGAAACCAAGAGAAAGAAGTTGATGCTGAATTGACGTGTCACATCATACGAACACTTACCGTGTAATTTAATCCCTTTTTTTCAATATCTCATCAAGCAGGTTTCATGGTAGTGTCATAAAACTATATGATTGATCCGTCATTCTTTGACTTCCAGAAATAAACTTGTCGTGATACCATGACCATGTAATTTGGGCAACAGTTCTATTTCAATCAAAGGGCCCGAGATATCTACTTCCATAAATATGGAAGGAAAAAATCCTTCCTCGACTTATCCATTAACAACATGTCATTCGTGACGCACCCATTGTACCCTACTTCTTTCCAATTATCTTCATGATGGTTTTTGTCAGCAAATCTAAGTGTACGAGTCATGACATGATTTAATGATAATCTTACAGTCTAAGGACCATTACACACGCTCGTAGATAGCACTGTACGATGACACCAAGACATGTGGAATTACTATTGGCGGGTCTGTTCTCATAATCTCCCATCTTGGAGATTACCAAGTGTGAACTCCATGAGAGAGAGTCTCGTCTTCTTATGAGTACTCGCACATGACGGTTTTTATACTATGTGTCCTATCATAGTATATCATTCAACTGTAGAACTTTATTTAAGAATATTGTTTTATCATTTCAAGGTTCTCATTATAGTGGGGATGTACCATGACCTTATTAATGAAACAAATATTCCAGGACATTATTATATTATAGTCATGCAGAACAATGAACAATATATAATAAGTGTACATTCATGTAATCAAAGTATAAACAATTGGTTCTCAAGACACCAACTCTAAAAAACTCCCAATTGGACTAGAGTCAGCTGCCTATGACTTTTAGTCTTTTAGACCTCACATAATGATCCTGTTTCTACTGTTTCAAGGATTTAGTCAAGGTGTTCGCCATGTTGTCGTCTGTGTAAATACTGTTCACTACAACTTCACCTCTCTGAGAAAAATCCCTCAAGGGATGATACTTCTGAATTATGTGCTTTGTCTGCTGATGTGACCTTGGATATTTTGCAAGTGCCACCACTACAGTATTATCACAATAGAGTGTGATAGGATATTTACTGCTAGGTACTACATCAAGCTCTTGGATGAAGCTTCGCATCCATAATTCTTCTTTAGCTTTCTTAGAAGATGTGATATACTCGGATTCTACTGTAGAATCTACGACCACACCTTTCTTTGAGCTCTTCCAACTCACTACACCTCCATTCAAACTAAATATGTATCCAATTTGTGACTTCATGTCATCTTGATTAGTCTAGAAACTAGAATATACATGTCCTCTTATGACTAGTTCCTCATCTCCTCCATAAACCAAGAACATATCCTTAGTACGCCTCAGATACTTTAGGATAGTCTTGACTACCATCCAATGGCGTTCTCCTAGATCAGCTTGATATCTGCCCACCACACTTAATGCATAAGAAACATCTACCCTTTTACATAGAATAACATACATGAATGACCCAATCACAAATGAATAAGGGATCCTTGCCATTTTCTTTCTTTCCTCATGTGTATGAGGACACATTTTCTTGGAAAGATGAATTCCATGTGACACTAGCAAAAATCCCTTCTTGGACTTTTCCATACCGAATCTATTTAGTATCTTGTCAATGTATGTTCTTTGACTCAGGCCCAACATTCTCTTGGATCTATCACGATGGATCTTGATACCCAGAATATATGCTACCTCTCCCAAGTCTTTCATAGAGAAGCATTTATCAAACCATGCCTTAACTGACTGTAATACATATACTTAGTTTCCAATTAGTAATATGTCATCAACATATACTATTAGGAAAATGACTGCACTTCCACTAAACCTTGTTTAGACACAAGGATCACATTCATTCATAGAAAATCCAAATTCTATTACGGCTTCATCAAAATTAATGTTCCATGACCTTGATGCTTGCTTTAATCCATATATAGATTTCTGCAACTTGCATACTTTGTTGGCATCCTTTGGAGTCACAAACCCTTTAGGATGTGTCATGTAGACATCTTCCTAGAGATTTCCATTAAGGAATGCTGTTTTGACATCCATTTTCGAAACTTAAGAGTCATGGTAAGTGGCAATGGCCAATAGTATTCTGATGGATTTCAATATCGTAACCAGTGAAAAGGTTTCATCATAGTCAATTCATTGATGTTGTCTAAAACCTTATGCAACAAGTCATGCCTTATAGGTGCTCAATTGTCCCTCCATGTACAGTTTCTTCTTGAATACCCATTTATTACTAATAGGCTTTACATAAACTGTAGGATCTACCAAAATCCAGACTTGGTTTTGGTACATGGAATCCATTTTAGAATTCATGGCTTCTTGCCACTTGGGAATGTCTGTGCCTTCAACTTCTTCCTTGTAGGTAAGAGGATCATCATTGTCAACCAATAATGAGTCACCATCCTTGGTGACAAGAAAACCATATCATTATAGTTCTCTCACCTCTCTCTTTCTCTTACATATTTCTTGTGTATTTGGAACAAATTGTTCTTCCACGGGGCTTTGTGGAATCTGTTCTTATACCAAATCCTATGTATCTTGAGCCTTGACTTCATCAAAGTCTATCTCGCTCCCACTTTATCTTTTGTAGATGTGCTCCCTCTCAAGGAATATGGTGTGTCTTTCCATTGTAACCTTTTTATCTAAGGGTTTGTATAGGTAATATCCCCTTGTTTCCTTCAGATATCCTATAAAGGTACACTTTGTGCCTCAAGGTGCAATTTTGTTACCTGAAGAGTCCTTAACAAATGCTTCGCTACCCCGCACATGTAAATTTGATAACATGACTTTGCGTCCACTCCATAACTCATATGGAATACCATTTATCGATTTAGTTGGTACATGGTTTATTATGTGTGCTGAAATTTGTAATACATATCCCTAAAAGGATAATGGAAGACTTGCATGACTCATCATTAATCTCACCATGTACAATAGGGTGCAGTTCCTCCTTTCACTTACACCATTCCACTGAGGCGTGTAAGGAGGAGTGAGTTGAGATAGAATCCCAAACTTCTGTAAGAAATCAATAAAGCCCTGATTAAGATATTATCCTCCTCTGATTGAGCATAGTTTCTTAATTTTCTTACCAAGATGTTTCTAAACTTCATTCTTATATTATTTGAACCAATCAAAAGAATCTGACTTATACCTCATTAAGTAAATATATCCATATCTACCAAAATCATTAGTAAAAGTTATGAAGTACAAGAACCCACCCCCTGATTCAACTGGAAATGGTCCACACACATCTGTGTGAACTAATTCTATAATCTCTTTAGCCCTTTCACCTTTCCCACTAAATGAGGCTTTAGTCATTTTTCCATGTAGAAACGCATGACGTACACCAAGTGGTTTTAGTTTGAAAGAATCTAAATACCCATTTTGATGTAATTTTTTCAACCATTTTTTATTGACAAGAACTAGTTGGTGATGCCAAAGTTGGGTGTGGTATGAGTCATGTGAATTAACTTTGTCATCAATTGTTATTACTTGGTTTGTGTAGTCTAACACATAAAATCCGTTATATAAATGTGCCCTACCAAAACAAATTCTATCTTTATAAAAGTAGAAAAATTCATTTCCAAACATGAAAATGAATCCATTAGTATCTAATATGGATACTGAAATAATGTTTTTGGTTACATAGGGTACATAATAACATCCTTTTAGTACCAAGACCATACCAGTAGGCAATTTGAGGTGGTAGTCTCCGACTGCTACATCAGCGAGTCTGGCTTCGTTGGCTGCTCACAGATCCACCTCACATCGGTCAGTCTTTTTAAATCTACTTGGTTTCTATATTTGGATATAGATGTAAGCACCACAAGCAGTATCTAATACCCAATTTGTAGAAATAGATATATTAAATTCGATAACAAACACACCTGAAGCTTCCCCTTGCTTCCTTGGCTGGGTGTAGTTTTCCTTCTAGTGGCCCTTCTTGCCACATGCAAAACAAACAACCTCATGTTCTCTTGCCTCCTCTTTGATCTTCCTATTCTTGGAAGGCCTTGAAGAATCTATGGGCTTAAATCTCTTCTCCTTACCTTTCCTTTTATTCACCATAATGACAAAAGGCTTTTCATGCTTCATATCATTGTCCACTTGGTGAATGAGGATAGGAAGATCACATAGAGAATTCTCAATGTTGTTCATGTTGAAATTTACAACAAAGTTAGAGAAGATCTGGGGGAGTGATGCAAGAACGAGATCGATACCAAGTTCTTCAGGGAGTTCAGACCCTAGAACCTCCAAGTTCTCAATGTAGAAAATGAGCTTGACTATATGAGGCCCAGCTGGGGCATCCTCTCCAAGATTGCTCTGAAATAGAGCCTTGGAGATTTCAAACCTTTCATGTCTTTATCTCTCTTTGTATAGACCACTAAGGTGATCGAGCATGCTATAGGCATCCATGTCTTCATGAGACTTCATGAGCTCACTAGACATTTATGACATGATCAAACATTGAACGTCGAGTGCATCGCTCAAATGTTGATCATAGACCAGAAAATCTTCATCACTCACCCCTTGGGCAGGCGAATCAGGAAGTGAGGACTCCATCACGTAAAACTTTCTTTCATGGTGTAGGATAACCCAAAGGCACCCAAACGATTCCTAAAAGTTACTGCCGATGAGGATATTGTCTTTATCTAGAATTTATTGTAGAGAAAATATGGTTGAAGAGTTTTTCATATTGATTCTACAAATTAACAGAGCAGATTTATCAGTACCTTTTGATTACATTTTATGAAAAATAATAAATTTTATTAAGTCTCCCACTATTTTATCAAGTCCCAATGGCCCTCATCATTGAACATGAAATGCCCAGTTTCCATGTCATTCTAGTGGAAATGATCCATATTCCCCTTCACATAACCCCAACAAGGGTTGGTCAAGATATTAGAAGGTATTTAGGTAGGTAGATCTTTGCCAGCTGTGAGCTTGCAGTTCCTTGATCTGTTGAGTTGACTCCCCAATCCTGAAATCATGACTTTGGATTTCCTCAACTCTTGCCTCAAATATTACACCAAGTCTACCAAGGGCTACTCCTCCTGATGTAATATGGTTAAGTCAACCCGAAACCTTTCATAAGGGATTCCTTTATAAAAGTAAGTGTCCCAACAAGGGTTGGTCAAACACATAGTTTTATTGAGTCTTTCCCTTAATCAAGTAACAGAAGGCTTGGTCTAAATTAATATGGTATTTGAGGGATTTTAATCCTTTATGCGTATTTTCCCATTATCACATGCTTGTTAATATTAAGTGATGATTTCTTAAGTGATTAACCATGTTCTGATAATGTTTACGCATAGTTTAGTTTTTATTTTATTCCATTTTTCATAATTGTTTATTTCATTAACTATGTGATCTTGACAACACATACATAATAAATAAACCATGAAATCAGAAAAAAATAAGATGGAATGATCATGAGCTTCTATTGGTTGGCTTATCTAGTGGTTTTATAAGCTAACCTTGACCTAGGGAAAAACACCTTGAACCCGATGGTTCATGTTTTGTAGCTCCCACCAGTACACGTTTGTATATTCTTGGGTTGGTTTTTCCTCAGCTTCGGATTTTGAACTATCTCCTCTGGCTTGGTAGATCCTCCATTACATGGGGTTTACATAAAAGAAACCATAGGCACACAGACCCTATATTTTATTGGAAGAAGGCTCACATGACAATGAATTTAAATTAAATAAATTTAAATTAAACCATACACACAAAAAGGGTCTTTAGTCTAGATCATGATCATCCATAGCATGCAATGATATTTACGCATATTTAGTATTCAAATTCTTTTAATCATTCTTTTATTCAAGATAAGTTGTGATTGAATTCAATTAATTATGATCTTATAATTAATCAATTATTTATCTTAAATTCCTTTTTGATTTTACTTGAGATTATTCTAATCCATATTCCTTGTACGGGTCTTTGTAATTTGGAGGAAACCTAGTGAAATTCATTTTCTGGAAAGTACATGAAGTGTAGGATATATTACATGGTGTGTATTTGTTTCCACCCTTTATCCAAAGTACACGCCAGGGACTTTGGCGTGTTTTCTGTACTTTTGGAAATTTTGGAGTATACGACCTGTAGATTAATCTAACATGGTGTGTAATTCCTTGTGATGTGGTTTCTGGCTTGGCAATCCCATGTACGTGGTACAAGACTTCTCCTTGTACACGGTTTCACCTAGTCCGAATCAGACTACATGACGTGTTGATTCAATATACACGCCGTGTATTCTTGTTTTAAAAACTTAGGTATGCTCAATTCACATGGTGTAGTTTGGAGGACCAGTACCGGTTCGTTGAACCTAAGTACACGACATGTATTTTTCAGTACATGCCATGTATTCTTGTGTTGTACAGACAGAATGAGCAGATCCTTCGGATGAGTTCCTCGTTTTTATTTTAATCAAAATCAAAATTAAAAGTTCGTTTATGTGATGTGAATCGAGAAACAAAGGTGGAAGAACATATCTCATTCATTCAGTTTTATAGAACGATTTATCTTGAATTGAATCAAATATAAATGCATAAATTATCAATGAAAATTAAAAAATTATAATCAATGTTGTGACCGCTCTAGTACCACTTGAAGATCCCATGCACAACGGAAGCTCATGGGTGGATGTGCCCAATTAGATTTTTGTCATTAGCAATGATCAATCCAAGATCAATATGATGATAAACGCCAGACTCCATGAATCGAATCACAAAAATAGACAAAGAAGAAGAATAGTCTTGAAACCACAAAGGAGGATCACCACAGGTTGATTATAATTAATTTAATTAATTGACAAGAAGTACCTTTTATGGAATTATTTCTTCATTGATATTTCTGATCACGTTCCGACGTGATTCGTCATTGCGTCACAGAAGCCAAGTGTAGACTTCCTCTAGAGGTGATCCACACATGCACCACATATCTCTGGATATTGCCAAAGGATTCTCTGGGTGCTAGCATGGAGAAGCCTTTTCTTGAGTTGTCTTCCTTAAATCACATTGATCTGATGGAGGAGGATCTCTCTCTATCTTGAGAGAGTTCTTGGTGGAAGGAGTTCTTTCAGCCTTGAGAGAATTCTCCAGAATTGTTGTGTACAACGATTAGGGAAAAATGTTGGGGTTATGAGGATATTTATAATTGGGTTTGAGGTTATAGAGTTATGAAAATAAATAAACGCGTTACACATTTTATTTATTTCATTAACTCTTATTGAAAACCCCCATGTCGAATCATTAATTCCTTGACATGTGCCCACACTGATTATAATAAATATTATTTAATAAAACAATATTATTTACTCAAAATCCTGACTGAAAAAACTACACGGCGTGTAATCATTAATACATGGCGTGTACTTGTTTTTCATTTCCTTTCAAAAATGAAAACTACTGGGTGTGTAAATTCAATGTACACGATGTGTATATCTTGTTTTCATTTTATTCATCCTCTATAAATAAAACAATTTAGGCTTCCTTGAATAATTATTAAACCACATATGAGAAAAATCTTTATTCTACTTGAGATACTTGGATTCACTTAGTGTGTGACCCTCTAGGCTTCTTTCTTGTTGGCATTAGGCTGGCTTGACTAAAGTCCAAGATTAATGTCTAGAAATAGGTTAAGGCACCCAAGATAATGAAGTTGACGCCGCATTGACGTGTCACCTCATATGAACGTAATTTAATCCCTTTGTCTCAATATCTCATCAAGCATGTTTCATGGCAGTGTCATAAACCTATAGGCTTGATTCGTCATTCTTTGACATCCAGAAATATACTTGTCGTGACACCATGGCCATGGAATTTGGGTGACAGTTCTATTTCAATAAAAGGGATTGAGATATATACTTCCATAAATATGGAAGGGAAAAATACTTCCTCAAATTATACATTAACAACATGTCATTCATGACGCACCCAACGTACCCTACTTCCCGCCAATTGTCTTCGTGATGGTCTTTGTCAGCAAATCTAAGTGCGCGAGTCATGACATGAGTTAATGATAGTCTTCCAGTCTAAGGACCATTACACATGATCATAGATATAACTTTACGATGACACCAATACATGCCAAATTACTACTTGTGGGTCTTTTCTCATAATCTCCCATTTTGGAGTTTACCAAGTGCGAACTCCATGAGAGAGAGTCTCATCTTCTTATGAGTACTCGCACATGATGGTCAGTATACTATGTGTCCTATCATAGTATGTCATCGAACCATAGAACTTTATTTAAGAATATTTTTATATAATTTCAAGGTTCTCATCATAGTGGAGATCTGCAATGACCTTATTAATGCAACAAATATTCCAAGACATTATTATATTATAGTCATGCAGAATAATGAACAATATATAATAAGTGTACATTCTTGTAATCCAAGTATAAACAGTTGGTTCATAGGACACCAACTCTAACAAAATATTCCTTTAATAAAATAATATTATATTATATATATGATATTGAAGTTATCATGCATCTTTCGATAGGGGAGGTAAAGGGAGGATACGAAAATAAAAGAATTTAAAAAAGAGAGATAAAGGGTTTTACCCCTTAAATGTTGTCTCCTTAAGAACCTCCTTAAGGCACTTGAGTTTGGTATTTTGATGATACTAGAAGCTCTTGGATTTGGAGAATAGTATTGGGAAGGTAATTTGGTAGAATATATACAATATACAAGGATTAGAAGATGTGAAGAGAAGAGGAAGTGAGGGGTGATATTTTTAGGGGAGGAGAGAGGTAGTTTTTGATTATTTTATTCATTTGTTAATTATTTAGGCTCCAGAATATCAATAGTGTTGATTACAATGACTAAATATAGTAATTAGTGTATGTGGGTTCAATACAATTGGTGCTTAATCAACCGTACATCAGACATGGCTAAACAATTCAGGTATTTATCTTATATTGTAAATTACCTTATTTAACTATTATGTAAAAATTCAACTATTTTGAAAAAAAACCAATAAATCACCCTAAATATTTTTTAACATGTATATTTCAATAATTAAATCAATTTTTTGAAAATAATTCTCTAAATATGAGAAATTTAATTTTTAAATAAAATCATCTTTTATTCAAAAAATACCGATTTTAATATAATAATCGATTTTATGACCATTTAAAAAAATTATTAAGGTAACATAAAATTATATTATAATTTTGATAAAAAATCATATTAATTTATGAATATATTTTATGAATATAAATTTTCTTTTAAATCATTATATTAATTATACAATTGTAAATAAACAATTACATTTTACATAAATTCCAACACTTCATTTATCATTTTTTTTAAAAATTATTTACTTATACTCTGATATAATTATATCATTTTTTAGTTATAAGATGCATAAATTTTATTTATACTTTCATTGGTGGGGTTACTATTTTATTGGAGGGATTAAAATTCTTAATGTTAATATTACAACTCTAATAGTCATGTTACCATTCCGTTTATATAGGTTCCTTAATTTCTTTAAATACAACTTATTTCATTATTAATCTATGAGAATAATGTTTTTATTGGGTTATCTATGTTATTTATGTGTTTTATACCATATAAAATAATTATAATAAATAAAATTACATTGATAAAATTTTTGATCGTTACAAGAAGCCCTCCCAATCATTCGCCACCAGATTCATCCCTTTTAAAGCCTTTAAAGTTCCCCTTTTCAAAAAAATATAAGATTTAAAATATTATATCTTAAATTTAAAAATATCCATGTATATGTCATTCTATGAATCAAACACTTACCTCTTCTAAATAAATATAAAAAGATATGTCTCCCTATGAGAAACACATGAATCCTTATCTGTGTGATAGGATAAAAGATAACTCAAATAAAAAAACTATCTTATCTCAAATTTAGAAACACCGAGGGGATTAATCCTATCAATCTCCCTCTCCAACACATCAACATAGATACCATCCAATAATCATAGTTGGACCAAAAACATGTTGTAATCACACCAACAATCATCCTGTATATAAAAATAACAATTCCCTTTTGAAACTATAATAGTGACATGAAAGACCCCCTAAAAAAGAAATCCAAATGTTAAAGTCTTTGTCATATCTGAATCTACACCACCCGGTCAAAAAAGACCGAAACTAGTAATATCTAGCTCCCCCATAACTGTGATCACCATATAATATGGAGAACCAACAAAAACAAAAAAATTGCCCCCCTTTCTCAGTGTGCATCACCTTGATCTTCAATTTTAGTTATTTCTTCACAAGTCACACAATCTAAAGAAAATAATTAGGTCTATGACCTGAAACACCTCTCTTAACCAATTTTTTTTTCCAAAACCTAATCTACCTCATCCACCATCAATCATCTTGAAAATATCCAAAATTTTCACTAAAAATTTCAAGCCCATACCATTGGCTCTGATATCATTTATCAGAGGAGAATCTCGATCTCGTGACAAAATCACTTGAATAACAATTTTCAAGAAACCCAATGAAAAATGTAAGTGAAATATTATGTATGAACAAATAAAATGAATCACCATGATGGGTTTTTGATGTGGAAAAGCCTTATAATGTGAAGTAATAAAAACCATGAGTGAATTATGAAATATCCACTATGAATTAAAGAGTACAAAATCAATGTAATGTCTGAACATGATTTATAATGAGAATATAGAAAAACCTATGAGAAAACCACCCCTGATACATATCAATTTCACTCTATAAAAATATCTTGCCAATGCCATGTTCAAATGATCCATTTGATACAAATCCCCAACCTTCTATCGATGAAATTCCACTACCATATAAATCGTCATCCGAACATACATTAGCCTTGCACCATCTTGTGGCACTCAAAGGATTTCCCTCACATGATCCCACCATCACGATGTACCCTTTATTATTATCCAATACATTCCACCTAAACACCATAATCAAGTAGAATTTTTGATTAATCATACCAATCAACAATCTCATTGTAGCGACTTTACACCTATTCCATGTTGATGCACTACACATGCTATTGAAAACACAATATCTCATAAAATTGTAGACCCAACATTGATGTCTCTTTCTAATTATTAAGAGTCCCATGGGATACCAAAAATGTAGCAGCCCATTTCCCCTTGATCTTAATGGACCACATATTTAGAATCCCTCTCTATCATTCTCCACTAGCTTCTTCCCCCTTTAAAGAATTCAATTTTCCATTTTCAATATTAGATAAGATATAAAAGTTTATATCTTAAATTTCTAAATAACCATGTATATTCCATGTTAAGAATAAAACACTTATCTCATCTAAATAGATATTAAATATATATCTATCTATGAGAAACACATGTATCCTTATCTGTTTGATATGATAAAAGATATATCAAATTCAAAAACTATCTTATATAAAATTTAGAAACACCCATAGGCTGAATCTAGGGAGTTTGATGCCAATTATAAGATTAAGGGAATCTATAATCAGAGGGAGGTACCATGAATCACATAAAAAAACAGAGTTGAAGGAAGGATGAACACAACCATCATGAATATTGTTAGGGTCATGATGATTTTTTCTAGACATCCAACGATATTTTTGTGAGAAACTATTTTAGTTTCATTTTTCCTCATCAATAGGTCACCATAATCCATCTAAATTTCATGATTCTAAAGAAGTGATGGTTTGGAAAACAACCCTCTTACTCTCATTTATAAGTAATTAGTTTTTTTAGCATTTTTGTATGTATTCAAGGAGGTTTGTAAAAAACTTTATAGGATATCTAATTTGTGAATTATCATAAACTATGGAGATTAGGATTTTAGATACAATCTTTTAGATATGAAGGTAAATAAGGTGATCAAAAGAAGATATTTCATGTTCCATTAGAACCATATGATTGAGTTCAATCAAAATACTTGAATGTATCAAAGAAAATGTGTTGGAAAATAAATTCATGAGACAACACCTTTAATAGTACCATCAACCACTAGTGAAGAGGCAGTGCAAGAAAACCCACCATCAATAAAGCATGTGGGAGTAGTGGAGGATATTGAGTAGGGGGTGACTCAATCCTCTCCACCAGAAGTTGATGAACCCCTATGAGACATATGATGGTGTTCCCATAACACCCACAATGTCACTATTGGGATTTTTTCAAAAATATTTTACTTTATTTTGGAGTAATTTAAATGTTTGATGTTTTTTTAGGATTTAAAAAATTATAGATTTTTCCTTAGTGAATTTTTTATTCCCAAAAAGCTCCTGTTTTGGTGATGTATGATGAAAACCATTTAAATGTGACATTACTTATAAGCAGTGTTTGATAAACCATGTAGGTATAACATTACATAAATATCAAGTTTACCTTTACATAGGTCCCATCTTAGTTCATTTTGTTCAAATGTGTTGTGCATAGTGTAGTTTAGACAGTGTGAGTTTTAGGGGAAACCATGCTATCCCCTTTGTCTATAAGGGTGATGGAAAATTTCTTGATCATGAATAATAGAAATAACATGACAAACATGTGATACTATTTCAGTTTTTAGCAGTTCCCTTTTTTATTGTTAAGAACTATACATATTCATCAGACAACCTCTTTATAATTATACCTAATGTCTTGTTAGAATGTAAACTTTATCAAACTAGGATCTCTAGGATGTGGGGGATGTTATTAAAGTATTTACCTAGGGTTTAAATGATATAATATGATCTTCAAGTTTTGGTAATAGATGAGAGGGGGTGTCCTAATATATGTGAGTGACATGACTCACTTAATTTTTTTTTCAAAAGATTCAGATATGTTAATGTATTATTCATGAAAAATGACTAAACAATTGCTCATATTCAAATAGGATATGATATAGAGTCAACATATGACTATAATATTCTATTTAGACATGTTTTTAGGTCATTTAAACCCTTTTACATTTTAGTTTTAACCCTTATAACTCATTTTACTGTTACTGTGGTATCTAACTTTTTACCATAAATACTATTCATAATGGCCAAAATTGAACATAGTTTCATTACCAAATTTGGACATGTTGATTCAAAATATGGTATAAATTTAATCAAAATAATTTAATATAAGTAGTAGAAATCAATTTAAAAAAACACATAAAATGTGATGAAAAATTATTTTCCAAGAAATGCATTTTTAAGTATAAAAATGTTTTTATACCAAAATTAAGCATACTGTTGATCAAAATGAAATTAAATGATTTAAATTTAATCAAAAGTAACTAATGAAATTTTATAATCAATTTAAAACCAAATGGTGATTTTTAAATACTTCAATTGATAAGACCATTTTAAATAAAATCGATATTTTTCATTATTCACTAAAAAATAAAGCTTTTCAAAAAAATCTTAAAATTTCACCTTAAGAAATTATTTGTATGTTAATTTAAAAAATTATATATTTTTTTATAAAATATAATTTCTATTTTTTTTGATATTATTTATAATATTCAAGCAGAAAATGTAATAAAACCATTTTGATGAAAACCTATTTTTAAAGCCTAAAATGACTTTACTAAAAATTGAACAATAATTTATTTTGAATTAATTAATAAATTTTCATTATATAAAACCTTTGTACATATTTTTTCATAAGATGGATATTAAAATTCATAATTTTAATTTAAAATTTTAGGCAATCAGGATATAATATATCAAAATTCATTTAGACCCAGGGTTGCATGTAAAACAAGCTATAAAATACTTAAGTTTATCTCAAAGGATATATATATATATATATATATAATATTGGGTTTTTTTAATTCTAATCTATTTAAAATAATTTTGAACTTAATATTTCATCACCTCGATACATAAAATTTAGGATACTTCTATCTCATAAAATCTTTGGGTGCCCATATAGCTTTATCAAATTTATTGTTTGGCCACAAAACTTTTACCAGGTAAGTGGACATGTTCCACAATATTTTATATATTCAATACAAAATATCCAATTGTTGTTCCTCATTATAGAGGTCATTATGCAGTGATACGACCTCTGAGTTCAGTACATGTGGAGGATCATATATGTACTTTCCTAGGAGAGATGCATGGAAGACATCATGAATTTTAGATAGATTCCGTGGAAGTTCCCGAGGATAAGAAATCATCCCAATATGATCAATAATTTAAAATGGGTCAATATATCTAGGGATCATCTTTCCATTATTTCAAAATCTCATAACTTTCATCCAAGGATATATTTATAGGAAATAATTTTCACCAACATCCAACTCTAGATCTCACCAATGATTAACTACACAATTTTTCTATCAACTCTAAGCTACCTCGATGTGTTGTTGAATGTATCTGATCTTCTATAACATTTCCTTCTCTAAATAAAATCCCAATATATTTCTATATCCAAATTCATACCATAACATTGGATTTATACACTTTTTACCATTTAAGTCTTTATAAGGATCCATATGAATTCTTTAGTAAAAGAAATTATTGTTTGAAA
>CAUJRU010000367.1:0-430424 GCA_963277665.1 Viscum album
GAATGATCATGGACTTTTGACCCAAATGAGGATTGAGAGAGATCCTATATTAATGTAACTACTAAATATATATATGGGAATTTTTAAGGGTGGGGAAACATCTTTCCTCATTCAAATGATTGCTAAACCATCTTTACTAGAGAAGATAAAAACCTCTCAATCTGATGATGAGAATCTACAAAAATAAAATTAATGTTGTTAAGGATGGAAGATTGGTAGTCTTCCTGTATGAGGATGGAGTTATAAAATTTGAGAATAGGTTATGCGTTCAATAGGTATCTAAACTAAAAAGATTACTATTATATGATTCTCATAGCTTAAATTTCTCTATACACCCTGGTAACACCAAGATGTATAGAGATCTAAAGAAACATTTTTGGTGGGATAACATGAAGTGACAAATTATTGAATATGTGTCAAGGTGTCTAGTTTGTCAACAAGTGAAGGCATAGAGACAAAATCCTGAAGGGGTTATGTAACCTATACTTGTTCTTATAAGGAAGTGCAGTGACATTATGATGGATTTTATCATAGGGCCACTGAGAACACCTAGAAGAAATGAAGAAATATGTGTAATTGTTCATTGTCTCAAAAAATCAGAACATTTCATTTCTATAAGATAGGATTTACCACTTGAGCGCTTGACAAGACTTTATATTAATGAATTTGTAAGACTTCATGGTGAAACTCTATTGATTGTGTCTGATCGAGATCCCTGGTTTACGTAAAAATTCTAGAAAAGTATTTATAAGGATTTGGATACTGAGATTCATATGAGTACTGCTTATCACCCCCAAACTGACAGATAGTCTGAAAGGACAATTCAAACACTGGAATATAAGTTGAGATCATTCTCTCTTGATTGACAAGGTATGTTGGATCAATACTTTCCTTTGGTGGAATTTTACAAAAATAACAGTTTCCATCTAGCATTAAAATGGAACCATATGAAGCATTATATGGTAAGAGGTGTCAACCTCCAACTTGTTGGGATGAGGTTAGTGAGAGGAAACCTATAGGACCAAAACTTATTAAAGAGACAACTAAATAGGTAAATAAGATTAAGGCCCATATTAACGTATCCCAAAGTAGGAAAAAGTGTTATACTGACAACCGGAGAAATTATTTGTAATTTAAAGTAGGAGATCATGTCTTTCTAAAAGTGTCTCTATATAAGGGTGTCTTAAGGTTTGTTATGAAAGGGAAACTGCGACCTAGGTACATCGGACCATTCAAAATTCTAGAAAAAATTAGAGTTATAGCTTACCATTTAGAAATTCCACCAAGTCTATCCAAAGTTCATAATCCATTACACATGTCATTATTATAGAAGTGCATGACAGACCCAATGTATGTACTAACCTATGAAGAAATGGAGTTGGAACCTGATTTTTCATACTGTGAAGAGCCTATCGAGATTCTTGACACAAGGGAGCAGGTATTGAGAAATCTAACAACTTGAATAGTAATGGTTCTTTGGAGAAACCATAAAATGGAGGAAGCAATGTGGAAACCTGAGGATGTTATGAAGAAGAACCACCCACATCTATTTTGGGAGAGATAAATATGAAAAACTTTGTGGACAAAATTTTTGAAGGAGGGAATAACATAACACCCCAAACATTTTATGGTATGTTTCTCTAAAATATATTCTATTAATTAGATATCGTATATTTCATAATGTAATGAATTTATTTGAAACGACACTTGGTTATTTAGGATATAGTAATAACCTATCCATTAAACTTAAATTTTTTACTTCTGTGATTTGAATTCCGAAAAATAGACATACACAGTTGCGACCAGGGTAATATTTGGAGTCTGATAGAATCCACATAATTTTTTGTGAATACTAACTTACCCTTATGAATAGTAACTTACCTTATGAATAGTAATAAAACCCTTATGAATGGTAACCTTATCCACAAAAGTATAAATAAATTTAGGCACCATAAAAATGAAGATGAATATTTTAAGAGTTGGTATTTTTTGATTAAATAATGATTTTAATTAAAAATTAAATTTATCATATTTAGAAAATTATATTTAAAAAATGGAGTTCATTTTTGGATTCTTCCCATCAAAAAATGGTTAGGGTGAATTTTTGGGATTTTTCTAAAATACTTGAATTTTTGGTGAATAGTAAAATACATTAATTTATAGGATTAATACATTATAATTTAAACTAACTATTCCAAGAATCATGACAGATGTAAGCACCCAAATCTCGAACTCACATGCACTTATTACTATTATAGGTCCTGAAATCCTCACTATTTCTTGTTTTGTGGAGAAATAATGAATATAATATTAAGAAAACCCTCTCACCTATACGATAAACTACCCCTCACCCAATCTTTCTCCCACAACACTCAAGGTTCAATAAATTCCTAAATTATGCTAAAATATCTCCCTAATCATTCCCCTATTTCCAAGGCCTGCTGGTCTCACTAAAAGTCCAAAAACAAAGGCCTTAAGAAGATTCTCAACAAGGAGTACTGAAGAGGTGAACCTTTCTTCCTTTTTCTTTCAACTTATTTTAGAAGTTCCATTATTTGGTTTCTCTCTCCCCACCTATCCTCATACAAATTATATGATAATTTCAGTACCTTATGTGAACTATAATTTTATCATTCCAATGGATTATTTCATCATCATCTCTCTTTTCCCCTTCCTCTTATTCTAAAAATGAAAACACTATATGAGATATGTTCATTTATGACATTCAAGGATGACAGGTTTTAAATTTCTATTTCAATATTAAATACCAGTAATTATACATTTTTAATGGTTTAAACAGATCATAATATTGGTATTTTATCTTATTCAATGTTTTATAATCCTTATACACTCTTAATATAAAACAACAATACAAAAATAGTTCATTATGAAAAAAACTACCATGTTAATCCAAGAATTTATCAGTAAATTTTAACTAATGAGTAATCCTAAAGGTTTATAAAACAAAATAATTATAAGATCATTTATAATTTCACTAATAATATATATTAATAATTATTTATTTTTAACCACAGTTCAAACAAACTTCCATTCATGAATACTAGTAAACTGATCCTCAAAACCAAGGAAGAAAATGCTTCCAAAACAATAAAATTTAAACTCTTAATCCCATAAAAAAGGGAATGAATAAACCTAATGAGGTTATAATAAGTCAAATAAATTTTTATTATGTTATGTAATTATTAATTAATGAAGCTAAATTTGATTATTCATGGCATTAAGATCAATCGAAAACACCATCAGGCGTAAGGTAAGGGGTTTCTTATCTCACCTTTATTTCCATGAGATTTCCATTGTTTGCCACTTATTTCTTGCATGTGGTGTATTATGTACTGCCATTTTATATATATATTATCATGATTCTATTTATATTCATGGTATTATATGATTCATTTGGTGGTTATTAATTTTTGGTCATAAGACTCAAGTGATTACAACGCGGTAAGGGACTTTGTTTCAGTTTCTATTTCATTATCATTTACTTGGTATTGTGCACCTAACCTTTTTTATGTGGTGTATACAATGTCCATTTGAGTTCATTTTTAATTTGAAATTGTAAATATATTATATATCTATATTCTAGTTTCATGGATATGTTTATTTCATTATGTCGTATACCCTTTTATATACGGTGTTTATTTGGAATGTTGTTTTAATTATGGAAATATTGATGAATCTGTATCCTCTACTCTATATGGATATTGAGAAGGCATATTGTACTTATATTAAATCTATGTATAAATAATTATTTTGTTTGAAATGATATGTGGGGTCTGCTATTACCCCTTGATACATTGACAAGTCTCATGAGACAAATTAGTTGGTGACAAGCCCTTCCAGTTTGTCTCCATCAGACAGGTTTCTACCCACATACATTAACCATTTCGATTGTATTGTGGTATCATGTGCCAGATACATGGTGTCCAATTAATAATCCTTGTATTTATTCATTTTTGGATATTACTATTCATGAGGTTTTCACTATGAAAAAATATATGGATGTAGTTTTATTATTATTATACTAATGGTTTGTGTTTTTCATTTTTGATTATGATTCAATTATTGTTGTTTCATGCTTCTACTATTTGTAACCCTTACTCAGCATTTGAGATCACCCCTTTATTTTTTTTCCTTCAACAGGTTATGAATAGGTGACCATTTATTTATTTATTTTGGATTCCATTTATTAGTTTTTTGTTACGTATTGTATTTTGTTACCTTCCTAATGTAATTAGAGTTTCATATATGTGTGTAGTTTCTTAGAGACTACTAAATTGAACATTACTTTGGGATTTCATTCCTTGTAATCATGAGAATTTAAATAATTAATGCACCAGCTCTGGGCTTCTGGGATCAGGGCAGTACATGTTCTTATACTTGATGTTGTATATCTTGGTCATAAACTTCATAAAAGTCAATCTTTATCCCACTATACTTATTGAGGTCATTCTACCTATTATTAAAGAAAAAATTTATTTATATTATTACTTTATTATCTAAAGGGTTGTATAGATATTATACCCTTTTTTCCATGTGATACCATATAAAGATAAACTTTATGTATTAGGGTTCCAATTTGTTTCTTGAGACGAACATAAAAAATTATTTACAAACCCATGCATGAATATATGGGAAACCAGGTTCTTTCCACTCTATAAATCAAAGTGAATACTATTTTCCACTTTATTTGGTACTCAATCTAGTAAGTATTCTACCGTGTATAATGTATATCCCCAAAAAGATAATAAATGGCTTGCATGAATCATTATCAACCTTACCATATCCATCAAGGTATAGTTCCTCCATTCATTTACACCATCCATTATAGTGTATATGGATGTGTGAGTTAAGATAAAAGTGAATACTCCCATATAAAGTCAATAAACTCTTATTTAAGATATTCACCACCTCGATTCGATTGAAATTTATTTATCTTCTTGCAGAGCTAATTCTGAACTTCATTATTGAAATCCTTAAACTAATATGAAGATTCAGACTTATAACTCATCATGTATAAATAACCATACTTACTTAAGTCATTGATAAAAGTCATAAAGTATGAGAATCTACCTGTATCTACTATTTGAAAAGTTCTTTAAACATCAATGCGTACCAATTCTAGAATCTATATGGCCCTTTCACCTTATACACTAAATGGTGGTTTGGTCATATTTCTTTGTAAACAACCATGACATATTTTAAGTGGTTTAATCTCAAAAGTGTCTATGTAACCATCTTAATAGAGCTTCACCAACTCTTCTTATTTATGTGACAAAGATGGTGATTCCACATCTGGGTGTTAAATGAGTCATGTGAATTTGATTCATTTCCAATTTATAATATTTTGTTTTATTAATTTAATACATAAAGACCATTATTTAACTATTTCATACTACAACTTATGTTATTTTTAAAAAAAATAGAAACTTTTATTTCTAAAACTGAAAATAAATCCATCCATGTCTAAACAATAAACATAAATGATATTCTTAGTCATGCTAGGCACATAATAACAGTTCTATAAAACTAAACTCATTCAAGTTGGTAATGTGTAGTGGGAGTCTCTAATGGCTAGAGCAGCTAATATCACTCTATTGGTAGCTTGTAGATCCACCTTGCCTCCGAAAACCAAATGAAACTTACCTAGTTTATATATTTGGATACAAATGTGATAACCACATACCATATCTAATACCCAAATTATATATATGGAAAGATTACACATGATAATAATCTCACGTAAAATTCCCCTTTTATTCCTCTGCCAGTGGCCTTTCTTTCCAAATGAAAAACACATCGCATTCTATTCCATTTATTTTTATTGGATCTTCTTCTTCTTAGAAAGATGGTGTTATAAAGCCTTAGACATGGGATGAGTCTCATGACCATTTTCCTTATTCTTACTTGTCTTATTCACTATAAGGACTGCATGTTTTTCACACCCCATGTGTTTTTTAACTTGAAACATATGAGTAAGAAGTTCTAAATATTATTCTCATTATTTTTCTTAATATAATTCATAATTAAACTATAAATGTTTTTAGGTAGTGAGGAAAGAATGAGAAATATGTGGAAATTATCAGGGATCTTAAACCCAAAGATATATAATATTTCTATATTTCCAATCATCTCGACTTTATGAGGATAAGCGAGTAGAGACCTTTTAAGATTTCATGTGAATAGTGCAATAGAGATCTCATATCTCCCTTGTCCTGCCTTCTCATGATAAAGATCACAAAGGTGAGAAATGAAATTATACGTATCAATATCCTCATATTTCTTTATAATATCACTATATAAGAAGGATATTATGTAACATTGGACATCCATTGTGTCATACAAAATTTTCATGTAGCGATATACTTCTTTATAACTATCCTCTTTCGGAAGTTACTCAGGAAGTGGGGTTTTCAACATGTATAATTTACATTCATGGTGTAGTATAATGTGTAAGTTCCTATACAATTATTGAAAATTAGAGATAGTGAGAAAGTTTTCCTTCTCTATTATGGATTGTGATAATATATTCAAAGTCATACGTTCTTTAATTTTTATAAAATTTAAGAATATATTATTATTACTTCCTCGATTACCAAACAAGATTAATAAATTTAAATTTTATTAATCTCCCAATATTTTTTAAAAACCTAATATCCCTCACTATTAGATTCAGAATATCTTATTTGACATATATTCTATTGAAAAAGACTCACATTCCCTTTTTCTTAACCCATACTTGGGCCTGACAAGTTATTTGAAGGGTTTTATGTTGGTGAAACTCACCCACTACATTAACTCATATTTCCTTGATATTTTGAGTAGACTCCCCAATCTTGAAATGCTGGATAGATATTTACTTAACCCTTTCCTCTCAATTATGCAAATATTTTCATAGTAAATCAATCCTTGGTGTAAACCAAGCTAAGTAACCCCAAAATTTCAAGATAAAATTCCCCAATAACTGAAAGCACCCTAAATTGGGATAATCAGGCAATTTGAAATATGGGTTAAATTATAACTTTTAGTATTGGAAGGATATACAGAATTAATATTTTAGTTGATGGATTTTTATCTTTATACATAAAGCCTAATTTTATCTTATTTCATTCATTTTTAATATTAATTGGATTTTACTTGAGTCATTAACCATGTTATATAAAATTTACACATAATCCGGTTTTATTTTATTACATATTGGATTATTATTAATTCATTTATTATGTGATCATATAGAATCCACAAACATAAATAATCAACCATGTAACTAACATAGATAAAATATAAGTGGCATGATAATGATATTATTTAATGGTTTGTTTATCTAGTAGATGATAAAGTAACCGTCAGCCCTAGGGAAAACACCTTAAAATCTTATTCAAACATGATAATATAATAATATTATTATCTAACATATAATTATATATTATTATTTTAATTTAATTAAAATCTACCATCTTCTCCTCTATAAAATTTGAAACAAAACCATCATTTTTCAGTACGATGGACTACCGGATCGCAAACTGATGTAATTTTTTTTCCACCATTGCATATAATGGATGTTTATGACTTTGTAATTAATATATATACATATACTTATATATTATATTAATGACACATTTATAATTATATTATATTAATATATAAAATATTTTCTTACCTTTCCATTCACTGAAAAATGATAACATCGTTCATCCGTACGTGTAGATTACCACCTCCACGAAGAGATGTGATTTATTTTTCTGTTTTTCATCATATATATTATATATTAAAGTGAATTTAAATAAATAATATGATATTTTTGATATAATGATCATTCTTTAAAGATAAAATAATTTTTACCTTTTTTCTATAATGATCATTGAAAAATGGAAACCTTACTCATGCGTATATACAATTTACCATCTTCATGATTGTAACATAGTTCATTATTCATAACTATATTTTATGGTTGATTTTAAAAGTATAATTTATTTATAAAAATGATAATTATTCCATGATTATTATTTTGGATATTATGTAATAATTACTTATTTGAACTTGGTCAACTTATCAAAATGATTTTAGGTATAGAAAATGAATATCATCGAAATGTATGACGTAAAATTTATTAATTAAGTAATTAAATATAACATGGTAATAAATAAAATAAAATAAATAATAAAATTGATAATGGTTCTTAATAAAGTAAATAATTAATTTTTTTATATTATAAGATAAAAAATGTATGTGATGAGTCATGCATGAGGTAAAGGATTTTATCTCAATTTCATTTTATTGAGGCATATTTTAATGTTATTCACATAATTTATTTTATATGGTTTATATGTTTTCCATTTTAAATGTTTTATCACGAATCCATCATATTTTTTTATATTTTACGTTATAATTCAAATTGTTTCACCCACAGGTATTTTACATGAAAGTTACCAAGTGGTAAGAGATTTCATAACTCAAATTCTTTTCATTGGGTTATATTACTTCTTAATCGTATTTTACATGCTAAGATTATGTGTGTAATGACCATTTATTATTTTATGTTTTATTTAGAATTATTTTATACATATTTACATTTGAAACACATAATCACTTCTTTGATTCATTCTCACTTCAATGTTATGATCATTGTAAGGGGTTTCATTACTCAATTTTCTTTTATTGGGTTATATTACTTAATAATTGATTATATTATGTCAAGATTATTAGTGAAATAAACATTTTTTATTTATGTTTTATTTCCTCTTTTTTGTGTCTATTTAAAATTTTCACATATAATCACTCCATTGATTAGTTCTCAATTCAATGATATGATCTTTGTAATGGTTTCTCATCTCACTTTTGTTTTTGTGAGACATATTTCATATTCCCCAATTATTTATTTCATGTGGTGTATATAATAAAACATTGATATTATATATCATTAATTACTTTATATTCATGTCATTTATATTTTCATTTGAAGTTATTTTTTCATTAGGGTTATGACTCAAAAGATACCAAAGCGGTAATGGTTTATTTCACAATCTGGTCATTATCCAGGATGGTTTAGGTTAAATTTTATATTGGTGGAATTATTTGATCATTCTATCTTATATAGACAATATATTTAGTTCACCAATGGTTATTTATATAAACATTAAATTTTCCTTTCATTTTTTAAATTTTATGTACTCAAGATACCAAAATCATGATTTTAAGGAAAAACGACTTTGTTTTTCTACTCAGATGGAAGTATTTTTCTTTAATGTCAATATTTCCTTAAAAATTTTTATAGAATATTTTTACTATTATCTAGTGACTTATTAAATAATTTCTTACCCATGTTTTAGTTTTTACATAATTTTTTTAATGAAACTTTCTTTTTGGTTTCCAAATGAGGTGCTTTTGACTTTTTATTGAAAATTTAAAATGATTTTTTGTTTTAGTGTACATATAATAGAAAAATGTCCCATAATCATGACTGCTCAATGATTTAAATATTCCTTTGAAATTTTCTATGATACTTTTAAAAAAAATATTTTTCCTAATATTATGAATATTTTTAGTTTTTAGAAGTGATCTTCAAAATGAAAACATTATTTTTATCAAGAATGTTTTTAATAGTATTTTTATGGTATTCTTATTTATCAATGACCAGAACCCTTTTTTTCTTATGCTCCATTGGGGATAGGTTGTAATGATATCATCCTTATTCTTTATCTAGATGGTTTATGTTGAGTTTGACTGGGGAAATTATTGACATTCCATATTTTAGTTATTACAATACAAATAGTTATTGATTATAAGGAATATTGATTAAGTTTTATTTTTTATTTATATGATGAATCCATTTGAATTATTATGTGATGGATGGGGCCCAAAATTACATTTACCCTTACTGAATTGATAGGTATGATCTAAAAAAATAGTTTTATAGACTTATTAAATGAATTTTTTGTGTATACCTACCCATAGTTTAAACTGTATTGGCACAAGGCCTCAAAGGTATGTTTTAGATGTCCAGTATTATGCATTTCATTATTTTGAATTTTTTTTTAATTTACATGTGATAATTTTGAATAATATCTATGGATAAGTTTAAAGTTCATGTGATTATTTATATGGAATTAATAAATCTTCTTATATTTTTTGTTTTCGTTATTATTCATGTTGTATGGTCTAACAGAAAAAAATACAAGCATAGAAAATCAATAAGTGACATTTAGACTGATTGGACAGAAATCATAGTGGTTTTCAAGGAGGCTAACACCATCCATAATTTTCACTAAAATAACTCTATATTTCATTTATCTATTTTAAAATCTTTAAATGTTGTAGGTATTTATTTTCCCTAGAAAGGAACATTGGAATTTATATGGAATTAATCTTTCATTGGGTGCATTAAATGAAACACTGATGGTGATTCAAGTGGGAATCCTGGTCCAGTAGGATTCAGGGCTATCTTCAGGGATCAAAAAGGGATGATTAAGGGATACCTCTTTGGTATGTGTAGTATGAACTCATCTCCTGAAGCATAAATTTTCAGGTTGATCAAAGAAGTTGACATGGCAAGACGAAAAAATTGAACAACATATGGTTAGAATGTAATTCTACTACTATTGTTCATGCTATGGGAACTAGTAATTTTCATTTATATTAGAATTTGACAGACTAATAGATCAAATTCATAGAGGCTCTCTAAAATATTAAATAAATCAACACTCATTTTTTATGGAGGAAAACTCTCATACAGATGGGATTTCAAACAAAGGAGTCAACTCTGAGAACCTCACAGCTTCCTTAGTTCTTCTTGATTATTTTATTTCACTCTTTAATAGAGAATTTTATAAAATACCATCTTTCATATTGTTGTAACATTATTTATCTTTCAATAAATATCATTTAACAACAAAATAACCATTCCATATTTATCATTCCTTATTCACTCATGATACATTCCATTGTACATAACCCTTACTAAGAATCTAAGATGAAACTTATTTTGTTTCCTTTCCTTGAGGTATGGAGAAAAATTATTTGAATGATTTCAAGGATGAAAAATATTTACATTCACTAAATTTTATTTTATGTTTTCAAATTTTATCTGTGATTCAAGTATATATCTATTTTACCAGGCCAACTAAATTATTCATTCCTCTGAGATGCGATCAATTATATCTTAGAACATTATAATAAAGTAACCACCAACTTTGATCTGTTGTAGTTAATGTCTTTACAATGGTCATGGATTTATCAAGGTAGTTTCATTCTCATCAAATCACCTGATATATCAACATTAATTCATGGACATAGGGGATAAATCATTTCTCGCATTATCCATTAGTGCAATATCACTCGTGACACACTTAACATATCCTAATTCGCAGTGATCATATGTCATCACAATTTTTATTGACACAAAAAATATGTGATTTATGGGATTAATTAATGATAATATTAAAATATTAGGATCAATACACATATTCATAGATATGAACATCCAATGAAACATATAAATGTGGATTCTAAACCGGAAGGTCTCGTTCTCATAATCTCAATCTTTGGAAATTATCAAAGGCGCACTCCATGAAATGGTGCCTTGAAGTCCTATGAGTCTCCACCCTGAATAGCCTATATTATTTGTGTCCTATAAAATGATATCACTTGTCTAAATAACATATATATTCAAGAATACTATTGTGACACATCTAGGTTCTCATCATAGTGATGAATTTATATGACCTTTCAGTGTGTCAAATATTAATAGGACATTATCACATACTATGTAATGTAGAGTAACAATAATGATATAATAAAATAATTTATTAATATTGAATAAAATTAATACATGTAATCATAAAATACATAGAAGTTTGTTCTAGGGAACCAACTCCAACAAAAACACCCTTGGTTCCCACTCCTCATGTGCCCTTTTTTGTTTTAAGTTTACCCATCCACGAATGTCCTACATAAGAAAAACCCTATCCCAACACCTTGCATGCCCCCCACACACAACAGAACCCTGTACCCCCCATGCATGTAAAGATCCCAACATATCATTATTTGAGGCTAATGTAATAACCTACACATTTTATGAAAAAAGGCGGTTAAACAAGGTGTAGGTAATTTAACTATGTTTTTAGGTCGAATTAACCACATTTTCATAAACAATAGTAAGTTACCAAACTTTTACCCAAGCTTCATTAAATGTGGGTAAAATTTTTATTTTAGGGATTTAATTTTCATGCACATTATCCCATGTTTACCCACATTTCATGGAATGTGGGTATTTGTTTTTTTTAATTGCATAAAGACCCTTATCCCCACTCCACACGCACCCCTATTTTTTAGTTTTAAGCATACCAAACCTCATGGATCCCACACATGAAAACCCCCATCTTCACTCCTTATAGACCCCCAATGCACATGACATACTCCTATCCCCACCCCCTCTCATGTCATAATCCCAATAAACACATACCCCCATCACAAGTCTCTTTAAAATTTATTCAAATGCAAGCTTTCGAACCCAGGTTGTTGAAGTAGAAGAAAAACACCCAGAAAAACTCATTTGGGCATTCATTTGTTACATATTTTTAACTTAAAGCACACACACACACACACACATATATATATATACTAACCCACACATACACACATATACTAATACACACACACACACACATATATATATAATTAATATATATATATATATATTGTATATACATATGTATATTACATATACATATATTTATATATATACTAATATAAATATATACTAATATATATATATATATACTAATATATATATATATATATTTTATACATATATTTATATATATACTAATATTCACACACACACACATATATATAATTAGTAATATTATTACACATGTTTCCACATATTTATAAATATTAGTATATAGACTATAAATGGATACATTTATAGACCAAATTTATAATTTTATTTTTTATATATCCAAATCTTTATGCATGAATATGTATGTATAATATTATTTTAGAAATATGTGTGTGTGTGTTTATATATTTATATATGTATGTATTTCTATATTTGTATTAAAATTGTATGGGGACAAGCCCCTTTATTGATAAAATAAAAATGAAACCTCTTTTTTTATTAGGTTGATAGGGAACCCACTACCAGACAATTATCCCAAATTACTACACAACCTGAAGGCCCAGATAAAAAGTCCCTAGAAAATTTCAAGGTCCAGAAACCCCATACATGTATGTATGTATCTATGTATATGCATGGGTGTGTATGAGTGTTTGTGTGTATTTTATATAAATAACAGTTATTTTTAATGTCATGTAATACTATTATATTTTTACTATATATATATATATTATTCATTTATGTTATTTTCAATATTGTATAATAATATTATATATATATATATATATTTAATTGGTGAATGTACTCACACACACACATATTTAAATTATGTTTTCAATTAAAAGATAAATTCATTATGATTTTACATATATTAAATTGTCCATGTTTCAAAATGAAGCTAAAAAACATGTCTAAACTAACCGCATTTTTAGAAAAATGATTAAATTAAAAATTATTCATGTTTTGAAATATGAATAAATTGGCCACATTTTTTAGAAAACATGTTTAAATTAAAAATTACCCATATTTTAAGAAAACACATGTAATTTCCTATTTTTTATAAAAATGGATTAGTGTCTATTAATTGAGATAGTCGTTCAGGTATCAAAGATGGGATAACATAAAGAGAAGGTGAAATTTGGTTAAATAGGGGAACACTGATTTACCACCCTTACATTGTCCCTACGTGATCTAATGAGCACTTCAAAAGAGTTCTGACGTTTTTCATAAAGTATTGAATAATTTATTGTAAGTGGGAGATATTTTAAAATGTAAATAAATCATAAAACATGACAAGATGATCATGGTGTATGCAATTAATGACATTGGATATCATTTGTCCATTGCTGGAAACATGAGTTATACCAACAGTTTCAAAACATTGTAAAAGGCCTAAAAAACACTGGTATAAACTATACCAAAAGTTGTTCAAACTGTTGGTTAGTTATCTATGGGTATAGAAATATACCAACGGTTATAGTATAACCATTGGTATATGGCTTTGGAATGCACATTATACCAACAGTTTCAGCTAACTGTTGGTATAAATTTATTCCAACTTTTAATACTCATTGCAAATTAAGGAATTTCAGATCTATTCCAATGATTTTGAAATTTTTGGAATAATTATTTACTAATGGTTTACATAAAACCATTGGTGAAGACATATTACAAGTTCTATACAAATAGTTTACTGAACATTGGTATATAGTTTTACCAATGATTTTATGTAAGCCGTTGGTATAAATTCCCCTTTCACACATATACCAATGATCTACAACTGTTGGTATAACCTTGCTGCAATTACAGCAGTTTTCCAGCCTGCCTCCCCCTCTGTAATCCCATATGCTCCTGTAATTATAAGCAGGTATATGCAGAACTAAATATAGAATATAGAATTTAATTGAATTCATAATTCAATTCAGAACTCAATTACCCTATGCAATGCAGAATTCAGAATTGAATTCTCAATTGAATATATACAGAATGGATAATGTACTGAATTCTGAATTATGATTGAATAACACATACAAAATGAATTATGAATTACAAACATATTTCTGGATTATGTACAGTGTATTAAATTCAGAATTCATTACATATATAATTTAATTATGTATAACACGAATAGAATATGGCATAAAAAATTGAATTCAGAATATGGAATACATAATATGGATAAATGAATAATATCGAATACAAAATAGAATATAACTAATATGACATACAAAATATGACTAATATGGAATATAGAATATGGAATACATAATATGAATTCAGAATTTAATTCATAGGCATGGGTGATTTTAGATGAAATCGATGTGATTGAAGACAGACTAATAGTTTTCATGTGTAATTAAATCTGAAAATGGATAAATGACTTCAAAAATTTCATTTTCTAGGGGGGTGGGGGGGGGGGCTATCCATGGGGGGGGGGGGGAGGTTGTCCAGGGGTGGGGTGTTGTCCAAGGCGGTGGGGGTGTCCAGGGGGCGGGGGTGTCTAGGGGGTGGGGCAGTGTTTAGGGGGGTTGAGGATATCTAGGGGTGGGTGGGGAGGCTATCCAAGGGGTTGGGGGTGTCTAGTGGGTGGGGTGGTGTCCGGTGGGGGTGTTGAGGGGATGGGGTCTGTCTAAGGGGGTGGTGGTGTTCAGGGGGTGGGGGTGTCTAGGGGTGGGGGGTGATTAACCCCTGAAATAGGATAATATTAATTGTTAATATTTATAATATTCATGAGCTTAATTATTTATAAACTCCATTTTTAGTTCATTTTACAATTTGATCATTATTTCTCATTATGATTGTAATCCTTTGTTAAAGTGCACTATTAATTGGTAAATATTTGAACACATCATAAAAAAAATGGTCTTGATTTTATTTTTATATTATATTTTTAGGTATTCCATTCTATAAGGAACAATTAGTGATTTTGGATTACTTAAAGATTCACATTTTAAGACACCAAAAAGGGATTTCATACCAATATATTCTGGGAAAAGTAAATTAGACATCATCCCAATAAAGAGATTGTATCAGCCAAGATCCAGGCCCAATGATTCTGAAAATTAAACTGAAGATAGAGTAAATTATGGGAAACATTTAATCAAATATTTATAAGATATAATTGAGATGTTTTAATGGAGTTCCAGGTGGCCCAATTTGGAGAAAATATTATGGGCTAGATTCTGTGGCCCAGACAAACATTCCACTATTTCTATCATATATCTCCAACCATAATTCTATTTGGGTTGAAATTTTATAGGTAATTAGGAAACATCTGGGGATCCATTTTATTAATATATGGAATACTCTAATTCATCCATATAGAATGTAATTTTGGCACCTCTGTTCAGTGGATGCAAGCTGGCTTTCACATCAGGTCAAGGATTAAGAAGTCCAATCTCCCTTACTTTCCACCACCCTAGGCCTACCATACTCAAGTGGGAGGACATGGAATATTTGGGGCTCTACCCAAGACTCTTGAAATTACTATTTAAGGTAGTTATTCTTGAGGAGTTTATAATCTTTGGTGCTTTATTTAATTTTAATGTTATGTTGCGATTTTTTTTGTCTCATATTTGTATTTCACATGTAAATTGTTCTAATTCATCTCAGTTTCTTAATAAAATTTATTCTTGTCCAATTATTTTTTTCTTCTCCATATCAAATAGATATTTTTTCCTCATTGTGTGAATTTATTCACACCAAACCTTGTGAAATTATTCACATAAATGTGGAGTGATCTTTTTCTTTTAATTGTTTTTTTTACTTCTTCAATTCCTCCCTCATGCGTCTACTTCCCGCTTCCATTGAAACCATAACATCAATGAAGAGATAATAATCTTATAGGTTGATATAAGGGAGTATAAAGGGGAGGTATTGGATGATATTTTAATTTATGACCAATTAATTAAATTGGGAATTTCATTTGATTATTTTAAAACTTCTTTGTCCTTTTTGAATTTTAAGGTTGTACACTTCATATGATAATAAAAACCTTTACCAAGGAGTGCTCAAAAAATTGATCCTCGAAGTGTAAATTTTATTAGTATTAGGGTGTGTAGGTATTAAACTAGGAAGTGATGATGTTGTTTCATCTTATTAAATGAACACATCTCAAATATAAGAAATTGAATTTGTTGAAAAAGGAATGCATCAAATCCACCCCAAGTGATAACCTAGAATCAACCCATTATTTTAAATTGAATTCACTTAAGTATATTAGCATTCACTTAAACACATCTAAAATCTACACATGTTGGAAACTTCCTAACCAAAAAATCCATAGAATGTATGTTTTTATAGGTTTCTTATTAGGTCTCTGAGGATTCGACAACCCAAGCTACACTACAAGCGACTGCTTAACCCTAAAAACTTAGGTAAATTTGGGTGAGACTAGGGGTGTCTGGGGGGATATCTAGGTGGTTGGGGGGGGGGGGGTATTTCCAAGGGGTGTGGTGGGGTGGTGTCTATGGGGGTGGTGGGGTGTCCAGGGGTGGGGGATGTCCAGGGGGTGGGGGTGTACAGGGGGTGGGCTGCTGTCCAGGCTGTTGGGGGTCTATCCAAGGGGGTGGGGGTATATCCAGGGGTGTACAAGTGGTTGGGTTGGGGGGATATCTAGGGGGTGCCCAAGTGGGTGGGGGTGTCCGGGGGGGGGATTCTAGAAGGGGTGGGGTCAGTCCATGAGGGTGGGGGTGTCCATGGGGTGGGGGGCCTTCTAGAAGGGATGGGGGATGTCCATGGGGGTGGGGGTGTCTAGGGGGTGGGGGCTGTCCAGGGATGGTGGGGTGGTGGGGGTGTCCAGGGGTGGGGGGTGTCCAGGGGGTGGGGCTGTCCAGGGATGGGGGTGGGGGTGTCCAGGGGTGGTGGGATGTCCAGGGGTGGGGGTGGGGGGGAGGGGGGGCTATCCAAGGGGATGTGAGTGTCTAGCTGGGGTGCGGTGGTGTCTAGGGGGTGGGGTGGGAGGTGTCCTGGGGGGGGGGGGGGTGCAGGGGGTAGCGGTGGGGGTGTGAAGGGGGTAGGGGGTGTCCGGGGGTGAGGGTGGGGGTGTTAAATTGGGGGGATGTCTAGGGGGTGGGTGTGTCCAGGGGTGGGGGAGGGGTGTCCAATAGTGTGGGGGTGCCTAGGGGGGTTGGGGGTTGTCTAGGGGGTGGGGGTGTCTGAGGGGTTATGGTGGGGAGGGTTGTCAAAGGGGGTGGGGGTGTTGAGTGGGTAGGATGGGGTGGGGGGGTCTAGGGGGTGGGGGTGTCCAGGGGGTGGGGGTGTCTAGGGGGTGGGGGTGGGGGTGTTCAAGGGGGTGGGGTGTCCAAGGGGGGGGGTGTCCAGGGGAGGGGTGAATCATTCAAACATATATTCAGTCACAAAAAATCATCAAGTCATGTTTTTATTTTATATAGATAAAGAAATAAAGATAACATGTCCTACTTAATGACACATATATTCAGGCACAAAAAATCATCAAACATCAAATGTCAGTAATATCAGTCAAAAATGTAACTGATCAATCTATCCCTCATCAACATCACTATCATCACCGTCATCATTAGCCTTATCCCCATACTTATCATTGTCCCCATAATTTTCCCTGACCTCCTCAATGTCCTCCTCCTCAACCTCATAATCCGCCTCAGCCTCCTCCTCATCGTCCTCATCTCCCTCCTCCACCGCCTCATACTCCTCCTCGCCCTCCTCCTCTTCCTCGGCCTCCTTCTTTCCATCCTCCTCCGCCTCAGCCTCCTCCTCTCCATCTTCATTTCCAGAAATGACATCGTCTCTACCTCCACTAGAAAATCCACCTGGCGCATCATATATATAACCCATTGATGACATATATTCATCACAATTTGTGATGGCCTCTGGTGGAAGCGTTGGATGTAAAACTTCCATCAATTTCATAAATGTAGTGTTTTCCCTAGTAGACTATTTTGCCATCTCTATGGTCCATTTTTCAGAATTTTCTACATGTGCTTTAACCTGCTGGATCTCGGTCGAACTACAAATTGTACATGAGGAGGAACAATACCTCGTGAGGACTATACTCTTCTTAGGTAGGCATCATACTCTTCTAGGGTGATCATCTCCCAGCACCTGTTGTAAGTGATCATTTGGCCCAAAATTGTCATGTTCCTGGGAATCAAGGGCCTCTAAAGCATACTATTACAGATATAAATAGATTATAAGTTAAAAACTAGATATTAAAATTTGAAATCAACAAAGTAAAACTTACAATCTATTGCTAAGTCAGTTAATTAACCACACTTCCATATTTTTTCCTTCTACTCGAGCAAAATAGTTTTGCTCAAGGCACACGCCCTTCAATATTCAATGTTTGCCTCTACAATGACATTTAATGTTGGAAACCATAGATAAAAATAGGTTACCAATAATTAATTTCATAACTAAAATTATATGAAAACTCTATAAATCAAATAAATTATAGATGAAACAATAGAAAGTGAAAGTCGTAAAGAAAAATAATAAACTGTCATACCTACATCCTATCATGATATGACATCGTAGTACATCCCAATGTGTTGAGGTATTTTTTAGAAATAATGTTTTTTTATTTATTCCGGATGATTCCTAAATAAAATTCAATAATACAAAAGATAGTATTAATGAAAAACATAAAAATTTTAATTTAAATACCTCAAATGTGATTAATACCTTAAACTGGATAGTCTTCCAATGAGTAATCATCTGTCGATACTGTTCTATCAGACAATCATCCACGATAGGTACCACCTCTAACTTTGTGCCAACTCTAGATTACCAGCCATTATATAACTCGTGCTTTTAGTCTCTCCAAATCTCACCCAAATCCTTTAGACATTCTGGCCATGCACCCTCACCATCAGGGAAATTAAACCGAAGCCAACACCAAAATATCAATTCATATAAATACAAAATAATATATTGAATTAAATACAACAAATTTGTTTACCCATATCTCTTAATAAGAATTATATTTGACTTCATTTGGAAACTATCTCCATGAGAGTTAGGAGACATGTAACGCCCCAACACCAGTTACCCAGAGTCGGTGCATTATTACATAACATTGGCATGACCAAAAAGGATCAAGTCTCAAAAGACCAATTAGTTTAGTAGTTTTAGAAACACTAGATATATTAATAAGTCTTACATTACATCATAAGGTAAAAAAAACTACAAAAACATATTGTCTTAATATCCCCTCATACTATCCCTACAGGTCATTCATAAATTACTTCTTCACATACTGGGAAAAATAAAACTTTGAAAGGGGTGAGCTCAGATGCTCAGTAAGGATAACAATATAGCAGACGCTTTCATAGATAAGCATAAACACTTAAAGCAATTTATAACTAAAACAAAATCCTTTTAAAATAGAACTTCAGCATAATATGGAAAAGATAAAATGAAATAATTCCATTTACTTATTCACATAGATATTCTACTAGTCGAACAATCACATGAAATATCAATATCCACTTTCATAATGATGGAATGCATAATGACAGACTATCATAACCACATAGCCAAGGCCTCGTGCCAGGACTACAAATAAGATTTTTCCAAGGCCTTGTGCCAAGACACTAGTTTGTCTCATGAGACCTTCCGATACATAGAGGAGCTATAGCGAGCTCCACCCATCACTTACTAAGTCCAATGCATTCCTCATATGATCAGGTTTAACATAACATAAACATTCGTATTAAAACTAGCAAACGAAATGTCAAAACGTTATCCACAAACCATGAATTGTATAAAAATAGCACATCCACAGTCAAACATAACTCATTCGATACAATATGGAAGATTGTATTGTATCAGATTAACCTCAATCAAGAATAATTAATGATATTTACATAGATGAAAATAATCATCAAAACTATTAGAGTGAAATATCCCCCTTTTTCTTGGAATCATTTAAAAGTAACACTATTTGTCAAGAATCCATTTAAAATAGATTTTAGAATAAAAGTGTCCCATACCACTTTGAAACTTATAAAAGGAATTTTAGTTTTAAAACTTTAATTTCCATATAAATAAATCCTTAAAACCATTTTTAAAACATGGACATTAATGATCAATATTTAGAAGAATAAGTATTTAAAACATTAAAAATGGTATTTTAGTTAGAGTTTCTAACCAAAAGAGAGACACTTGAATACGAATAATTGAGGTAATAAAAACATTGTAATATAATGAGAATAAAGGGATTCATGATATACTATGTCAAAGTACATTATATACACCACATAAAAGTGATTTGGTGTATAACAACAAAAAAGTATCAATGGAATGTAAATTGAGATGAAATCTCTGATAAAGGATGTATCCTTAGGTTAAGGATAAATCAACGACATAATTATGTGTGACAAATATAAATACACTAAATATGATTGGATATTTAGTGTAAATCAATCATATGACATTCACACATATTCTTGTAAAAACAACACCAATGAATTGGATATTTAACTCAACAAATGGATATTGAGTTAAAATTACTCTTACCAAGTTTATACCGATGACTTGAGAATTTATAAATGGAGTGATTATGTGTATAAAAATTATATACACAGAAAGGGGAGTGGAAATTATGACATAATCAAATGAATAGTGATTCTACACATAATCTTGGAGTAAAATAATCAATGAAGTATGCGTAAAGCCGAATGAGTAGAAATTGAAATTTCAAATTCCCTTATTGATTTGGTAACATAAAAAACATACACCCATGAAATAAGGATCATAAAATGATGATGTAAATATACATGAACTAAATTATATTACACAATGAATAAAAACATGGGTAGTACACACACCACATGTAATAAATAAGTGGTGAACAATGGAATTCTCACGGAATTAAAAGTGAGATAAGAAACCCCTTACTTTGTACTTCTTCATTGGTCGAGGGTATGTTAAACTCATGTATAATAGTGAAATAATTGTTATTGAAATATAAAAGAATTATATGCATTAATATGATATCATATATGATCTTTTAACATTGATTTGTTAATAATATCTTAGAATTATCGTCGTTTTGGGTGTTAACGGGTTCATTTTCCTTTATATTATTTGTTATTTGAGCCATATTTATTACTAATGGGATGTATATTATTCATATCCAGAATGATGTCAAATATTTATACATTATTTTTAATCATTAAATGGGAATCAGTCTTGAATGGATACGATGGAGAATGAATCTCATCGCGTTTGTGGAGATGGTTGTCCGTACGTACGCACAAGCGACAATATCATTCTTTTGATATTAAAATAATATTTAATTGGATGGTATATCATATATACAGAATCATTATCATGTTATATTTTTTATTTACATGAATTACACATCATTATTATACCCATACAAATAATAATGTTTTGAATAACAATTACACCATGACGTGGAGACGGTAAGCCGTACGTACGCACGTATGGTGACATGTCATACAAAGGATGGATAGAATACTGAAATATGGTTGTAAAATGTTTATAATAACATCATAGTATATATAATATACTGCAGTTATTATTTTATAATGGTAATAACAAATAAAGAAGAAGTGGAAGAAGAAAGGAACTTGAAAAAGGGTGGTGAAATCATTACCTCTTCTTCGGGTTCTTCCTTTTGATTTGATCAAAAGGGCTCGTTAGGTTGGCTTTCTGACTAAAGGAAGGCCTCTAGGATGAATTGAGGGAAGTTGAGAGAGTATTTGGTGAGGTTTTGGACGAACCAAAAGGCTTTGAAGGTGTGAATTAATGATAAGGAGGAGTTCCCTTTTATAAGAGGGGTGAGGGGAACCTTTGGGAAAGTAGATATATTATTTTATAATAAATTCATATTGAGTTTCTAATGGCTCCAAAGTGGATTATTTAAAGGTTAATGTGGGGATAGGTCTGAAAACATTCAACCAATAGAATTTATACTGGTTTGGGTCATTATATTAACCCTTTTATTTTAGTCTTAACTCTTAGTTATTTAGTTTGACACTTACCAAGTCACTTTGTATTTTTGTATTATATAGTTAATAAACATAATATATACCTCCAAGTAACCCCCAAGTGGTCCATTAATGATACTAATATCATGATATAAGTCTATTGTCCTAAAATTAGATATTTAGGAATTTAATATCAATAAATAATATAATATTTTTTTAAAAACTCTTTTATGTCAATTTTGACACTATTTGGAAAATTGATTTTTTTTGAAAATCATAAAAGAATTATTAATTTGAAAAAAAGTTAATTAAATCATTCATAACATGTCATATTAACCTATAAAATTAGTTTAATTCATAAAAAGTCTCAAATTATACTTATTTGGGTATTTATAATATCAATTATTTTAATTTTTAACTATTTTGGTAATTACTATAGCATCATTGTGTCATAAATAAATTATATTATTTAATGTATAAAAATTATAAATAAAATATAATTATGTATAAAATAATTTTATCTTTCTAATGAATATTTATAGTCGAAAATACAAAATATATAACCCTATGTAAAAATTTTTTTGCTAAAAGATATATTCTTATGTCATTTTTGTATTTAGTTTAACTTTATTAAAATAAAGTGTCCCTGTCACCTACAAGTGGCTCCATGGGGTCCCAAAATCGACCCCAAGATTCCCATGGTCGTACATGTATCATAAAATAAGGTTAGGACACGTTTTAGGGTAATTTAGTATTATTATAATATTATTTTTTTGACCCTTATTTACCAGATTTACCCTTTAACCATGGTAAATAAAATATTTACCGAAGTAATTATTCAAAATGTCTAAAAATAAAATTTACCTATTTACACAATTTGTACATCATGATTAAAAATATGGAATCCATTTTTCCAAATTCAAAACACATAAGTGGTAGAAAGTAATTTAAAATTAATTCCCGCTGTCAAAACAAAAAGCGTGTTTTTAAGATATAATAACTATCAAAAGATTGATACTTGTTTATGTCCGGTTTAATTGTGAAATTATGTCAAATGATGAAAATTGTATTAAATGGTAAAAATATATTCTAAATATAATTTAAAACCACTCAAATTCATAATTTATCACTATTAATTATTTTGATTAAAAAAGATGTTTTTAATTAAAATTTACTAATTTTTACTATTCATCAAAATATTAAAGTTACCCGAAAAGTACCAAAATTTCACCTTAGGCTAAATTTGATACTCAAAATCCAAAAATGAAGTCCATTTTGAGAGATAAAATTTCTAAAATTTTAAAAAGTAGGTATTACTATTCATAACGGCTAGTTTGATCGGTTGTGGTGCGTGTTAGAACTCGATGTTGTGTACAACACACACTATTGAATTATTCAAAGAGAAGCGTACCATAGAATCTTGGGGTGTGACATTCTATCCTCCTTCAATAAATTGCATCCTGGCAATTTTTTTTAAAATTGGACTTGAGAATATAATGGAAAGTCCCACATCGGAAAAAGAGTCAATAAAACTATCACTTTATTAGAAAGGAAGAGAGGTATAAAGGTCACCCATGATAACCCATACTAGGATTCCATGTAGGAAAACATTGATATAGACGATAAACTAAGTGTTATGTTCTGATGGAGAGGGATAGAAAACATGATCAAGAGAAAATTAACAATAAGAAAATCACAAACTTGTGTTGGGACAAATGGTCATTAGTCTCCCATCAGGAAAAGTAAACGAACAAATTTTTTTTGTTTTAAGTTACATTACTTAAGGACGAGGAATTAATTTATGATATTGACTAAGAAAATAAAGAGATATACTTACTTTTTAAGTAGAGTTTCATTCTTTAATAAATTTTTACCACTAACACATTTTTTTTGAACAATGAGTATTCAAGAAGACTTGGTCACAACGAAAGAGCTAGAATAAACTTCCATAGAAATACATGATCCACGTAGGATAAACTATATATTTACCTTGTCTTTAGAGATTAATAAAAACCAAAATGGTTAGTATAATATCTGATGATCCCCCAAATGGATATTCCATTAGAGAAAAAAACACTAATCTTAATTTCTAAAATTAAACCATCAATACCCCAAAGTTAAATAAATACCATTCAATAATCAATTTTCCTTAAAATCCTTCAATATAATCCAAACTAATATTGAAACCCAAAACTTATAAGAATGTAGTCTTCCATGTTAAATTTTATTTCCAAATGATATTAATTACTCTTAAAGTCGCAAACTTAAAAGTAATAAACCTAATCATTTCCATAAATAACCCAAATCCCTATAAATCCACAATAAAAACATAGATAAAAATCCACCATTACTCCTCAAATGAAATCTCATACTATTCTATTTTCCTTGGGCATATAGTGTTCACAACAAAGCGAACAACTTCCAAAATAACATTTATCACTTAATCACCAAATCATTTTCCTATACTAAGGGTATTTATTTGATAAGACATAAGATCCCAAATAAAATTATTATTGATCAATAAAATCATTTAACTAAAAATAATAGTCACACTAACCAGGGACTTCACATAGTCCAGTGGTAGTCGATAAATCCCAATCGCACTTTGGTTGTGGGTTCGATTCCCACAGCTTTGTCCAACGTGACGGGTTGTCACACGGTCTGTGTGTTGTCCTTTTTCAAAAACTATATTTTATAACATTACCAAAATGAGATAAATTACTCAAAATAACCATAACATAATTTAACCACAAATCTTATCTCATACCTTGCATTTTCATCCCAAATTATAATAACTTATAATTTCCTCAAACCAAACGATCATATAAAACCAAAAGGTTATTTATAAATATATCCATAAGAGAAAAGATAATTCTTCCTCAAATATCATTCTCTCGTGGAAAACTACAGGGTTAAAAATACAAGAGAAAATTATTCCAAAGTAAACCCATAAACAAGGAGCACTAATACTTTTTAAAAATTTCTCCAACCATTTATTTCCACATAGCTTCTTCTTTGACCAAGAAAATATCCTATAGAATAGGGAATTCACTCAGGTAATGGCCAGGTCCCCTACATTTACAGAAAATGACTGTAAATGGACTCTTGGGACCATTTTTATCTTCTTCCATAGTACTCTTCATTTTTCTTCAGCAATTCTTCACTTTATGTCCTTCCTTCCCGCACGTAAATCATTTCTTTGTCCCATTGAGACACTTTCCTGGGTGTCTCCTTCCACATTTCCTGCATGATGGTAATTGAGGATTCCTTTCTCTATGGTCTCCACTGCTGGATCTCTTATCATTCATCACCTTTCTATTCTTTGTTGAGTCCAGAAATTGGTTAATATATATATATTGTTGATCATATTTTTGGAAAATTGATTTGGAAAAAAGATGATATCTTTTACACCTATCAACATTCCATTTTGTTTCTCATCTCCACCACCGTTCCCCCTTTGTACATCATTCTCAAAGTCACTATGAATTCCTTGGAATCCAGCCATTGACTAAAACCAGAAAGCATTGTGTGAGTAACAGTAGTCAAAAAAATCATTTAGAGATTAACATGTCACCGTATTCTCAATTTGAAACACATTAGGATTATCCAAGGTCATTTACTCTCATCTTATATATATAATACTTCAAATTGGTTTGTAAAGAAAATGTAAATTATCATAAGCATATCCCACGGGAGTATCGTAACCAAGAGTGCAGCAAGGCCCGTTGTCGTGCACCAGTTCCCGTTCGAGTCTAGCTCAAAGCGGTGTTTTTGGGTTTACCCCTAGATACATCTGTGCTAAAGCCGCCTCTACCTGCTCATATCCAAACAGGGATGTATTGCTCGGAAAACTCACAAAATATCTACAATACCAAAATTCTAGGAAGCTCTTCTATAATAATACTCAAAGTTCATCTTAGTTCTATGTACCCTAATCAGAGTTTATCAAAATCTAGCTTCCAAGGTTTGTACTAAACTTCCTCTGATACCAACTGTAATGCCCCGACCCCAGTTACCCAGAGTCGGTGCAATATTACATAACATTTTCATGATCACAAAGGATCAAGTCTCAAAAGACCAATTAGTTTAGTAGTCTTGGAAACACTAGATATATTTATAAGTCTTACATTACATCATAAGGTAAAAAAACTACAAAAACATCTTGTCCTCATATCCCGTCATACTATCCCTGTAGTTCATTCATAAATTACTTCTTCACATTCTGGGAAAAATAAAACATTGAAAGGGGTGAGCTCAGATGCTCAGTAAGGATAACAATATAGCAGAAGCTTTCATAGATAAGCATAAACACTTAAAGCAATTTATAACTAAAACAAAATCCTTTTAAACTTTAACTTCAGCATAATATGGAAAAGATAAAATGAAATAATGCCATTTACTTATTCACATGGATATTCTATTAGTCGAACAATCACATGCAATATCAATAACCACTTTCATAATGATGGAATGCATAATGCCAGAATATCATAACCACATAGCCAAGGCCTCGTGCCAAGACTAAAAATAAGATTTTTACAAGGCCTTGTGCCAAGACACTAGTTTGTCTCATGAGACCTACCGATTCATTAAGGATCTATAGCGGGCTCCACCTGTCACTTACTCAGTCCAATGCATTCCTCATATGATCAGGTTTAACATAACATAAACATTCATATTAAAACTAGCATACGAAATGTCAAAACTTTATCCACAAACCATGAATGGTATAAAAAAAGCACATCCACAGTCAAACATAACTCATTCGATACAATATAGAAGATTGTATTGTATCATATTAACCTCAATCAAGAATAATTAAGGATATTGACATAGATGAAAATAATCATCAAAACTATTAGAGTGAAATATCCCCCTTTTTCTTGAAATCATTTAAAAGTCACACTATTTGTCATGAATCCATTTAAAATAGATTTTAGAATCAAAGTTTCCCATACCACTTTGAAACTTTTAAAAATAATTTTAGTTTTAAAACTTTAATGTCAATATAAATAAATCCTTAAAACCATTTTTAAAACATGTACATTAATGAGCAAGATTTAGAAGAATAAGTATTTAAAACATTAAAAATGGTATTTTAGTTAGAGTTTCTAACCAAAAGTGAGACACTTGAATAAAAATAATTGAGGTAATCAAAACTTTTTAATATCATGAGAATAAAGGGATTCATGATATACTATGTCAAAGTACATTATATACACCACATAAAAGTGATTTGGTGTATAACAACAAAGAAGTATCAATGGAATGTAAATTGAGATGAAATCTCTCATAAAGGTTGTATCCTTAGGTTAAGGATAAATCAATGACATAATTATGTGTGACAAATATAAATACACTAAATATGATTGGATATTTAGTTTAAATCAATTAGATGACATTCACACATATTCTTGTAAAAACAACACCAATGAATTGGATATTTAACTCAACAAATGGAGATTGAGTTAAAATTACTCTTATCAAGTTTATACCGATGACTTGAGAATTTATCAATGGAGTGATTATGTGTATAAAAATTATATCCAAAGAAAGGGGAGTGTAAATTATGACATAATCAAATGAATAGTGATTCTACACATAATCTTGGAGTAAAATAATCAATGAAGTATGCGTAAAGCCGAATGAGTGGAAATTGAAATATCAAATTACTTTATTGATTTGGTAACATAAAAAACATACACCCATGAAAGAAGGATTATAAAATGATGATGTAAATATAAATGGAATAAATTATATTACACAATTAATACAAACGTGGGTAGTACACACACCACATGTAATAAATAAGTGGTGAACAATGGAATTCTCACCGAATTAAAAGTGAGATAAGAAACCCCTTACTTTGAACCTTTTCCTTGGTCGAGGGTAGGTTAACCTTCTTTATAATGTTGAAATAATTTTTCTTTAATTATACAAGAATCATATTCATTAATATGATATCATATATGATCTTTTAACATTGATTTGTTAATAATATCTTAGAATTATCGTCATTTCGGGTGTTAACAGGTTCATTTTCCTTTATATTCTTTGTTATTTGACCCATATTTGTTACTAATGGGATGTATATTATTCATATCCAGAATGACTTCAAATATTTAAATATTATTTTTAATCATTAAATGAGAATTAGTCTTGAATGGATACGATGGGGAATGAATCTCATCACGTTCGTGGAGACGGTAGTCCGTACGTACGCACGAGCGACAATATCATTCTTTTGATATTAAAATAATATTTAATTGGATGGTATATCATATAAACATAATTATTATCATGTTATATTTATTATTTACATGAATTAAACATCATTATTATACCCATCCAAATAATAATGTTTTGAATAACAATTACACCATGATGTGGAGACGGTAAGCCGTACGTACGCACATATGGTGACATGTCATTCAAAGGATGGATATAATACTGAAATATGGTTGTACCATGTTTATAATAACATCATAGTATATATAATATAATGGAGTTATTATTTTATAATGGTAATAACAAAGAAAGAAGATGTGGAAGAAAAAAGGAACTTGAAAAAGGGTGGTGAAATCATTACCTCTTCTCCGGGTTCTTCCTTTTGATTTGATCAAAAGGGCTCCTTAGGTTGGCTTCATGACTAAATTAATGCCTCTAGGATGAATTGAGGGAAGGTTAGAGAGTATGTTGTCAGGGTTTGGCCTAACTAAAAGGCTTTTAAGATGTGAATTAATGAGAAGGAGTAGTGCCCTTTTATAAGAGGGGTGAGGGGCACCTTTGGAAAAGCTAGAAATATTATTTTATAATAAATTAATATTCAGTTTCTAATGGCTCCAAAGTGGATTATTTAAAGGTTAAGGTGGGTATAGACCTAGAAACATTCAACAAATATAATTTATACTGGTTTGGGTCATTATATTAACCTTATATTTTAGTTTTAACTCTTAGTTAATTAGTTTGACACTCACCATGTCACTTTGTATTTTTATATTATATAGTTAATAAACTTACTATATACCGCCAAGAGACCCCCAAGTGGACTATTAATGATAAAAATATCATTATATATGTCTATTGGATGATCCTTAGATATTTAGGAATTGAATATCAATTAACAATATAATATTTGTTTTAAAAACACTTTTATGTCAATTTTGACAATATTTGGAAAATTGATTTTTGTGAAAATAATACCAGAATGATTACTTAGAAAAACGTTAATTAAATCATTCCTAACATGTAATATTAACCTAGAAAATTAGTTTAATTCATAAAAAGCCTCAAATTATATTTATTTGGGTACTTATAATATCAATTATTTTAATTTTTCACTATTATGGTAATTACTACAACATCATTCTGTCATAAATAAATTATATTATTTAATGTCTAAAACTTATAAATAAAATATCATTACGTAGGAAAGATTTTTATCTTTCTAATGAATATTTATAGTCGAAAATCAAACATATATAACCCTATGTAAAATTTTTTTTTTCTAAAAGATATATTCTTATGTCATTTTTGTATTTATTTTAACTTAATTAAAATAAAGTGTCCCTATCACCTACAAGTGGCTCCATGGGGTCCCAAAATAGACCCAAAGATGTCCATGGTCGTATATGTATGCACAAATAAGGTTAGGACACGTTTTAGGGTAATTTATTATTATTATAATATTATTTGTTTGACCCTTATTTACCAGATTTACCCTTTAACCATGGTAAATAAAATATTTACCGAAGTAATTATTCAAAATGTATCAAAATAAAAGTTACCTATTTAAAAAATTTAGACATCCTGATTCCAAATATGGAATCCATTTTTCCAAATTCAAAACACAGAAGTGGCAGAAATTAATTTAAAATTAATTCCCGCTGTCAAAACAAAAAGCGTGTTTTTAAGATATGATAACTATCAAAAGATTGGTACTTGTTTATGTCCGGTTTAATTGTGAAATTATGTCCAATGATGAAAATTGTATTAAATGGTAAAAATATATTCTAAATATACTTTAAAACCACTCAAATTCATAATTTATCACTATTAATTATATTAATTAAAAAAGTCGTTTTTAATTAAAATTTAGTAATTTTCACTATTAATCAAAATATTAATGTTACTCGAAAAGTACCAAAATTTCACCTTAGGCTAAAATAAATACTCAGAATCCAAAAATGAAGTCCATTTTGAGAGATAAAATTTCTAAAATTTTTAAAATTAGGTATTACTATTCATAACGGCTAGTTTGATCGGTTGTGGTGCGTGTTAGAACTCGATGTTGCGTACAACACACGCTATTGCATTATTCAAAGAGAAGTGTACCGTAGAAGCATGGGGTGTTACAAGACACGAATTATGTCAATGTATTTGGCAAGTGTCGCCACAAAACTCCGACATTGTTGCCCTGCTTTTTAAATCATATGACTGTCTTCATTGTAGTCCACCATCAACTATGTGTTGTAGTTCCACACCACACGCATGCATGTACGCCCTCACCCCACCACCTATTTGTATATGTATCTGTTATGAATGAAAAATAAATATTTTATCAATATATGTTATAATGAAAATAAATAATGGTATAAAAATTTGTTAGGGTTTTATAAATATATCTGTAGCAGTCTGATCAATGGGCACTGTTGGATCCGCAGAAACTGAAGGAACACCCTATACAGGTGGATTGGGTCCCAGCTTATGCTCTGTAGGGACAGAATGTGGCGGTGTAGGAATCGAAGAAGATGGAATATATAAGCTCTAAGAGAAGGAAGTAGAAGTAAAAGAAAATGGCTTGGATGGCTGGCTGAATGCCAGATGGGGAGTGGGAATCATCATTAGATATGGTAAATATGGGTGAGGAGACTCAGATGTAAGGGGTGGTGAAAACATGGGAGGCATAAATATCCTGTGTGTCCCTAACGACACACCAGGATCAGAATGTGGGATAGATGGTATGTCAGTGGGAGGGGCAGGGTCTAATCAGGTACACCGACCAGACCGCCTAGCTCTCGTACCACCCCCACATACCACTAGCCTGAGTACTGGGACAACTACTAGGATACTCATCAAATAATTGTCTCCTAAGAGGTGGATCCTTCAAAAATGTTTAAAAAAAATTAATCACATGACATTATATATTATTAAATTATATATATTTAAAAAACAATACTCACTACATGCACTAGTGGTGGAACACCCATCCCAGCCATGCGATGATTGTTTTCCATAATCTTTTTCCATCAACTCTATTCAATTGGTTGCATTTACAACATTTTGAAAACAAATATGGAAGTAATTAGAAAAGGAAAACTAATTTTTAACCCAAAAAACAAAATATATAAAAGGGAATAGGGGGATTCATGGAAAATTTAATTTATCATTATTTTAGGTGAGCTTGAATGGATATATAATTAACTTAATAAATCATATGATATGTAATAAATAAATTTAATTTTGAGTATGGTGGTTATTTACTAAGTGTCACCAGTCTATTAAAATCATGGAACATTGATTCTGAGGCTTTATTTTACTCAAAAACCAAGAGAGTGAGCATACTGAATTATGCCTCTAGAAAATTCAGCAAGGTATATATTATGAATTATTAAAACCTTAAGATAGTTGGAAATGATGATTTAAACATTTTAACAAGGATAAGATATCTACCTAATTCATAAGGGGTAAAGAACATGTCAAAATTAAGGAAAAAATTAATTTCTTTATCCCAGGTAGATGATGCAGGTTTCTATACATGTTTTGCAGAAGAAGACAAACCATCATGTTCATTATCTGGTGAAATGTTAAAGGGAGTTCTTGGAGTTATACTAATTTTATACATGGTCAATAAATTATTGAAATGTTCAACAAGTTAGAAATGTTGGTTTCATAGTTTTGAATACAAGTCAACTCCAAATTAGAAAATGCAATTCAAATAAAATTACAACCAATAAATATTGGAAATTCACATAATGGTCAAGTCGGATACAACATATTTGTAATCAATATTAAATTAATTTGAATAATACCAACCTTAACAACCAAAATCTTGCTAAACCAAAATAATTGAGAACATGGATGGATGATTCTATATATTTCCCACCATAGCTTTAGGTTCACATTCAACTCTGACAATTGAGATATTAGAGACATCAAAAGTAATAAATGGATCATTTCCAATGGTCGTCGGGATGGTGTCAAATCCATCATCACCATCATCAAAAATATGTCTTGGAATTACTTTAATAATGACACCAAATTCAAGTCTAATATGGTCTTGGACATAAAAAAATTGTTTCGCCATTGATTCCAATACATATTGTCCATCGGTAGAAAAAGTGTGAGTTATATCAATTACTCTAAATCCACAATCATCAATAAATGTGTCCCGCCTCATCATCAAATCAAACCACTGATATTTCATCATTGTTACTTGTCCATGAGAGTTATAATCCAATATTATTATTTTTTCAATGACTCCATAATAACCTACATTTTCAAATCCCAGTCCACTATCTGATACACTAGCATAACAGTCTATTATGGTAGTAACAAAAACATCATCATGTTGTGTTCTCATGTTCTTTTCTCATTCAGTGATAATAAATATATACCCATTGATAACAATTGATTTACAGTCACGAACCATGGTATTATGACCAAAATCCAAAGATCTTATTTTCTCAGAGATAGAGTCAGTAGGAAAACTCAATACCAGAAATATAAATGAATATTTAACTTAATTAAATACTGATATAATTATTTTAAACACTAATATATTTACCTTCAATTTTAACCAAGAAGATAACTATTTGATATGAAAAGTATCCCTCATTCTCAAATATAAATAATGATGCTTTATATTTATCATTGTTTTATGTTCCCTGTAGATAAAAATAAAAAAAAATTAACTGATATATGTAAGACATACATATTTAATTTACTTACCTGATGTAGTCATTAATCAAATAACAGTTGAACAAAACTGTGCGATGTGCCATCTCCCTCTCTTTAAGGCTTAATGTCGTCAATGTATATGATCAAGGAATTCCTCCTCTTTGATGAAGTGATGGAAAAATGGGTTCAATTTTCTCATACTATTCTTCTTCATTTCACATTGGTTTATTCATTCTTGTTTTAAGATCAGAAAAATACATATAGAATAAATCCATACATTCTGGATCCTAGTAACCATTCACGATAGAACCTTCAGGATTATTCCTATTTCGAACATAATACTTTAATGTGTATATATATTTTTAGTTGGATACATCCAATGAAAATAAATAGGTCCTCTGGAAAAGTATTTCAGTTGGAATATGGATAGTCAGAAGCAACATGAGTGTGAAAAATGATGAAGCATATAGTATCTCTAACTCACACAAAATTAATGGGGCACCTTCCAACATTTTTTTCAAGAAAGTCTGGGAAAAATTATTAGGAAAAAGATGTCTAAATGAATGGCACAAACAAGTAACATCCACCATTACATTACTAGACAATAGATGATGTATTGCTATTAGAATCCACTCATGAAGAAGGACGTGATAATCAAAAGTTTTCAAATATTTTAGCTTCAAATCTCTTTCGTTGACCAATTTAGATATGTTGCTTGAATATCCATCAGAAACATTAATAGTCTCTAGTGCTTCTAGAAATTATTTTGTAGGTGTCATCACATAAGAGGAACATGGAACTTTCCATTTATTTTCACTGATACACACATGATACAATTCATTCCAGATGCCCCAATCCACCAAGTCACACTGAGACCGTAAATAATTTTTTCCCTTTACCTTAACATTTAGAAGAATCAAATGCAGCATTTAACATATATTATTTTCAATGTGAATTATGTCTAAGCAATGACGTAACAAATTGGTTGACCAATAAGGAAAATTAACAAATATACTCCTCTTCTTCCAATTGTAGTAGGTTTCTGTGGAAACATTACTTCTCTTTCCAGATTTCATTTGACCCTTCTTGAATGAAAAACTGAAATATTTCAATTCATTAAGCAAATCAGTTCTAGACATACACTGATGTGGATCATCGGTCTCCATGGTATTTTCAAATCTTTGTTGATTATTTCTATATGGATGGCCCATTGTCAAGAATCTGAGATGTCCAATAAAACAGAAACTACATCAATGTTTCATTCTTCAAGATCATGCATTCTTCATACAAATAGGACATGATAGTTTACCCTACATGCTCCATCCATACATCATTTCATAAGTAGGAAAATCATTGATCATCCACATAAGCGCATCACACATCTAAAATATGTCTTTTGAACATGCATCGTATGTGCGCACACCCACATCCCAAATAAGTTTCAACTATTTTATTTAAGGATTCATGTATATGTATATATATTTACTAGGATTAGAAAGGCCAGATATGAGTATACTCATGAAAGTGAAAGGTTTTTTCACACACAACCATGGGGGAGGGTTATAAATGTGTAAAAAAAACCAGCCATGTGTTGTGAGAAGAAAGCATATGCCCAAAAAGATTAAAACCATCACATGAAATACCCAACCTCATATTACGCACATCAGCTAAAAAATTAGGATATCGAGCATCAAATATTTTCCATACAAATTCATATGCAGGGTGAACCAACTCATCATTAGTCTTATTTATATCGATATCATGCCATCACATTTTTATTGATATTTCATAAGGAATAAAAAAAATTATAGAGTATGGGGATTAATAGAAAGTGCCACATTACTTTATATGGCACACGGGATAGTGTTACATCAGCTTCTAGCTTCTAGTGAGATGTTCCACATTTTATACAATCATTTAATTCAGCAGTTTCCTCCCAGAATAAACTGAATCTTTTAGGAAAGCATGAATCATGTATCTTGAAAATCCAGGTTCCTCAACTAACTTCCATGCCATATAGTGGTTTTAGGGAATATCTGCATCATATGGAAGTAGGTCCTTCAAGAAGGTAAGAATGTAATTGATGGAAGTATTAGAAATCCCAGATATAGTTTTCCCATGAACAATCAGATTAAAAATTACAAATTTTTCATTTTACTGCTTTGTCGATATACTGTAGTCGTGGCAACATCATTCAATTTTTTCACCCTGAAAAAATCATCATTGTCATTAGATGCATCATGTGTGCTCATATCAAAGCCTTCTTGGGTTGGAATCCTTTCTTTTTCATGATTATGAAAAAAGGAAACCATTCGTATAACAAATTCTCTAATCCAATCCTCTCATTTGGATCATCAGCAATTTGAGATTTCATTTTTTCCCCATTGCGATTCCACACATATTAGTTTTCTTGAAAAACATATTTGGTTATGTGTTAGATCAATTATTCATAGATCAAACAAGGTCTTCCAACATAATTGTAACACATGAAGTGTATGTGACCACTATCTAAAGGATTATTAAATGAAAAATATAAAATATCTCCAAATTGTTTTGAAAATCACTTGAGATCTGATCAGTTTCATACATCCATCTTCTATCCATTCTGTAAAAAAATTGTTATAATTCATCTCCTCAAAATAAATTCAATAATATTGAAGTTTAATAAAAAATAAAATTAAGTAAACGATAATTGTTCACATTATATGAAACCACAACTAACACACTACTCTATATGAGAATCATAATATAAAAAGACAACAAAATACTATATTTATTACAAAATACTATAAATTAATATAAATCTATGATATTGACTTCAATTATAAACATAATAACATGACATTTTTGCATATTGAGAGAATATAAATAATCTATGGGAGAATTTTGAGAGTCCTGTACATCTTGGGTCAAAGAGAATGAGAGATTTCAAATCCACAAGCCTTTGAAGGAGAAGAATCCCATTATTCTCATGTATTCAATGAACTAAGTAATAATGAGATCTAGAGAGTGTTTTGAGACAAAAAAATGTTCAATTATGGTTTTGAATATCTTTGATAAACTATACATGAGTGTAAAAGATCATGTACACTTGTAAAGGAGAATTATTCAGTAGTTGAGTAAATTTTAGATCGAATAAATTTTATATTTTAGTAGATTATTTGAGTGATATTAATAATATATATTCTGAATAAATGGGAAATATAATGTGAAAATGATGGTAAAAAGATCCTCAGGGATTGAAACATCATAGTCATACATGTAGATCTTGATCCAATAAATATTAAATAGAACTACAAGGAGTTTGATGTCATTAGATGAATGTTCCACGGGGAAATGAAACATGATTCCATGTACATTGAGATTTCGAATGATGAGATTGAAATTTATTTTCCAAATGGGATAATCTATACCCATTATAGATATAAATAAAGTAAGGGGTTTCTAGTTGATATAGTGAACTATTTTTGGGTTGATACATTGTTACTAAAACAATTTGAAGATATAATAATTCAGTTATGTGTGCCTAAATTTGAGGTGAAATGTGTTTTGGAATTTTTTCATTTATCACATACAAAAGGACACCATAAACCAGATAGAACACTGTTCAAGATATTATAAAGTGAATTATTTTCATCAAATATGTAGAATGTATAAAGAGAGTTTTTTAAATAAGTTATTGAAACTAAAAAATGAAAATATTTTTGAAAAGTTAGGAGATTTCATAACACTCAATACCCATGGTTGAAGTATTCATTGTGTGGGGTGTCTAGGGGGTGGGGGTGTCCAGGGGGGTGGGGGTATCCAGGGGGTGGGGTGGTGCTTAGGGGGGTCCAGGGGTGGGGGTTGTCCAAGGGGGTGGGGGTGTCCAGGGGGTGGGTGGTGTCCAGGGTGGGGGGGGGGTATCCAAGGGGTTGGGGGTGTCCGGGGGGTGGGGGTGTCCAAGGGGGGTGGGGGTGTCCAGTGGTGGGGGTGTCCAAGTGGTGGGGGTGTCTAGGTGTTGGGGGTGTCCAGGGGGTGGGGTGGTGTCTGGGGGGGGTGTCCAGGGGGTATATCCAAGGGGTGGAGGAGGGGGTGTCGAGGGGGTGGGGTGGTGTCCAGGGGGTGGGGCTGTCCAAGGGGTTGTGGGTGTCTGGGGGGCTATTTAGGGGGTGGGGTTGTCCAAGGGGTTGGTGGGTGTTAGGGGGGTGGGGGTGTCCAAGGGGAGTGGGGGTGTCTAATGGGGGTGTCGAGGGGGTGGGGGGATGTCCAAGGGGGAGGGGGTTTCCATGGGTGGGGGATGTCCGAGGGGGTGGGGGTGTCCAGAGGGGGGTGTTGGGTTAACAGGGGTGGGGGTGTCCAGGGGGTGGGGGAGGGAGTGTCCATGGGGGGTGAGGGGTGTACATGGGGGTGTGTGGGTGGGGGTGTGCAGGGGGTGGGGGTGTCCAGGTGGGATGGGGGTGTCTAATGGGGGGTGTCCAGGGTGGTGGGTGGGGGGTTGTCCAGGGGGTGGGGGTGTCCAGGGGTGGGGGTGTCTAGGGGGTGGGGGTGTTCAAGGGAGGAACTACCCATATAATACCTTGAAAATTACCTACACACAATCCAACCAACATCAAAATTCCAATCCATCACCCAACCAAGAGCCAATTCATCTTCAATATCACTACCCTTCCGATTATTCCTTGAAGAAAAACTATAAATACAAAATCTGAATCCAATTTTCAACTAAACTATATTCCATATAAACTACCATATTACCCCCTAAAAAAATGTAAATCCACCTAAACCAATACCCTAACCATACCTAACCCCTTCACATGGACCATCCTTATATCCATTACCCACTTCAAGAAAATATGACCAAACAAAATCTTTACCATCTTTCAGTGGGGATACATCTCACTCGCACCTCCATTTGTTCATATGGATCACTAACTCTACACATAAGGAGTGTCTATAAGGACTTAAAATTAAGGTGATTCACAAAATTATGACACTTGAAGTGTAGAACAAAAAAAATCAAATCAAAGTGCACTTATTGAGTAAACCATGCCAAAGACTGCATAGACCTCTGGTTTAGGGCAAATCAAAATAGAAAAAATAAATGAAGAACATTAAAACCAAGGTAGAAATTAAAGATTTAAGGTGTAGAACTATTTTTTTTATTGAAGATGGATCTATCGGGTGGAAGGAGTTTCGCGGCATAGGGTAAAGAGATAGCTTCGAGAGAGATTCAATTTAGGGTTGCAATCGCTCAGACAGGGGGAATTGGATCTTCTGTGTATTTGGTGGAACACTTTCCCAACAGTTTTAAAAAAATATTGGTATACATTAGAAAAATTAATGCTTTCCCAATGGTTTACTCAAACCGTTGGGAAAGGTTGATTATAAAAACAGTATACCAACGGTTCTATAAAACCGTTGGCATAAAAGTGTTGGGAAAGCCTCAATTTCCACCAGCGACACTCTTATGTCATGACTCATCCTCAGGGCCTATGCTGTGACTACCCCAAGCCCACCTTCCATAGGCTAGGGGCAAGAGACTAGCACCAAAGGCATAAACCCCTAAGCTGGAAAGGCATTACATTTATAGAAGAAACACACACACAAACAGAGTAATATGGAAGCAAAGCACTAAGGGAATAAAGTATAAAAAAATTAGTGCTGAAATTAAAGGGGACAGAAATATAAGCCCAACAGTAGAGTACAGGTACAAAGAAAAGCAAGTACAACTGAAAAAGGGACAATAGCTAAAAAGGGAAGCTCCAGGAAAGTCTGCCGAGTATCCTACCTAAAGGGTAGATACAGATGTCAACCTAAGAACTCCACGTCTATTGATCTGCTCCGTGTACCCTCTCGTTGTGTGGTCTACCTCCAAGTACCGTCTGGTCCTGGCTCACTCTCGGCCTCCATCAATGCTGTCCGTCATCTGCATCCAACACAACGAGGTGCGGGCATTGCTCGTTCAGAGGTTAGTATAACGGTACTCAGTAGGGACCCCGGGACCCTCAAGGTCTCACAAAATCCACAAAGGATAAACCACAATAGAAATATACAATCAAAAAGTATCAACCAACCCTACATAGGAATATTCCCATACATATACCTAAGTTACCAGTCAGAGTTCATCTCCAACTCACGAGCCCAAGTACAACTCAGTCAACACAGGAAGTAAAGTCTAACACCATGATGATAATGATTTAAAGACATGACTCAACTCAAATAGGTATGCCACAATTGTAGAGAGATATAGATGATCATATGTAGCCGCTGGATCATCTAAGCTGTCAGAGCCACACATGATATAGGCCAGCTAAGCTGTAGGACCCACACAAGATACAATCCAACTATCTCGTCTAAGTTGTCGAACACACACATGATACAGTCCAACTATTGTAGAGTAATAGAGAGATCAGATGTAGTCACTAATTCATCTTAAGCTATCAGACCCACACAGGATACTAGACCAACTAAGCTGTCGGACCTACACCAGATACAAGACAAGCTACTCTGTCAGACCCACACAGGATACAAGAACAAAAGTCATAACTGTCGAACCCATGGAGGATCCCAGTATAGTAGTCATCATTGCCGAACGCAAGGAGGATCCCAGTACAGTAGTCCTCTCTGCCAAACCCACGGAGGATCCTAGTACAGTAGTTGTCGCTGTTGAGCCCACAGAGGATCCCAGTACAGAAGTCGTCGTTGTCGAACCCACAAAGGATCCCAGTACAGTAGTCGTCGCAGTCGCAGCTAGCTCTAGGGTTCCCGCACATAGCACACTCCATTCTAGGAGGGTCTAATCCTCAATAAAATGGGTCGATAGATAAACTATCAAAAAGTCCATATTTTATGTATCCCAAAGTTCTATCTCATCAAAAGGAACCCAACGTGACAGACGGTGCGTCAATTGGACACCAGGTCTTAGAGTTATTTGCTTTTCTGTTCTAGTGGCCCAGTTGGAATTACACTCATTCCAAACCCGTAAATTTTCCAAAGTTATCCAAAACTCACTTAGATTATTGAAAAAGGACCACTTCGTCACAAGGGTCGCAGTGCCGTAGACGGCGTGTCGTTCGGATGCGCGGTCTAGGAGTTATTTACATTTAAGTGAAAATGGGTCCGGCCTGTCAAGCCAAGTGGGATGGCGGGTCGGCCCGACCCAGTTTGGCGGGTCCGACCCGGTTGGGGGTCGGCCTAGACTGGTGGAGCGCAGCCCACCCACAGACCCGACCCAGCGGGTCCGACCTGGTTAGGTTCGCCCGGCGGCACCGAGCGGCACCGCCCGTCCTCTGCCCAACTAGCCAAAGTTGGCCGGTTTTATTCGGCGTGAGTGGCCTGCAGTTATGGGCCACGGTTCCCTCGCACGCGGCGCCTACTGGCACCGCGCTCCTCCAGCCCAGTCGGTCATAGCCTACCGGTTCATCCAGCAAGTGGCCTACACAGCGGCCTGCGGTCTTCTCCACAGTGCGGCGCCAAGTGGGCGTCACGGTCCTCCAGCCCGTCTGGCTATGGCCAGCCGGTTCGGTTCATCCACCGAGCGGCCTGCGGATGCGGGCCGCGGTTTCCTCCATGCGGCCAGTGCGACAGTGCCGGCCCTCCACCACTGCGGACCCTCCTGGCTACAGCCTTCGGTCGCTGCCACCTTATTGTCGTGGTCTATTTCTCTGGTGCGGTGCGATGACACCGCACCCTTCTGACTCTGCCTCCGTCGCCAAATAAACCAACAAGCAACGGAGGAACATCAGGCCGTGTTGGTTCGGCCTGCGCCCTCTGTATTAGGTGATATCATCTGGCCAATGACGAACCCAGGTAATCAACGAAGAATGAGGTATAACTTTATTCCATTAAAAATTAATCAAATCCCCCTACCTCGATTCAAAGCATGTCGTCAAAGTCACAGAAGATGGCGTCGCGAATGACGGACGTCGCTCCGTCAACGTCAGAGGGAAAGTCGTTTTCAAGTCACGAAAGAGGGCATAAGTAGATTTTTTTGACGTCGGGAAATGTCTAATGAAGAATCATTTTCGATGTTCCTTGCGGGCGGCTCCTCCTCTTGAGGCTCGGACAAAGATCAAAGATGTTTTCATCATTCTTCGTTGGAGAGGAAGGGCGTTCTTCATATTCTTCGGGGAAGAATGTTCTCCCTATTCTCCAAAGCTCCACCAAAACAAAAAGGGCCAACCCAAAAATAATATCTTGGATATTATTTTTATCCTTGACATGAATTTCAAAATAATTCAAATTTGGTGAGCCAATTAATTAATTTCTATTTAATTAAGTGAGTGTTGGCATCTTTAATGGAAGGAGGTGAAAGGTTTAAGAGTTAAAGAGGGTTCATGGGAGTTTAAAGGGGTGGTGAAGAGTTTGAGTTCGTGTGGCCCCCACCACACTTTATCCTCTCATGAGAGGTTATGTGGGGGTTTGCCCCACCACCAACTTCCATTTGGAGATAAAAACCACCAACTAAATAAAAATGTGTACTCACACATTTTTATTTCATTTTTATTAAGTAGTAAACCCAAATTATAACTTTCATCCTGAACAAAACGCAACTACAGAAAAGGTCCCCTTAAGCGAATACCAGCACCGCGAGTTCAACGGTGCCCTCGTATTTCAATTCCGAGCACCGGTTCAAAAGATATGAAACGCCGCTCGCACGTTTACTAAAAGTACGTGAAAAAAAGTTCATAAAATTGTTATCAGTCACCCTTAATGCACTACGGTCAAGGTTAGGCTCTGCCTAGGTGAAAAACACCCCAACAAACCCAACGATACTCTTGGATTTTCAATCCAAGTTACCATTTAGATATTTTGAATTTTATAATAAAATAATTATCACTTAATTATTTTATTTGCGGCCAAAAACTAATTTTTTTCTCGTGGCCCGTGCCGGCCAAAGTTAGTATTTTATTAGATAAAGTATGCCCTCATGAGTTCAGCGGTGGTCTCAGATTTTTAATATAATCTTCTGTTTGTGAGTTATAATCACTTTAAAAATAAAATAATTTATTTAATTATTTTATTTATGGATATGCCATTTTTGGGATTTCACATAGGAGGCCCGCACTGACTAAACTTAAGTCGCGTCAAGGGTAAACTCGTCATTCTGAGTACAACAGTGCCCTCAGATTTCTGATCCTAGTTACCATTTAAGAGTTATTTAAATTTTTTATTAAAACTACATATGCGCGTTAATTTAAGCATAACAAAACTTCAACGGATCATTCCGGGCACTCTGGGTGTCGGAATCGCTCACCGTTAGAAACTGCGGACTCGTAAAATTCCAAAGAATTTAAGGAAAGAAATTCCTTGAAATTTCCATGTCTTTAAATCTTACATTGATTTTCATGTGTTATTCAGACTATTCTACATCATATAATGATGTATTAATGATCTATTCATTGTTAATGGAGTTGAAAAATGATAATCACAAACTAGGAGTAGTTGTAGGGATTATAAAAAAGGAGCTAAAAAGGTTGGTTATTTTATATTTCTAAAGCATTAAAAATTCCTTAGGCTTCTTTCATCAACAAAGGGTCTATAAATGGAGTTCTTGGACCTTATTTTTTTATATAATATCTCATTATCTATTAACTAAACCTCTCTCTAAATACATTGTATTTATGTACCTTTAAGGAGGAAGCGTTGAAACACCTTTGAGAGGGAAGGGCTGTTATCAAAACATTCAATGACTCCAATGGTCAATAAATATATTTGGAGGTAGAAATTAGTTGATTACTGCTGATAGGACATGATCAAACTTATTATTAATGAAGATTAAAAATAATATACAAACATAACATGAGATAAAAATGATCATTTAAAAAGATTTTGAATAATAACACAACTCAGGGATACATAAAGAGACAATATTTTTTTGGATGGTGTTTAGATATGTTTATCAAGAAGTTGTAGAATAAAGTTTAGTCATAAATCTAAGACAATCAATATATGTTATTTATTCTTAGATCATTTTCCTTCAACCCTAGGTCTTCCAGACACATTACATAAGATCTTATAGGGCTCCATCCTAAAACTGATGGGGGATATGTGTAATTGTCTATTCAATCTTATATGTGATCCATCATCCATTGAGGAATTTGATGCGGGACTTGGTTTGCACCCAAAAATTCTCCCCACAAACCAAAGACCAAATAATTAAGCATTCCATTCAATGATAATCAACTAGATCCAACCATATTGGACCATCGCTTTCTCTTCATCGGGACACACATACTAACCACTACTATCAAGAAGACTTTTAACACAAGGCACCATGGATCCACATTCTTTGAATGAGTCACTATTATCACGTTCATACTGGTTTGGGGAATATTTCACCCTATATCACACCTGAGATTCCCCAGGGATATGATGCCACTTATCATGATAATTTTCCCCTAACCCTAGGTCTTCCATACCCAACACATAATACTTTATGGGATTTCTTCCTAAAACCCTTGGGTTATATGATTAATTTCCCATATAATATTATATGTGATCCACCATCCTTTATAGAATGTGATGTGGGACTTGGGTTTGCACCCAAAACATTATTTTAAATTTATTCTTCTAAATATATTAAGTATTGATTTCATAACAATGAGATTTTGTTTTTAACTTACATGTTTAACGTACATAAAAAACCAACACAATGATATATTGGAAATGCAGTTATTGGAATCTCAACATTTAATAAATAAGAACTCAAAAAAATTATTTTGTTTAAAATGGTATATGGTTAAATATCTAGATATTCTTTATTTTATAGTTTGAGTTTTTTATTATTATTTTCATGTATTTTTTTCATTATGGTTGTCCCTCCCTCCTGTTTAACATTAGACCAGCCCATGGGAAATCCCCACAATCCTGATAGGTAAGGAATCTTATGGGAGAGGAGTAACCTGCTTTCTTTCTCTCTCTCCCTCACATTATAGCCATCCTCCTTTATCCATTGGAATTAGATGTTTTTCATCATCATAACCCAGATGAATGCCTCCCACCTTTTCTTGGAATCATTCTAGGGAATACATCACATAAATTTATTGTTTGAAAATTTAGGATCAATTAAAGTGGGGATGACAATGCATGGAATAGGTAGAAGTGGCACTATCCCCCTCTCCCAAGTTTTTTATTTTGTATTCTAATAAATTATTTTACTCAAATACCCTAAAACCTAGATTAAATACACTGGTTGGAAAATTATATGTATATAAATGTTTTTTAATTTGATAATATTGATAAATATTTTTTAAACTTTATAATAATGTTTATATTTTATAACTTATTAATTAATTTTTATATATTTTAACATTTATATACTAACATTTTTGTATATATATTAAAATTAATATATGTTTTGTTATAACGACATTTATAACCAACAAGACCAGCCCGAAGAAATGCTTCTGAGTATTTATTAAAACAAAAAGAAAAGGGTACAGGGGAGATGGACGGGGTCAAACAAAGGGACTTTCCCTCATCCGTTAAAAAGGTTACAAATCATAATACGACATATCATTCCCATAATCTGAATCATCAGATGTTTCCCACTCAGAGTGGGACTTACTCGGTTGGAAGATGTTAAGAATATCAGAGTTTAATTTACCTGACAACTTAGAAGTAGAACGGGTGGACACAGTGCGAGGGACGTTAGAGTAGTCCTTTATCGGGCTTCGCTTTGGGGGGGGGGCAGGAATGGAAACCATGCTATCATCAACCTTCTCTTTAATAGATAAGAGTGAATCTTTAAAAGAGCCACCTTTGTTCGATGCGTTCAGGCCGGTGCAATCATCCAATTCCTCCACCTCAGAGATGTCACCCCACTTCTCAGAGATTCTAGAAGAATGCAACAGTTGCTGAATCTCCTTATGGCTATCAACATGCTGAGATACCCCATTTCCAAGTGGAAAGCTAAAAGTTTCATCATGTTGCCGACCTAAACTAGGAAAAACATCTGGAAACTGAGTGCAAACAGGATATCTAACAACATTAGTCTCTCCAATAGCAAAAGGAGCGATAACAAAGTGGGCATCAGAAGTAACCTCCTTAGCAGATTCAGCCCGAATATAAGAGGGACCAATATTGGCTCTCATCAGAGATATATCCACCAAAATTCTCTTAACTTTCACATTGGGAACTTCAGGGTCAATGTCAGAGGCCAACATATCAGCCTTAGAGGAAGATTAATTTTTGAGAACATCCTCATTTGATAGATCCACATCCTTCTTCTCTGATTTCCTCCTGCAGAGATTAGCTAGATGGCCTTTCATCCCACATCTCTCACAAGATATTTTCCTACAGCAAAATTCCAAAGAATGACCAACAGCCATGCACTCATTACATAAGAGAGGATTTCTTTCATACTCAACATCAATTTGAATATTATCAATGGGAGTGGAGAGAGTTACCTTATCAATAAAGATGGAGCTAAGTTCAACCTCCACCAACAATCTGGAAAAGTTCCCAAACCGAACATCCTCAGTTTCCTTATCAAGGCGAATATGAGTCCCAATTTCCAAACCAATGTCGTGCAAAATCTTCGGGTGCCAAAGGAACCAATTATGCACATGAAAACGAACCCAAATTTGAGTAAAAACATTCCTTGCACGCGAAGCATTGAAATACAAGGACCATTCATGAAGGTGAATCCATCTAGGCTTCAAAGACAGAGAGACAATGCTCCACGCCTGAACTTTAAATGCATCCGAAGGAAAGAGGCAATGAAAAAAACCACGACCAAGAGATACACATTTCCGATCAGAAAATCTCCATAGAAATGAAATCCTCCGAACCAAATCATCAAATTTCTAGGACTTCTCACCCTTTGGTAGAACAAGATGCGCAATTAGGTAATTCTTCCCAATTGCAATTCTCTCAGCAAACGCATCAGGATTAGCCTCAACATGGGCCAATGACCCCTTTCTGAGAATTTTTCCAGCACTCGAGTCAATGAAAGATGCAAAGGGAGGAACCCCGGAGCGGTCCAACCCAAACCAAATACCATTCAAGACCCGCACACCTCCATTAGAAGTCTTTGACATACCACTCTGATTCATCAACCATGGATCCCAACTGGATGATTTTTTGAGTGCATCAGCAGCGGTCCGCGGCACATCAGTCCGCACACCCCCAACATCATGAATAGAATTCCCATATTCACAGGTGATGTCAGATCTGGAATCATGAACATGAAGATCAAAATAATCCTTCGAAGCAACATGTGAATCCGTCCTCAAACAAACAACAACACCCTAGAAATCACGATTCATAGATGAGTTGACCTCGCGCCGAACAGCCAATACCGCTGGAAGCTCATTATCACCGGGACACCTCAGGCCCTCTTTCCAAGATGATCCGCACTCACCAGCCACGAGCATAGATCCAATGAAGTGCGGAAGAGGCATCACGAAACCCTAACAGCCAGGCCGCCATCGCGACGCAGCAGACACACCCCCCGGAAACCCTATCTCCGCCATCTATAATGACATTTATATATATATATATATATATACATATATTAACCTTTGTATATATATATTTTGTTCCAAAATAAATATAATATTTATTTTTTATGATAAATATATAAATATATATATATATATATAGATATATATATATATATATAGATAAATACATTGTGTGTGCGTAAAGATATAAATATATATAGATACATAAATGAATATACATCAATGTTTATATATTAAAATTTATATATGTCATTATATATTTATATATGTGTGTATATATATACAAGTATACATATAATGTAAAATTTTCACTATGAATTTATGGTGTAAACTTTTTCGTTGAAATTTTGTAGTGAAAATCTTACAATGAAAATTTTACAATGAAATTTTTTCATTTTAAATTTTATAGTGTTTATATATATAAGTATACATACATATTTGTATGAATGTTTAGTAAAAAAATAGTGTATATTTTTATGCTTATAAATGTTTATGTGTATCCATTATTAATTTATATACATGTTGGTAGGCTCATATAAACTTGGATATATAGATATGTATCCACCCAAAAAATCATTAATATTTATAATTTTACATATAAATATATATGGTTTTTTAAATGCATGTACACTCAATAATTTTAAATTACTTTATCTATATGAAAGTGTAAAAAATATTTAGTATGCACATATATATAATAACAATGAATATATATATATATATATAATGTATTTTTATATAGACAATACACAAGTATATACAAATATAAGTGTGTACATTAATTCGTACATATATATATGCATATAAAAATACAAATATTTATAATTATATTTTAACACATGTATATACATATATTTAATTATTATTATATGTATACACATATACATATATACAAACATACACAGATATAAACAAAAGTACATGAATGCATGCATCCATGCATATTTATTAATTTAATTATTTATAAATCTATATAAATATGACCATGCACAAAAATAAGTATAAACATGCATAGGTAAAATATTCATATTAATGTAATTATTTAAATACATATAAATTTATTAGTGTAATTATTCAAAAATATTTACATACATAAAAATTTATTAGTTTAATTATTTATAATTATTTACATACATATATCTATATATTATTTTATCTAAATATTATATTAAGAATCTCAAGTGTAAAATTTTCACCATAATTTTGTTGTACGAATTTTGTACTGAATATTTCTAGTGAAATCTTTGCATTAATGATTTATAAGTATACATATATAAAAATATTAGTATATAAATGCATAAGTATATATCTGCATATAAAAGAAAATATAAATATTTATAAGTATACTTTACTACAAGTGCATACATACATTTATATAGATATATAAAATTGTATTTATAAATACTTATATACATGACTGTACCCATTCAAGAACAAATAAATATGCATGTATTATATATGTGTACATCCACAAAATAAAGCATTAATATGTTTTTATGTATTATATTAATATAGATATGTACATATGTATGTGTGGGTATGCGTATTTTAATATATGTATACATATATTAATATATAATTATGCTCATTTTAAGAATATTTTTAAATAATTACATTAATATGTATGGATGTAACTATATTAACATATATATTCAGATGTATGTATGCGTATAGACACACCCACATGTTTGTATATTTTGGATTTGGTTCCCTAAAAAAAAATTTGGGTACATTATGGTAACATGTATTCATTATTTTAAATATTAATAAAATCATTATCACATAATAATTGTTCTTCTATGTGACATAGTATGTGATAATTTCCTAAGATTAGTTATCACAATAAAAGGTCATAGTAGTGTCCCGCTATGATGAAACCCCAAAAGTGTTACCACAATATTCTTAAATATATGTTCTATTACCAGATGAAATCAATTTAGGGCACAAATGATACAGGAAATCATAGATGAAGACTCATAGGACATTGAGGCACATTCTCATGGTGTATTCCCTTGGTAACATATGATGTAGGATTTTATGAGAACTATACCCTCTAGTAGGAAATCATCATTTATATGTTTCATTGGATGTTCCTTTCTGCAGACGTGTTTATTGATTCTTATACTTAAAGATTATTATTAATAATTATTAAAATTCCTGTAATTTAATTTATTGAAGCAAAATATGGTGAGATATGGTTTCATGATGTAGGATACGTTGGGTGCATCATGAGTAATATTTCATTAATGAATAATATGAGAGAGGATTGTTCCCTACTATTCTTTAAGAGACGTTAATATCTCAGTCCCAATGATGGAAATGATATAGACCAAATAAATCCATGGTCATGATGTTTTATAGGAATTTTTAATTTCTATAAACTCAATGAAAAAGAGATTGAACACATACGTTGTTGGCACCAACATGAAACCTTCTAGATTAGAGATATCATGATTAAATGATTATATTACATAGTGAGTGTTTGTATGAGGTATTATGTCATTGAGATATTTTCTTCTTTCTCTATGGTCGCATTGGCAGGTTGATAGATATAAACCTTGAACTTTAGGCTATTTCACATAATTCCACTGAGGAAGAGGCCTAGAGGTTCACACACTAAGTGTATCCAGAATCTTAGTTAAATAATATATTATTTATTTATTATTTAATAGGATAAATAAATATTATTCACACACATTGTTTAATAATTACTCATGTTGTTTAATCATATATATTATATCACCAGTTATTCAAGAGAATATTATCTGAGCATAATATTTAATAAATATTTATTTTCTATTTAGTGGATATAATATTTATTTATTTATTGACAAATTATTCATTGATATTTATGAATTAAATAAGTAGTTATTATCCAATACTAGATAAATATTTTATAGGAATAGAGGATTGAGTTTAATGGATTGGTGAGAAATAATATATATTGAATATAATTTAACTAAATAATATTTAATTTAATTCATGAGTTTGGCACATTTCAATAAATAATAATAATAATAAAATTATTATAGACATGAGGTTCTGTAGGGATTAAATAAATAATAAAGGGCACTAGGGAAATTATTTATTTCTAGTTCTAGCATTATATAAACCCAATTGTATTATTTCTGAATAGATCCAATTCATTTTTTTGATTACCAACGATGATATCTAGAGAATCCTCTCGAACTCCTAGAGAGAACCCTTCACCAAGAATTCTCGTAAAAATGGAAAGAGATATTTCTCCAATTTCCACTATAGAATCAACATAGATCAAAGAAAATCCATTGGAATTAATTCTCAGGGAGATTAAAAGTGAACAACACAGGCGATAGGATCTTCCACACTAGCTTCTGGAGATTCCTATGATAATGTTTGGGGATTTTTGGAACACATGTGGATCACCGCTAGAGAGAATATAATTTTGATTCCTAAAATGAAACAATAGTATGATTTATATCCATTCTCAAATCCATGAATGAAGAAGTAATTTCACAAAAGATAATTATATATTTCTTAATTTAATTATAAATAATATGTGATGATCCTATGCTTTGGTTCTGATGTTTTATCCATTTTTTATTTTATTTGATTCAATTATGTTGTTCATGACATTTATCATTGTGTGGATATTGATTTGATCATCAATCCTGACAAAAATAAAAGTTGAACATGACACATCACAGTTTTTCACAGTTCCATAAATTTATAGTATACTCAATAAATTTTAAACATATATATATATACAATATTTATAATCTATTTTCCCAGTGTTAAAATTTCTATATCATTTGAATAAAATATATCAGTTCAATGTTTTATGTATTTTTACCCCTAAACATCTAATATATATATATATATTATATCAATTTTTATTAATAAAAAAGTTTATTAATGAGTCTGGATGGGTGGCCGAGTGGGGCTATGTTGGTTATTGGGGGGTATTTTAGGTAGTCTGGTCATTTAAATGGAGGGTTAAGATTGTTTTTTTACATGTTTCAATATACTAAAATAAATTTATAATCTCAAATGGATAAATTACCCTATTACACACTCGTTGTATGAAACACTCAACACTACATTCAATCGAGCTCTAGTTATAATGGAAAAAATCATCTCCAATTCCAATATTAGAACTTAAGATGATTCTGGTCCTTGGTTACAACGTACAAAATGACCCGAATCTAGATCATGTACCCCCAGACTTTGACAGAGAAGAATATACTTGTTCATTATCATAGGACATTCGACCGAGCTCTATGTGTGTTTCCCGTGATGCAACATGATAGGATTTGGGAAACATATCTTGGGATCATTAGAAAAACGGTTATGTCAATGAAAACATATCTTAGGGTTTATAGATGGAATTTAAAAAACGATCCCTCAAAAATTGAGTAATTTATTGAGTTTCTTGTAAACTCAAGGATATGTCCGGAATCTTTGGAAAGGTAAGCTAGAGTGTTGAATGGTGATCCATTTTTTCTATAAAGGTTAAGTATAAGCATACATTATATATTTATCTTTCTGATTTACTTAATCTTTATGATGATGAGGCTTCTAAGTTGGAAATTCATGCAATTATTAGGGGTGGGATTCAGAAGATCACTGATGAGGTTGGAATGTTGTGAACTTAATTGGTAGATTACTATATTCAAAAAAAATTTCAAAAAAACAGGGATATTTTTTAAGAGGGGACAATGAGAGTAATAACTTATAGGGGTCCTCAATGTGATTTTTGATGTGTATTATCAGTTTTAAGAGAGTATATTGGAATAAAAATGGATAATTTAGATGAGGATGAGTAGGAAGAATATGACAATGAAAAGCTAATATTCAAAAAGACATGTGTGTTCATTTGGATGTCATGTTTTCGATTTCTGATCTTGAAAAGAATATTTTTCATGGTTTTGGTTATATGACTTTAATGATTTAGATTTTATATTTCCTAGACTGGATAATCTCATAGATAAAAGTCTTAAACTGAAAAATAATTTCATCCTCTGATAGAACCCCAAAAATGCTAAACAATGTCATGGAGGGTAAATCTTTTAGATGGAAAACCTAAAAAACAGATATTGAATTATAAAAAGTTAGTGAGTATGGTTGATTATATGAAAGTAGTGGGGAATCCTCACTCATTATGGATTTCTTTTTACAAGATCTATTAAAGTTATAAAGATATTGGTAATTTTAGTGTTATTTTTGATAATTTTATGCCGGTTAAGTACAAGACAGTTAGTAACCATTTAAGTGTGTAGTTTGAGTGGGTTGAGATGGAATTGTGACACAATAACTTCAAAAGAGAACTTTAGATGATGATATGTGCAATGATAGCTCCATTTTTTGAATTTAAACACAGAGTAACTAATTTATGGAATTTTCATCATGCTTTCATCTATAAGAGGGTATTCTTCATTAATTTTATCTAATTGGTGTATCTACTCATTTATATGGATATGTTCTAGTTATTTTGTGGGATAATTTTACCATATTGAAACTACATATATTTATTAGATTAATGATATTTAAATACTTTTAAATGGATAATAAAATGAAAAAATAATTTATGCTCTAAAACCATGTGATTGATGACACATCTATATAGAATAAATTTGATGAATCACTTGTCATTATATGAATATGATTTGTATTAAATTTTATGTATTTTTTCTGAATGAAAAAATGAAAAAATGAAAAAGGTTATACTATGTCATGGTTTCATGTCTTTAAATACATTCTAGTTGTTAATCACATAATTTAGTGAAGGATCATATTTTTTAAAGGTTTAATTTTTTATAAAACATTTACTCTCTCTATGTTCATGAGTTATAACTAGAAAGTTAAAAATTATTTTTCCTTAATTATTTCACATAAATATTTATTCTAATGGATATTTTTTTAATTCCGTCTCCACTTACATATGTGATCAAATGGAAGTAATTTGATTACTACAAAGGCTTTGTTTGTTTTTTGGTATATTCCTCTCACAATAAATTGTCTTTTATTCAATGTGATTAGGATATTAATCATTAAATTTTCACACCTAATAGTTTGAGAAAAAGTCTCCCAGATTTAACATAAACATCTTCATATATAAGAAATCATGGTTATTGTTTTTTCTTTTTATACAATTATTGTTGATGGTAATGAACCTTTTCAAATGAAGGTGAAAAAATCTCTATGAAAGTCGTTTTTTATGTTGATTTGAAAGAGATTTTATGTAATCTAGAGTCTATATGTGAAATGCATGAAATGATATTGGACATAATATAGATAATACATAGATTATAATAAATTATGAATTTCTTTTAGTGGTATTCATATTATAATTCTATTATATTTCTCCATCACCCTTTTATATTCTATATTTCTATAAGATGATAGGAAATAATCTAAATTTTGATAAGAATATAAGTACATTGAGGATTCATTCAAAGTTTATGAAAGAAGAGTGAAAATATTTAAAAACATGCAATTGAAGGATATTTGGGTCACATATATTTTAACCTTTTTAAGAGTACGGGGGAAAAAGTTGGAATGAACAAGAGAGTTTTTTGAGAATGCTGTTGAAATAGAAACATATGCTTATCCTTCTATTATTTTTTGTGTCCTTTCATCATGATTTAGAGATAATGAATTTTAAACTATTATTTTTTTGTTGCTCTATGGTTGAAAAATATTTTCTTAAAAAAAGTCAATTCTTTATGTTGTTGTTTGATAACACTTGTTGAAAATTGCTTACAACACTTTGACACTTATTGATAGGAATGTGAGGTATATTAAAGTGGCTGGACTGCATCATCAACAACCTAAAGCCATTATTATTTTCCAAAGAAGGAAATACTATATAATAAATGATAGGACCCACACTTTGGTTTTTATCTATTGAACATGTATTTTATATTCTCACAACTCCATAGAACATACAAGTTCTCTGGGTACATAATATATTACATATGAATATTATACAAGTTTTGTGCTAAAAGATCCATAGAACATACAATTTCTATGTGTAAGAAACATATTAATGTTTTGAAATATAAAAGTTCTTAGGGTTAAAAACATATGTATGTTCTGTGCTTATAACTCCACAAATCATTCTAATTTTTTAGGTCACACAACATCTCAATAAACCACAACACAGAATACAAAGCCTTAGATACAACATAAAATATAAAACTAGGAATTTATTTCAACATTTCAAGTAGTCTAGGGAACTACTATATAAACTGTATTTATCCATTTAGGAGGGGAAATTTGTTATATATATATATATCAATTGGAATTTACTCTAGGTCCTAGTTGAGAGATTTTATCTATAGGAATTAGAATATTAATGTTCCGTTTTATTCTTCTATATCTAATCTATTATAAATCTGAATTTTGTTCAAGTACATCCTACCTATTAGATCTATTTTCTATCAATTTATGTTATGTTCCAAAACAAAGAAGCTGTTGTCCCTATTTTTAGGATTCCAACTAACAAAGAGATTCCAATAGAACTGGAGTAAAAGTTTGTGGTTATTATAATAGAGGATATTTGATCCAATACCTAATATTCCTCTCTAAGGTAGGACTTTGTGTTTATTTATAATGAACTATAAATATTACAATTACCTTAAGTCCAATGCAGGACTTACTCAACATGAACTCTAACAATCCCTCTGAAGCTAAGTGACCTAGCTTGGATACACAATAAATAAAAAAAGAAACATTTATACACTTCCAATACCCCCCTAAACCTAGGAAATATATATTTATCATGCCTGTATGGTTACGAAAAAATTGTACATGTGGTCCAGACACCCATTTTGTGAGAACAACTGCAAGTTGATCAGAGGTGTGAATATGGTCGAAGGTGATCTTATTATTCTCACTTATTTCTCAAATAAATTGTCAATCAACTTCAATATACTTTTTCCACTCATGAAATATTGGTTTCGTAAAAATATTGATAACATCTTGATTGTCACACATGATATGTGCTAGTTTCTCGGTCGTATACCCAATATCTTGATGAATGTTTTGTTCCCAAATAATCTTTGTATTCGCACATGCCATTGCATGATACTTTGACTCTGTACGTGATCAAGAGATAACCATCTGATTATTTCTTCACCATGAGATCAAATTTACTCCAAAAAATATAGAAAAACTAGATGTAGATCTCTTATAAGAGTTACTTATAGAATAAAATGCACAAAAACATTACTCAATATATATTTAACCATGATTAGAATATAGAATACCTAGACCCGGTTCTTTTTTCACATATATAAAAATGTGAAAAAAAATCCTACTTTATTTTCATTAGATATTTCATTAACTGACTCACTTTGCAAACAACACAAGTAATACCAGGTCAAATCATAATCAATTAGTTAAGCTTCCCAATAAGTCATTTATATCTATCAGGTGATGTAAATATCTCACTATCAGTATGAAGTGACCTTTCTCTAGGTTCCAAGGGTGTGTCAACCGATTCCACTAAATTCATTCCAGTCACCTGTAGTAGAACAAAAACATAATTTATTTGAGATATAAATATTTCTTTATTACACTTAGAGAACTCAATTAATAACAAAATATCATAGTGGACACAAATATTTGTTTTTAAAAATTTGAAATAAGAAAACACATAATTCGGCCAATTCCAATAGCATCACTATAAGTAATAACAATGTGATCTAAATAAATGACCAAAATTATGATTCCTACTACAGATTGATGGTATAAAATAGAAGAATCATTTATGTTTTTAACAAGAAAAAGCTATGAATAAATGTGAAAAATGGCCAAACCAATCACATGGTGACTACATGAGTCCATACAGTGATTGATCAAGATAACAAACCATGGAGGACTCCCCATGAGAAAAACCCATGGTTATTTACTCTATATATACTTCTTCATTATGAAATCCATGAAGAAAATCCTTTTTAATATCCAACAGATGGAGAGTCCAATGAGATAATGAAGCAAGAGAGATAATTAAGTGATCTGAGTCCATCTTACCCATTGGAGAGAAGGTGTCAAAATAATAAAATCCATATGTATATGCATAACCTTTGGAAACAAGAAAATATTTGGGAGGACTAAGAGATCCATTGACATTGATTCATAATCTATAAGTCAGTTTTCAACTTACAACCAACTTACCCAAAGGAAGAGGGACAAGATCCCATGTATGGTTGGAATCCAAGCCTAAAGTTCATCCTGTATATCTTATAACCATCCAAGTTGAGGTATGGCCTCATTAAGAGAGTATGGTGTCGAGTGAACAACTAATGTCTCAAAAAAATTTGAGGTTGACATAGATAATCCTTTAAAATACCGATAGTAGCGTGAGACTTTTAAAAGTGTAATAGGAAACTCTAGTGATAGAGAATCAGGAGAATGTGAGTTTATAGGGGTGGTGGATATATATGGTGGTAGGGTGTAAGGTGTTCTAGGTCTGCGATTATATACCTAAAAAAATTGTGATCTAAAAACATAAATACGAAGAGACCTGGGTGGTAGCGTATTGAGATAATATGATATAATAGGTTCATAATCAAGAGATGTTGATGGTAGTGGTAACTCAGGAATAGAAATATCTAATGATTCAATTAAAGAAACATCAGTTGATAAAATAGAATAATGCAATTATGGAGAGACAAATCAAAATCCACATTGGGTGTGTGAATAATGAAGAAAGATGTGTTTTTGAGTGCATGCATCGAACTTGGTAATCGAGGGATGAATATATCGAATATAAAACAAACAACAAAAAATGTTTAGGTATAGGAAATGATGGGTTTTTAATTGGAAATAAATAATGGAAGGGTGTAACCCATAAATAATTGATTAGGTAAGTCTGTTGATAAGATAGGTGGTTGTGAGAATGGAATCAACCTAAAAAATAGTTGGAATTTTCGTCTAAAATAAAACTTCCTGAGGAACTTCTAATATATGAAGGATATTTCATTCAAAAACACCAATTTTTTGAGGTGTTTTAGGAAAATCATTCTAATAGATAATTCCATGTTCATCGAGAAACTATTGGAAAGGTGTAGGTAAATATTCATGACCATTTTTAGAACAAAAGAAGCACAGTTTAGGAGAAAATAGGGTGATTATTTCTTGATAGTATGAAAGAAAGAAGGAAAATATTTCCGATCGATTTTTCAACAAATAGACCAAAGTCATTCATGAAAAATCATCAATTAAAGCAACATAATATCAATAAAATAGTTTAGACGTACTAGGACTGGGCTCCTAGATATCATAATGAACAAAATTAAATGGAGTGGATGTACAAGGGACATGAATCACATTCAAAATGAAGAATAGATACCAACTCTGGAAATAGTTTTTGAAGAATGTGGGTAGGTGGATGACCAAGGCCATAATGAATCTTGAGGATGTGATTAGATGTGGAAGGATATATGAGAGATGGGGATGATCCAATCATATACTCGCCACCCTAAAGAAGTCCACTACTAAGCACCAAACTAATCAAATTCTCCAAAAATATAACTAATGTAGGTGATAAGAAGGTTTGAAATTGTGATTCAGCTATAAGTTTTCTAATTAATAGCAAATTAAATTGACAACTGGGTAAAAAATAAACACAGGATAATGTTAATTAGGGTGTAATTGAATAACTCCCATAACCAACAATTGACATTGTTTGACCATCATCCATAGTAATGTTACCCCGAGTTGAGATTGATATGAAGAACTGAAGAATACCTACATCCTAGGTGATGTGCTATGAGGCACTAGAGTCAAGAACCCATGAGGTGAACCATTGGGATAGAAATGATTCTAAATTATCACCATGGTAAATAGTGGAATTTGATGCTACCATAGATTGTGATCTAAAAAATGCATGCTGAAAAGGTTCTGAAGGTGCCCATATGGTTGAGAATAGGTTCGAAAACTTCATAACTAGAACATACATGTATTAATTAGGTCAAATAAGAAAGAGAAACATGTATATCAGTGGGGAAGGGATATAAATTTTGGAGAATCACATATGGAGAAGCTATGGATTAGTGGTTATCACAAAGGGATGGTCAACAAGAGAGATCTCACTGAGAGAGGTGATATAGAAGAAGTAGTCACTCTGAATTTCATCCTGCAAGGAGGGGATGTGCACAAAGAAGGCATCATAGGGGAGGTGTGGAGGGTTTCCATATAGGTAAGGTGACTGGTTGGTGGGGTGGAATATTGGGGGGCTATCTAGAGGGGGACACACAAGGGGGTGTCATTGAGAAAGGGAGGGAATAGCTATGTAGGAGGCCATCGTGCAGGGAAGGGATACGATCTGTAAAGGGTGGTGTGTGTGCAAGGGGGAAGGGGGCCATCAGTAAAGGGGGGTGTGTAGAAGGTTTTCACATGGGGAAGGGGACCATCGGGAATGGGGGGTTTATAATGGAGTTTTCGGGAAATGATGAGATTTGGATGTGTAAGAGTTTATCATATAGGGAGGGAGGGATAGGGTTATTGAACCTCCTCTAACACCATGTTATAATGGAGGAGATTAGATCTAATACCCAATATTCCACTCTAAGGGATGCCATAATGTAACGCTCCAACCCCAGTTACCCAGAGTCGATGCATTATTACATAACATTGGCATGATCACGAGAAATATCAAATATCGAAAGACCAATTGGTTTAGTAGCCTTGGAAACACTAGATATATTCATAAAGTTTTACATTACATTAATAAGTGAAAATAGACAACAATATATTGTCTCCATATTCCACACTCATATCCCCACATACTATCCCTGCAGGTCATTCATAAAGTACTTCTTCACATCCTGGAAAAAATAAAACATAGAAAAGGGGTGATCTCAAATTCCCAGTAAGGATAACAATAAAGCAGAAACATTCATAAATAAGAATAAAAATTTAAGGCAATGTATAACTAAAACAAAAGCTTTTTAAACTCGAACTTCAACATAGTATGGCAAAAGTAAAATGAAATAATTCCAATTACTTATTCACATGGATATTCTACTAATCTAATAATCACATGCAATATCAATAATCACTTTCATAATGACGGAATGCATAATGCCAGACTGTCATAACCACATATCCAAGGCCTCGTGCCAAGACTACAAATAAGATTTTTCCAAGGCCTTGTTCCAAGACACTAGTTTGTCTCATGAGACCTACTGATGCATCAAGGAGCTATAGCGGGCTCCACCCGTCACATATTAAGTCCAATGCATTCCCATATGAGAAGGTTTAAACATAACATAAACATTCGTATTAAAACTAGCATACGAAATGTCAATATTTTCACCATAAACCATGAATGGTATAAAAATAGCACATCTACAGTCAAACATATCACAAAACCTTCAATATAATATAGAAGTTTTTTATCATAATAAATCAACATCAAATAAGCTTAAAATAGATCAAAGGATGTTGACATAGATGAAATCAAAACTATTTGAGAGAAATATCTCTTTTCTCGAAATCATTGAAAAGTCACACATTTATAAAGGAAGTAATTTAAAAGAGATTTTTGAATCAAAGTGTCCCATAACACTTTGAAACTTTTGAAAAGAAATATCATTTCAAAACCTTCATGTTCATATAAATAAATCCTTAAAATCATTTTGAAAACATGGACCTTATTTAAAAATATTTAGAAAGATAAATCTTTAAAACATTTAAAATTATGATCTTGATAAAGACTACCTTTCAAAAATTCTTAAAATATTCATTTTTGAAATCATTTAAATGTCACATAATTATAAAATAAAACATTTACACTGAAAATATTCTTATAAGATTGTAAGGGAAGCTTTGACGATTTTATAACGGCGGTAAATAGCCGCACCCACCGTATAAGTTAAAAAAACGTTCTTACCTTAAATTTGTCGAAAGGTAAAAAGTGCCTTGTTTGGAAAACGACGGAAAGATTCCTTTAAAAACACACAAGGGTATAAATTAATTTAACCCATATTCTTTGTAAATAGTAAAAATGTTTTGAAATACATTTCGAAGAAACATGGATTTGGATGATAAAGAGATCCCAGTAGATAATTGCGTATAAACAACCTCGGATAATGAAGAGATGGTGAAATAAACCCTTAACTTGTACTTTTCCTTGGTTGAGGGTAGGTTAACCTCCTGTATAATAGTGATATAATTGTTATTAAATTATAAAAGAATCATATATATTAATATGATATCATATATGATCTTTTAACATTTATTTGTTAATAATATCTTAGTATTATCGTCGTTTCGGGTGTTAACTTACTTGTTTTCTTTTATAAGTTTTGTTACGTAATCCATGTTTATAATGGTTAGGTTGTATATTTTTCATATTCATAATGATATCAAGTCCTTAAACATTATTTTTAAATCATAAAATTATAATTATACTTGAATGGATATGATGGAGAATGAATCTCATCGCTTTCGTGGAGACGGTAGTCTGTACGTACGCACGAGCGAAAATATCATTCTTTTGATATTAAAATAATATATAATTGGATAGTATATCATATATAAAGAATCATTATCATGTTATATTTATTATTTACATGAGTTACACATCATTATTATACCCATCCAAATAATAATATATTGAATAACAATTACACCACGACGTGGAGACGGTAAGCCGTACATACACATGTATGGTGACATGTTATTCAAAGGGTGGATAGAATACTGAATATGGTTGTACCATATTTATAATAACATCACAGTATATATAAGATATTGGAGTTATTATTTTAAAATTTTAATAACAAAGAAAGAAGAAGTGGAGGAAGATATGAATTTGAAAAAGGGTGGTGAAAACATTACCTCTTCTTCGGGTTCTTCCTTTTGATTTGATCAAAAGGGATCCTTAGGTTGGCTTTCTGATCAAACTAAGGACTCTAGGTTGTAGTGAGAGAAGTTGATAGAGTATTGGGGCAGAGTTTGGCCGAACCAAAAGGCTTTGAAGGCTTGAAGTAATGAGAAGGGGGAGTGCCCTTTTATAAGAGGGGTGAGAGGCACCTTTGGAAAAGCTAGAAATATTAATTTATAAAAAATTCATATTCGGTTTCTAATGGCTCCAAAGTTGATTATTAAAAGTTTAAGGTGGGGATAGGTCGAAAAAAATTCAACCAACATAATTTAGACAGGTTTGGGTTACTATATTAACCTTATCTTTTAGTTTTAACTCTTAGTTAATTAGTTTGACATTTACCATGTCACTTTGTATTTTTATATTATATAGTTAATAAACTTACTATATACATCAAAGAGACCACCAAGTGGTCCATTAATGATACACCTATCATGATATAAGTCTCTTGTCCAAACAGTATATTTTTAGGAATTTAATATCATTTAATAATATAATATTTATTTTAAAAACTCTTTTATGTCAATTTTGACACTATTCAATAGTTGATTTTTGTGAAACTCATAACAGAATGATTACTTCTAAAAAAGTAAATTAAATCAATCCTAATATGTCATATTATCCTAGAAAATTAGTGTAATTCATTAAAAGTCTCAAATTATATTTATTAGGGTATTTATAATATCAATTATTTTAATTTTTCACTATTATGGTAATTACTGCATCATCATTGTGTCATAAATAAATTAAATTATTTAATGTATAAAAATTATATATTAATTATCATTATGTATGGAATCGTATTATATTTCTAATGACTACTTACAATCGAATTTATCGTATGTATAACCTAATATTAAAAATGTTTTAGTAAATAAACTTTGATTTTAACTCTTTTAACTCTTCTTTGAATTAAATAATAATAAATGTCCTAATCTAATCCAAGTGGACCTAAATGATAATATTTTATTCCTAAGGTTGTTTCTGGTCTAGATACACTTGTCCAATAGAATTAGGACATGTGTTAGGGTAATATTAATATCATTTCTACCCTTAATTACCCTATTTACTTTTAACCGTGGTAAATAAAAGTAAAAAGTTACTATTCACCAAAAAATATTTTAATCTCATTGAACCAAATTTTACTTCTTGATATTGACCGTGTCTCTTGTATTTTCGAAATTCCATTCACAGAAGCGGTAAAATTAAGTTTTATGAAAAATTCAGTTTTTTTAACTACCACTTAGTAGTTTCACTATTCATCAAAAATTGAAGTTTTTCAGAACAATGCCAAAATTTCACCCTAAGATATAATTGATATTAAGAATTAAAAAATGATGTCTATTTTACAAAATTCCAAACATATAAGTTGAATTAATTAATTTTATAATTAATTCCCGCTGTCACAACAAATAGCGTGTTTTTAAGAAACAATATATATCAAAAGATTGACAATTGTTTAGGTCCAATTTCAAAGTGAAATTAATTCTAATGAACACCATTGGATAAAATGGTAAAAATATATTCTAATTATACTTTAAAACCACTAAAATTCACAAATTATCACTATTAATTATTTTGATTAAAAAAGTTGTTTTTAATTAAAATTTAGTAATTTTCACTACTCATCAAAATATTAAAGTTATCCGAAAAGTACCAAAATTTCACCCTAGGCTAATTTTGATATTCCGAATCCAAAAATGAATTCCATTTTGAGAGATATAATTTATAAAATTTCAAAAATTAGGTATTACTATTCATAACGGCTAGTTTGGTAAGTCATGGTGCGCTTTAACTCGGTGTTGTGTGTAGTGCAAGTTATTGAATTATTTTGAAGAAATAACACACTATGAAATCTTGGGGTGTTACATTCTCCCCTCCTTCAATAAATTGCATCCTCGTAATTTGAAATTGTTCTTCAAAAATAAAAGGTTGAAAATAAAAAAATATCTTTCTAGGAAAACCCACATCAGAAATTGGGTTACTAAAATTTAGTCTTAATATGAGGAAAAGAGAAATGAAAGGGTCACCACCAAATTATGATCTCGATTAGGAGAACATTGGAGGAAGTTAGAGACATATAATTGGAGGAAAACGTAAATATTTATAGTTAGTGATTGAGGTCATCAATCACAAAAAAGTTTAAAATTGAGGTCCTTAAATTCATCAAACTATGATGATTTAAAATACCATCAGTTCAACAAAACATAGGGTATTAGGATAACACATTTTTGGTTTTAGGATTCCTTAAATAAATTATAAGAATTAATTTCATCATAGAATAAGAGAAGAAGAAAAAATATATTCTTGACAAGTAGAGTTGCATCCTTTATCTAATTTCTACCACAGACTCATCTTTCACTCTTAAAGATAATAGAACTTAAAAATAATATTCTATTTATCCTATTAGTATAGGGTTAAAAAGATGAATTTATAATTCATCTAGCAGAACCATTAAAAAAACTACATTATTCAATCCAGGACATCACGTGGGTCAGTGGTAGGTGATACACCCTTGTCACCCTTCGGTTGTGGGTTCAAGTCTCGCGGCCTTACCGGACGCGACAGGTTGCTGCCTGACCTCCGGGTTGTCCTTTTATGGCAATCCAAAATAATCCAAACTAGAACTATCCAAAACACTTCAGTCCAAAATTTATAAGGAAGGTAAACACAATAAAGATCGTTTTTTCCGCGTAATAACATGTGAACACAATCATCATGTATTCTTTTAAAACACTGCAACATCCTGAATTACCATAAAACCTTATTGATTACATTCATGATACGTTATTCCTTAGAGAATAATAGATATACCCCTTCAATCCAAAAATGTTTTAAACCCAAACAATGATGGAATATACAAATCATTAATCAGATTCAAGGTAGTCAAGAATATCCAATATAATTTATCCAAATCAATCATGTATTATTCCAAAATCACTACCTCGGTATCAGAACTATATTATGGTTTATCATTCTCTCAACCATATATTTTCCAAAAATTTAACCTGCTATTGAGTCACTTTTCTTTATTCCACACAATCTCAAGTCCTTAATGAAATAGTACTGCAGTACAATCCTTATATTCTCCATAATTATTATAACAAGTACATTTTTGATACAACACTCAAATGACATAATCAACATAAGAACTCTAATCATTCCTCTTTATCTGTGGTAGTATCATAACTTGATTATTATCCAATAGCATCATTTGCGGCATAGTCTGATGACTGGGACATAGGTTTGCGTAGTGTCCAAACTCCTTGAAAATAAAGTATTGTACATTTGAAACCATTTTCTTACCCTTGCAGTCACGTACTTTGTTCCCTTTTCCTCCACACTTATAACAAACTCCCATTCCTTTCAGGCAAGTTCCAGGGCGTTTCTTCCCACAGTTATAACATATGGGAAAATTCTTCTTTTCCCTCTTTACTTTATCCATCTTTCCCTCTTCCATCCTTTTCTTCTCTTGCTTCCCTTAAAATCCATAGGACTCAGTAAACTCTTTACTTATCTTATCAACATATGACATTATTTCTTCATATGATGATAATAAATGGGATACTATTTCTCTTATAAATTATGTCTTAATACCATGAAAGATATGATCCTTCTTTCTCTTTTGATCATGTGCATTGCTGGAGTTATCATTCCTTCTACTGGGCACCATTTCTAAACAATGGCATACACTAAATTAGTTTATGAATAACAATACCTAATCCCAAACTTGTAAAAAACATAACATAAATTAAATAGTTTATGGATATAATCCATAATGATAAAAATGTCTCCTTTGAGGAAGTATATACTCATAAACCCTTAATAATGGTTTTTAAATAAAATGATAATTATCCTAAGAATATCCCCCGGGAGTGTCGTAACCAAGAGTGCAGTAAGGCCCATTTTCGTGCACCAGTTCTCGTTCGAGTCTAGCTCAAAGCGGTTTTTTTTGGGTTTTACCCCTAGGTACATCTGTGCCAGAGCCGCCTCTACCTGCTCGTATCCCGTCAGGGATGTATTTCTTAGAAAACTCACAAAATCTCTACAATACAAAAATTCTAGGAAGTTCTTATATACTAATCCTCAAGGTCCATCTTAGGTCTATGTGCTCTAATCAGAGTTTATCTAAATCTAGCTTCCATGGTTTGTACTAAACATCCTCTGATAACAACTATAACGCCCCGAACCCAGTTACCCAGAGTTGGTGCATTATTACATAACATTGGCATGACCACGAGAAAGATCAAATCTCAAAAGACCGATTGGTTTAGTAGCCTTGGAAACACTAGATATATTCATAAAGTTTTACATTACATCAATAAGTGAAAAGCTGCAACAATATATTGTCTCCATATTCCACACTCATATCCCCACATACTATCCCTGCAGGTCATTCATAAATTACTTCTTCACATCCTGGGAAAAATAAAACATAGAAAAGGGGTGAGCTTAAATTCCCAACAAGGATAACAATAAAGTGGAAACTTTCATAAATATGAATAAAAATTTAAGGCAATGTACACCTAAAACAAAAGCCTTTTAAACTTGAACTTCAACATAGTATGGAAAAAGTAAAATGAAATAATTCCATTTACTTATTCACATGGATATTCTACTAATCAAACAATCACATGAAATATCAATAACCACTTTCATAATGATGGAATGCATAATGCCAGACAATCATAACCGCAGATCCAAGGCCTCGTGCCAAGACTATAAATAAGATTTTACCAAGGCCTTGTGCTAAGAAACTAGTTTGTCTCATGAGACCTACCGATGCATCGAGGATCTATAGCGGGCTCCACCCGTCACATATTAAGTCCAATGCATTCCCATATGAAAAGGTTTAAACATAACATAAACATTCGTATTAAAACTAGCAAACGAAATGTCAATATTTTCACCATAAACCATGAATGGTATAAAAATAGCACATCCACAGTCAAACATATCACAAAACCTTCAATATAATATTGATGTTTTGTATCATAATAAATCAACTTCAAATAAGTTTAAAATCCATGAAAGGATGTTGACATAGATGAAATCAAAACTATTTGAGAAAAATATCTCTTTTCTCGAAATCATTGAAAAGTCACACATTTATAAAGGAAGTAATTTAAAAGAGATTTTTGAATCAAAGTGTCTCATACCACTTTGAAACTTTTGAAAAGAAATATCATTTCAAAACCTCCATGTCCATATAAATAAATCCTTAAAATCATTTTTAAAACATGGACATTAATTAAAAATATTTAGAAAGATAAATCTTTAAAACATTTAAAATTATGATCTTGATAAAGAGTACCTTTCAAAAATTCTTAAAATATTCATTTTGAAATCATTTAAAAGTCACATAATTATAAAATAAAACATTTACATTGAAAATATTCTTATAAGATTGTAAGGGAAGATTTGAAAATTTTATAACAGCGGTAAATAGCCGCACCCTCCGTATAAGTTAAAAAAACATTCTTACCTTAAATTTGTCGAAAGGTAAAAAGTGCCTTGTTTGGAAAACAACGGAAAGATTCCTTTAAAAACACATAAGGGTATAAATGACTTTAACCCATATTCTTTGCAAATAGTTAAAAAAATTTGAAATACATTTCGAAGAAACATTGATGTGGATGATAAAGAGATCCCAGTAGATAATTGCGTATAAAAAACCTCGGATAATGAAGAGATTGTGAAATAAACCCTTACCTTGTACTTTTCCTTGGTTGAGGGTAGGTTAACCTCCTGTATAATGGTGAAATAATTGTTATTAAATTATACAAGAATCATATATATTAATATGATATCATATATGATCTTTTAGCATTTCTTTGTTAATAATATCTTAGTATTATCGTCGTTTCGGGTGTTAACTTACTCGTTTTCTTTTATAAGTTTTGTTATGTAAGCCATATTTGTAATGGTTAGGTTGTATATTTTTCATATTCATAATGATATCAAGTCCTTAAACATTATTTTTAAATCATCAAATGATAATTATACTTGAATGGATATGATGGAGAATGAATCTCATCGCGTTCGTGGAGATGGTAGTCCGTACATACGCACGAGCGACAATATCATTCTTTTGATATTAAAATAATATATAATTGGATAGTATATGATATATAAAGAATAATTATCATGTTATATTTATTATTTACATGAGTTACACATCATTATTATAGCCATCCAAATAATAATATATTGAATAACAATTACACCACGACGTGGAGACGGTAAGCCGTACGTACGCACGTATGATGACATGTTATTCAAAGGGTGGATATAATAATGAATATGGTTGTACCATATTTATAATAACATCACAGTATATATAATATACTGGAGTTATTATTTTAGAATTGTAATAACAAAGAAAGAAGAAGTGGAAGAAGAAATGAACTTGAAAAAGGGTGGTGAAAACATTACCTCTTCTTCGGGTTCTTCCTCTTGATTTGATCAAAAGGGATCCTTAGGTTGGCTTTATGATCAAACTAAATCCCCTAGGTTGCATTGAGGGAAGTTGAGAGAGTATTTGGGCAGATTTTGACCGAACCAAAAGGCTTTGAAGGTGTGAAGTAATGAGAAGGGGGAGTACCCTTTTATAAGAGGGGTGAGGGGCACCTTTGGAAAAGCTAGAAATATTAATTTACAGTAAATTCATATTCGGTTTCTAATGGCTCCAAAGTTGTTTATTAGAAGGTTAAGGTGGGGATAGGTCTAAAATAATTAAAACAATAGAATTTAGACAGGTTTGGGTTACTATATTAACCTTATCTTTTAGTTTTAACTCTTAGTTAATTAGTTTGACATTTACCATGTCACTTTGTATTTTTATATTATATAGTTAATAAACTTACTATATACATCCAAGAGACCCCCAAGTGGTCCATTAATGATACACCTATCAAGATATAAGTCTCTTGACCGAACCTTAGATTTTTAGGAATTTAATATCATTTAATAATATAATATTTGTTTTAAAAAATCTTTTATGTCAATTTTGACACTATTCAATAGTTGATTTTTGTGAAACTCATAACAGAATGATTTCTTAGAAAAAAGTCAATTAAATCAATAATAATATGTAATATTATCCTATAAAATTAGTGTAATTCATTAAAAGTCTCAAATTATATTTATTTGGGTATTTATAATATCAATTATTTTAATATTGTACTATTATGGTAATTACTGCATCATCATTGTGTCATAAATAAATTAAATTATTTAATGTCTAAAAATTATAAATAAAATATAATTATGTAGGTAATCATATTATCTTTATAATGAATATTTACAATCGAATTTATCTTATGTATAACCCTATATTAAAAATTTTCTAGTAAATAAACTTTGATTTTAACTCCTCTTTGAATTAAATAATAATAAATGTCCTAATCTAATCCAAGTGGACCTAAATGATAATATTTTATTCCTAAGGTTGTTTTTGGTCGAGATAAACTTGTAAAATAGAATTAGGACATGTTTCAAGGTAATATTAATATCATTTCTACCCTTAATTAACCTATTTACTTTTAACCGTGGTAAATAAAAGTAAAAAGTTACTATTCAACAAAAATTATTTTCATCTCATTGAACCACATTTTACTTATTGATATTAACCGAGTCTCTTGGATTTTTGAAATTCCATTCACAGAAGTGGTAAAATTATGTTTTATGAAAAATTCAGTTTTTTTAACTACCACTTAGTAGTTTCACTATTCATCAAAAATTGAAGTTTTTCAGAACAATGCCAAAATTTCACCCTAAGCTATAATTGATAATCCGAATTCAAAAATGATGTATATTTTACAAAATTCCAAACATATAAGTTGCATTAATTAATTTTATAATTAATTCCCGCTGTCACAACAAATATTGTGTTTTTAAGAAACAATATATATCAAAATATTGACAATTGTTTAGGTCCAATTTCAAAGTGAAATTAATTATAATGAACACCATTGGATAAAATGGTAAAAATATATTCTAATTATAATTTAAAAACACTAAAATTCATAATTTATCACTATTAATTATTTTTATTAAAAAAGTTGTTTGAAATTAAAATTTAGTAATTTTCACTAATCATCAAAATATTAAAGTTATCCGAAAAGTACCAAAATTTCATCCTAGGCTAATTTTGATATTCCGAATCCAAAAATGAAGTCCATTTTGAGTGATAGAATTTATAAAATTTCAAAAAGTAGGTATTACTATTCATAATGGCTAGTTTGGTAAGTCATGGTGTGCTTTAACTCAGTGTTGCATGTAGTGCAAGTTATTGAATTATTTTGAAGAAATAACACACTATGAAATCTTGGGGTGTTACACATAATGTTTGTTTATATGAATGATAAGGATTATAATTACCTCATGTCCAATGTGGGACTTACTCAATTTAACCTCTAACAATTATAAATTAAATCTTAAATTCATCTATATATAATAGGCTATCTTTTACATGCATCAAGAAAAAAAGAAATTATTACAGATTTAAGAAGAGATACAATATAGTAGGGAAACAAATTTGGATCCTAAGAGTATATGATGGCTACTATAGGGGTGAATTATAGTTTAAAAATTTACACTAAGACAAAACACAAAACCTCTGTAGTTAAAAAGATTAGACTGATAATTCTTCTAGTGATTAGAGTGATTAAATTAGATCTAAAAATCATCATATATATCATTATTATTATTGATCTCACATACATGTTGATAAAACAATTCATTATAAAGATAATTATAAACTAACATTCTAATGTTAATGCACAAAAAAATATTTACCTTTTAGAATCAAGTAAAACAAAATCTTTTAACAATAAAAATAAATTACAAGCATTAAGAAATGTAATTTTATGCTTTAACCTTATGAGGTAAGGAAGTCAGAAATCCTAACTTAAGATATCCACAGTTTCAATACTTACTATAATGGTCTATATTTCATTAACTTGAAATCCCTTGATATGATGATAAAAATGTATCTATATTACAATCACTAAGAATCCCTTGATGTTTTGATCAATATGTCTTCATCTTCCTAGACCCAGAATCCCTTGATCAGATGAATCAGATCCACCCATCTTCCTTTAATGGGAATCCCTTGATCTAACCTCAATCTGATGTAGTGAATACAAAATAAAAATACTTTATGGAATTTAAAACCCTTTGATGGATTCCATAGAACTATAACTCTCTAAAAGATTATAAATCATAAGAATGATATGTTCACATAGAGTGATCTTCAGATACATTGAGTTATAAAATTCATCAACTCCCAGCACTTCAAATATCCTCCTATTTATAGAAATATATTCAATGGTAATATTTATTAATTAGTTTCAAAAAACTCCAATAACTTTCACTTTGACAACTCATAATGATCTAGATATTTATCTTTACAGCTAATCATGAACTTTACTTCATATTCTGACATCGTTTTTGGATTGCACCATTAAAGTGCTATAAATAATTCTGTCTTAGAGAAATAATTCTAATTAACCTGATTATAAACTTTAGACATTATGATGGACTATATCATTGTTTTGAAATCCAATAAAATAAAATAAAATCTTAATTTGATAGATGAGAACTACTTTCAAATTGATGGTCATGACTTTAGTCAGTCCGATAGTGTAACATCCCGACTTATTGTGAAATATTTTTTTTCTAATTAATTTAATATCTTTCATTTCATGAAACATTGAATATAATTTTTTTATTTAAAGTAATATGTTTCATTTTTATACACTATATGCAATAATTTTGTTGTATTTCACTACACACAAGACCTAATTGGTTTGAGTTACACACAATACAATGTTTCAACAAAACATCATTTTATTATTATAATTATTTAAATGAGATAGTTTTAACATAGTAATTAAACTTAGTAATATGAATAGAAATAACTAATTTTGAAATATTATTTATAATGGTTTTATATAAGTAAAACATATTTATAATAAAACATGTAATATTGGTAAAGTATTTATATGTTTGAAAATACTATTTTCTCAAATGAACAGCTTTTCATGTCCTTTTATGAAAAACAATAAAATAAATTTTAGAAACATTTAGAAATATAATATTATAAATTAAAAATTATTTTTTAATTTATAATTTCAAAATTTTCTAGGGTGAATTATTAGGTTTTTCTTGAGAAACTTCATTATTATATGAATAGTGAAAAATAATGAATTTTAATTCAAAACTGTTTTTTCATATAATTTATTTATAAGGTTAAATTATATTTTATCATGGTTCCAAATATTAATTAGATCCTATTTTTATAAATTAATCTAAATTTTGACAATGGATTCAATTTAACATTGAAATTGGGTATAAAAACTTAGCAACCTTTTGGGTGTTTTACTTTAAAAGCCTGCATTGTCGTTTCGTCCGCGGGATTAAATATAAATTAATATCTTCCACTTTGGTTATTGGAATTTGTAAAAATGGATTCAATATTTTTAATCATCATAATCTCTAATTTCTAATAAGGTCAAATTGGTTTTTGACCAAAAAAATTAGTGGAAGTAATTAAAATTAATTACAACGATTAAAATAAAATTACGCTTAATAAGGGAAAAACCCACAATCTTTAGGGCCCAAATGACCTTGAAACTTTTCCCATATCCATTGGATGGACATATTTAGACATTATCATCCCTTTTATCTAATTTAGTCCATTATGGAAGCCACTTTACATGGTAAAAATCTGTGTTGGATTCCCTTTCCCAAAATTTTCAAGATTATCACACCTCATCCACTATAAAAGGCCTCCACTCTGCCCCCTTACTCCAAAATCTCAAGACACTTAAGCTTTTACAATATCTGACCAATTAAATTTACAAAAACCCTCCCTTTATACTTGAATCCTCACTTTGTGCATAAATCTATCCAAGGATTCCCTTCGGTGCCACCAGAAGGAGTTACCCAAAGAAGAGGTAACATCCTTCCCCAAAATCCTTTATTTCATTTCATTTCTACACCACCAAGAATCTACTTATTAAATGATTATATAATAAAAAATTATCCTCAATATACTAAGATGTTTTTTTATTAAGGGTTCAAACTACAGTGACACACACTTCCATATAATGGGTAATGAACTTATCGTTCTTGTGTACGACGAACTACCACCTCATGAAACGATGTTGTTTTTTACCATTACCACCTTTAATGGTTGGAAATTATGATTAAAAAACTATTTATATATGATATATATTATATATATTATCTCTTTATGATTCCTTAATTATTTGATAACACATTCAATTATACTTTACAACTTTTTTAAATATGATAACATCGTTTGTGGACGTGTGGACAATAGCCTCCTCAAAGTGATGTGATTCATTCACACTCTATATGTAATGAATTAAGGATGGGTTTAGTGAACTTATATAATTTATATGATATAATAATTATAATATAGTAATGACATATATATACATATATTTCATTTACTTTCCTTCCTTCAATGCGACAATAAAACCGAAACAATGTTCATGCGTATGTACGACATACCATCTCTATGAATAGTGTATTCCATTTCATAACTCTATATTCCATGGATTATTATAATAAAAATATAATTAATATAAATGATATTTATATCATGTTTTACTTTATTTAAATCATGAAATAAGGATAAGGACTAAAGATATAACAAATTAAGACACATGTGAAGAACAAAGCAAGTATTACCTGAAGTGAAACATTAACATAGAATTGTTAACAAGCAGGTAAAATAAAGTAATAATCAAACCATATATGGTATTTGATATAATAATATGGTTCTGTGATATATTAAGAATAAAATTATTATTATATATGAATTTTTCATGAGTACGAAGAGAGTCGGGACACAAGGTAAGGGAAGTTCATCTCACTTTTTATATCTATGAGATACATGCCATGTTCACCACTATTTTCATTTGTGTGGTGTATATACTACCCATAAATGTATTTTATGATTCTTATTTTTAAATTTATGAATATTTAAATATATATTCTATGATATTTCTTTCATGGGGATAATGTTTCAAAAGTTACCAAATCGGTAAGAAACTTTTGTCTAAATTTTCCTTCATTGAGACACATGTTTTGGTTCTACACCAACATTATTTTTTCAAGGTTTATATACTTTAATTTGACATGTTATAAAATGAATATAATTCTTTTAATTATATTTTAAGATTAAGGTAATTTTATTTTATTATATGGAGACTACGATCCCAAGTTACCATGTGATAATAGTTTATTGAAACAATTTCTTCATTTATCAAGGTTATTTATGATTATGATTCCATCGATGAAATATTATGATAAAGATCTCAATAAAACTCATGAGTTTTATTCTACTATGTTTATTCAATATATCTCCTTGTATTAGTTCAATTTTTTCACTATTTGGTACTTAAGATAACTAAACAAATGTTTTTATGAAAATCAGACTTTATTTATCCTCTCGGTCAGACATATATGTTCTTTAAAAACCATGTATTATAAAGTCTTTTCAAAAATAATTTATGTTCAAAATTATTTTTAAGTTATTTTAAAATATTACATTATATGTTTTCAAAAGGTTATTTTCAAAGAAAATGATTTAAATGATTTCAATCTTTCTTTATACATTTTAAAATCCATTTTATATAAAAGGGGTTTTAAAATGTTCTCAAGATTCATTTATATGTTTTAAATGTATTCTAAATGAAATTAATTTAGAAAGGTTTTCAAGATTTATTTATATTTTTTCAATTTTTTTTTCAAATAAAAAGGTTTTTAAAATGTTTTGAATTTTATTTTACAAGTTTTCAAGGAAAAAGGTTTTAAAACATTTTTAGGTTTCTTTTATAAGTTTTCAAGGAAAAATTTTTTCAAAATGATTTCAAGAATTATTTATAAGATTTAAAATTATTTTAAAAGGAAATGGTTTTAATATTTTTTATGTTTTAAAATAAATTTTCAAATAATAAAGGATATTTTTTTACAAGAAATTGTTTTAAATATTCTTTCAAAATTATTTTCCATCTAATATGATATCCATTGATGTTACTCATACCTTTATGGGGAAACGATTCAATGTTTCCATTAATATTATTTCTCTTAATGGTTTATGTGTTGATGGAATGATGTTTATGAAACCTACTTATCTTTCACGAGTTATATGATTTTGTAACCAAATTCTTTATATGGGTTATGTTGTTTATGAAATGATTATGAAGCATATTTCTTTTTCCACAGGTTATGATATGATTACATGTTTACGATACCCATTTCATCTCATAGGTTGTGATATGATTTTTTATGATCTTGTGGATCATATATGTATGATTTCATTATAATATGGGTGGGACCTATATCTCCCTATAATACATTGGGTAAAGAATAATATCTCATGAGATAGACTAAGATGGTCTTAGGAGTGAAACTTGACTATTAAAATGGTCATGGGAGTGAACCATGTCTACCAAGATGGTATGGGGAGTGAACTAATACAACTAATATGGATATGGGAGTGTACCATGACTGCCAAGATGGTATGGGGAGTGAACCCATGCTACTAATATGGCATTGGAATAAATTCCTTGACAATTATGGAAATAATTTTTATATGCTTATCTATATGCTATAATTCCATGTATTATTCCTATGTTATTCATTCATGACTTATGTTCTTTATTTTCTTATTATTCATGTACTATGAAATTCCACATGATTCATGTTTATGATCTTTGATATTTAAGTCATGATATTATAATGTTATGATCACGTTCCCATACCCTTATGCTCATGTTTATTCTTACATATCTCCTATATTTAACCTTACTGAGCATCTGAGCTCACACAATTTTATGTTTCCATCCCCGATCTATGAGGATATTTATTAAGTATTATGTGCATAATAAGGGTGATAGTTAAGAATAACCAAGTAGGAGATAATGTAGATCTATTATATACCAGTGTTTATGTTTCCATGTTTTGAAAGGCACAAAACTAATAGAGTCTTTGGGCGTCTATTTATATAATGTTTGAAGTATTTTGTAAAAGTGATGTAATGTCTATGTATTAAAAGTGAGGGTCTATATAGTTTTATCCTAGTGATGTTTTAGTGAACCTTTGGAAACTAGGATTATAAAACCTTAGTGAGATCCATAGGAATATTCCAAATTATATGTCTAGGGATTTATCTAAGGATAAGTATAAGGATGAGTTAACATTTAGGAAAATTTCCTAGAAACATGATTATATGGTATCCCATTATGATAAATGTTTCTCACACTATGCTTTTTGATTTTAGTCAATGGAGAGAACATGGAGGAAATTGGTTAACAATTAATGTTTCAGATGTGTAATGTACAGGAAATATGTGAATCTATTTCCCAAGTGGAAATATTATAAATAGAATCATAAAGGTTGTATAAGTATTGGTTATACTTATTAAGATAAAGAGACCGAAAACGACATGTGAAAGTTATGTAATGTTCTTTCAGTATTGTTTACATTGAAAATAAGAAGCATGATTAGATTTTGATTGAGGAACCTTAATACATGATTCATATTCAATATTATGAAGAAATATGTATTAAGGAATAAGTTCATAAATCCATAGTAATTGTTTAAGAATAAGGTTAGATAAATTAAGTATTTATGTTTTGGAATTAAAATATTTTGTTATATGAATCATGAAATATATAAGTATTTTCATTATAGGTTTCCTTAATGATGTGTTGAATGGTGATAAATACATAGATGAGTGATTTAATGGAAATGTGGTATTTTGATTAAGGGAATGTAAGCCTTAATGAGTTTAATATATAGATAAAATTATGTTTGGCTGGGATAAATAGATGATTGTTTTGGATAAAGTAAATTGGATAGCATTAATAAACATAGAAATAATAAAGTATTTGTTTAAAAAGTAGTATAAGTTATCATGCATAAAGTTTAAAACATATTAAATTTAAGTAATTTATCCAATAAAATTTGGAATAAGAAAACATTAATGTTTTCTATAATGATTTATGCTAACTCAGGTCATTACCATGTTTTAAGAGAATACTTGATGAAGGTATTCAAATGTTTGAATGTGAAAACCAAGAGCTACTTCGTGATATATGGTGGATCAATGTTAAGCTTATTTCATGACATTCTTTCTAAAGATTTGTATTTTACTATTTCATAAGGTTTATAAGGTTATCCAATTATGGAATGTTTAATATAAACTTTATATGAATTTTTTAGATTAAATTATTATCTCACCACATGAGTATTTATGCATATTGGATAAACTTCTCTAAAAATATTTTGTTGATGGAAACTGAAAATATATGGGATGACTTATCATGGACCTCATGATCTATTAGTGATTTAGGAATGAAAAATTCACCTTACCTTTTGTACAAATAGGTGAAGTGGAAATTGATCAAGACACGACCAAAGGGTGAGATTTTTATTATGAAAGATAATGAAATTAGGTAAGTATATATTCTTATAAAAAACTTTATTCAACATTAAGAAAAGGGAACTGAAACAAAATTATATCCTATTATCATCATTTTTATAATATCAATGACTTATTTCAAGCTTCCTCACTTTACAGTTTTGTGATTGTTAAATTTTTCTGGATCATCCACTTTCTTGTGATTAGCGATCTTTGTCAATTATTATAATTATTTTCAATTTTCTTCCATGTCCAATCTTCACTTGTCACATATGTTCTCCTATGTGGAAACTTAGTTAAGTGATACTTTGGGTAACTGTTATGTTACAAACTTTTTTTTAAATGAAGTTTTAGTGTTTATTTTAATGATGTGTGTTTTATTAAAGTAACATAAAATTATTAAAAAGCGGGAAAACTAGATGAATTACAAGGGCTAAATTAATTTTAAGGGGGGTAGAATGTACCACCCTGAGTTTTTGTGAAATATATTTTTTCAAATTAATTTAATATTTTTCATTTCACATAACACTGAATATAGTTTTTTACTTAAAGTAATAAGTTTTGTTTTCATACACTACACTAAATATTTACCTTATTTTTTGCTACATGCAAGACCGATTTGTCTTGCGTTACACACAATACTGAGTTTCTACAAAACATCATTTTGTTATTATAATTATTTAAACGAGATAGTTATAACCTAGCCATTAAACGTAGTAATATGAATAGAGATAGCTAATTTTTAAAAATTACTTATAATGTTTTTATATAAGTAAAACCTATTGATAATAAAACATGTAATATTCATAATGTAATTATATATTTCAAAATACCATTTTCTCAACTAAACTGTTTTTCATGACCTTATGTGAAAAAACTATAAAATTAATTTTAGGAAATTTTAAAAATTTATTTTGATAAAATAAACTTCAATTTTTAATTTTCAATTTCAAAATTACCTTAGGTTTAATTTTTGGTATTTTTATGAGAAAATCCAATTTTAGACAAATAGTCACAAATGCTGAATTTCAATTCAAAACAAATTTTTCATATAATTAAATTTTATTGTTAAATTATATTCTAAATAGGTTTAAAAGTTCAATTATATCATATTTTTATCAATTAATCCAATTTAGGTCATTGGACTCAATTTCATTTTTAAATTTGGTATGTAAATTAAAAAAAACTTGGGATGTTTTTACTTTAAAACTCCGCATTATTATCCCATATGTGGGATTACATTTAAATTAATTTCTACCACTTAAGTGATTTGAATTTGAAAAAATGAATTACATATTTTTAATTATCATAATTTATAATTTATAATAAGTTAAAATTAGTTTTGACCAAAAATATTAGTGAAATTAATTAAAATTAATTACAATGATTAAAGTAAATTTAAGCTTAATAAGGGAATAAACCTTAATATTTAAAGCCCAAATTAACTAGAAACTTATCTAATAGAAATTTTATTTCCATATTTAGAACATATAACCAATTTTATCTAATTTGGTGTATTATGGGAGCCACTTTCCTTGGAAAAAACATGGTTCGAATTCCCTTTCCCAAAATTTACAAGAGTGTCGCTCCTCCTCCACTATAAAAAGGCCTCCTCTCCTCCCACTTTATCACACAAATAAAGAAAGTTAATCTAAACCAATATATATACAATTAACAAACAAAAAATCCCCATTACTCTTTTAAACCTACCTTTGGGCATATATCCATCCAAGGAAGACCTTTGGTGCAAATCAAAAAGAGTTACCCAAAGAAGAGGTAACATCCTTACTTAAAATCATTTTTTTATTTTCATTCTCCACCACCTCAAATATACTTATTACATTCTTGTATAATAATTAATGTATCATAAATATAACAATATTTTGTTATATTAAGGGTTATACATACAATTACACAAAATTATATCTAATGGGAAACAAACTTACTATTTTTGTGTATGACGAACTACCACCTCATGAAACAATATTGTTCATTTTACCTTTACCACCGTTCATGGATGGAAATTATAATGGAAATTCTATTTATATATGATATTTATTATATTTTTATGTATTTATTATTATTTTATTCTTCTATAACACATGACTTTATACTTTCCATCTTGTGTAAATACAATAACATCGTTTGTGGATGTGTGGACTACCACCTCCTCAAAGAGATGTGACTCATTCACACTCTACATATAATATATTAAGGATGAATTTATTGAAATTATATGATATATATAATATAATAATTCTAATTTAATAATTATATATATATATATATAATTATATGTCATTTATTTTTCTTCTTTCAACGAGACAACAAAATGGAAACAATGTTCATGCGTTTGTATGACCAACCGTCTCCATGAACAATGTATTCCATTTCACAATTAAATATAATATGGATTATTATAATACAAATATACTGAATATAAAATAAATTTAAATCATGGTTTACATTATTTAATTCATGAAATAATTATAGATACCAAAGATATAAAAAATTAAGACACATGTGATGAACAAAGCAGATATTACCCGAAACGAAACCTTAACATAGAATTGTTAACAAGAGGGTAATATAATGTAATTATCATACCATATATGGTATTGTATATAATAATATGGATTTTTTTTATAGATTTATAATAAATATATATTTATTTTATAGTAAGTTTGTATGAGTATGATGAGAGTCAAGACAAAAGGTAAGGGAATTTCATCTTACTTTTTATATCTGTGAGATACATACCTTGTTAGAATATATTTTCAATTATGTGGTGTATATAATTCCCATGAATGTATTATATGATGATTATTATTAATTTTTATTATTATTTACAGTTCCATTCTATTATATTTCTTTTATTTGGATAATTTTTCAAAAGTTACATAATCAGTTAGATAGTTCTGTCTCAATTTTCCTCTTTTGAGACACCTGTTTTAGTTATACACCTAAATTATTTTTTAGAGGAGTATATAATTTAAAAGGACATGGTATATCATGAATCTATTTATTTTCATGATATTTTATTCTTCAGGTAATTTCATTTTCTTACATGGAGAGTATGATCCCAAGTTACCATGTGGTAAGAATTTATTGAAACAATCTCATTGTTTATCCGGGTTATTTATGATAATGATTAAATTGATGAAATATTATGATCTATATATCATGAAAACTCTATATTATTCCTATAATATATTTATTCAGTATATATTCAAGTATTATTTCCAATTTTTCACTATTTTTTACTTAAGATAACTAAGAAAATATTTTTATCAAAATCCGACTTTATTTCTCCTTTTGGTTGGAAATCCGTGTTCTTTCCTAATGATGTTTTATAAAATTCTTTCAAAAATATTTTATATTCCAAAAGTTTTTTAAGTGATTATGAAAGCTTCCGTTATATTTATTAAAAATATTATTCTCAAATAAAAGTACTTAAATAATTTCTATATTTTTTATATGTTTTCAAAGCCATTTTCTATAAAATGGGTTTTAAAATGTTTTAAAGTTCCATTTATAAGATTTAAAATTATTTTCAAATAAATAGTTATAAAAATGTTTTAAAATTTTATTTATAAGTTTTCAAAAAATTGTAAAAGAAAAACAATTTTTAAAATGTTTTGAATCTTATTTATAAGTTTTAAAGTAAAACGTTTTCAAAATGTTTTAAATTTTCTTTTATAAGTATTCAAGTAAAATGGTTTTAAAAATGATTCTAATAATTATTTCTATGTTTTCAAATTATTTTCAAATGAAATTATTTTCAAAAGAGTTTATGTTTTAAAAATCATTTTTCAAAGAAGAAAGGATATTTTTTCTCAATAAATGGTTTTAAAGGATCTTTCAAATTTATTTTCCATCTAAGATGACATATGTTGATGTTAGTCATGAATTTATGGGAAAATGATTCAATGTTTCCATTCATATTATTTTTCTAAATGGTTTATGTCTTGATGGAATGATTTTAATGAATCATGTTTCTCTTTCCCAGGTTATACACTTTTGAAACCTAATTCTGTTCACATGTTATGTTTTTGATGAAGTGATTATAAAACAAGTATCTTTTTTCAAAGGCTATGATATGATTACATGTTTATGATACCTATTTCATTTCATGGGTTATGATATGATTTTTATTATATTGTGGAATATATATGTATGATTTAATTATGATATGGATGGGAGCTATATCTCCTTCCAATACATTGGGTAAAGATTTATATCTCACAAGATATACTAAGATGGTATGGGGAGTGAACATTGACTACTAAGATGGCCATGGGAGTGAACCATGACTACCAAGATGGTATCAGGAGTGAACTCATACTAATAACATCACCATGGGAGTCACATGGGTGGTGGTGTGCACCTAGGAGAAACATGTGATTATTAAGGAATGCATCTAGGGTTTTTGTTCTAATGATAGGGCAGTGGGATGCAGTAGGTATGTTGGAAGGGGTTTGTATGGTGAGTAAGGTTGTCAGTGGGGTATGCGGGCTTGGTAGTTGGACACAATAGGGGGTTGTGAAGGGAGAAGGGAGGGAGTGGAGAAGCTGTTGGGGTATTATATAGATACAATAGGGAGGTGCGAAGGGAAGAGTGATAGATTAGAGATAAGGAATGTTCTAGATACAAAAACCACATACGAACACATGTTGTGTAATATAATCTATTTGTCACATAATATCTCATAAAGTAGGATGAACACTATGTACCAAAATCCTTTATTACATTAACTATTCATTGAACTTACTAGATATAATTTTATTCAATCATCACAACCATGGGTTTAATAAAGGTACTACAATCCTTGTCAACCAGACCTAAGAAATATCTTCCTTTCAGAAGCAACAAATCTAGTCTTAATCATTCAATTAATTTTATAGCACCAACAAAACACCCAATGCAAGATACCTCACCACAAATTCAATCCCACAGATTCTATATTTCATCATAGTATGTGATCAAATCATACAAATTTATATTGACCACAATTCAAAAGACCTATACACATGCTCATAGATAGGAATGACCAATGACCCCCAAAACAAGCAGTGTTTCAATTGGTGTGTTAGTTCTCACGATCGCTTTTACACAATATCACCATTTGTGAACATCATGTGAATAAGAAACAATTCTTATAAGCCCAAAACACATGATAGTCAAACATTACCCGTGTCCTATTAGTATGATGTATCTAGACCATATGACATGTGTTTAAGATTACCATCATAGTATTTAGAGGTTCTCATTATAGCTGAGAATTTATATAACCTTTGGATATGAAATTTAATCCAAAGACATTACCAAATAAATAATACATGTATAGGAATATTTAATATAATGATAAGATAAAATCATGTATATATAAAACTGTATACATGTAATGGTAATCAAGGCATATAAAGGAGTTGGGTCTAGGGAATCCAGTCACAACACTCCCACTTACACTAGATACAACTATTAAAAACTGTTAACCCACTAGATCTCACATGAGAATCATGATTCTCATAATTTATGAATTTAGTAAGGGGTTCTACCATGTTACCCTTTGTAGATACTCTAGTAACTAGGAATTCATGTCTCTAAGTAAAATACCATAAGAGATGAAAATTCTAAAGTATATGATTTATCCTCTAGTGTGACCTAGGATCCTTAGAAAGAACAATTGATGCAGTATTATCATAGTATACTATAATAGGGTCTTTAATTCTATATACATATCCACAATCAAAAATAATATTTTATATCCAAACCGATTCCTTGGATATATTGGAAGCTTCTATATACTTGGATTCTATTGTAGAATCAATGACTATAGATTTATTTGAGCTTCTACAGATCACTCCCCCACCATTCAAAAAAAAGACATAGCCTAGCAATGATTTTAGAGCAGTATGATATGTTTGGAAACTAAAATCAGTGTATCCACTCACTACTAGTTTCTCACCTCCCCTATATACGAAGAAAATATCCTTTGTACATCTCAAGTAGTTTATAATAGTTATTATAACATCCCAGTGCAACTCTCCTAGGTTGGTTTGACATTTTCCCACCATTATTAAGGAAAATACAATATCAATCATAGTTTATAGATTGATATACTTGATAGACACCACTACCAAATAATAAGTAATTATACTCATTATTTAAATCTCCTCTATATGTGGACACATTTTCTTGGAGACAATAATTCCATGTGACATTGGAAATAATCCTCTCTTGGATTATTCCATAATTTACCTTTTATATACCTTGTCAATTTATGTGCTTCGAATTAACCCAAGAATCATTGGAGATCTATCTTGATAGATCTTGATCTCTAAAATATAGGATGAATGACCTAATCCTTTCATGTATTGACATTCATGTAACAAAGTCTTAACTATCTATAAGAATTTCTATTCATTTCCCATAATCAATATGTCATCGACATATAATGCTAGGAATATGATGGAATTTTATCTAACCTTATTATAGAAACATGGATTACTTTTATTATTAATTAAATAAAATTATCTTATGGATTAATCCAAATTAACATTACATGATCATGATTCCTACTTCAATCCATAAATAGATCTTTATAGATTGCATACTTTATTGACATTATTTGATATAAGAAACATTTTGGTTTGTTTCATATAGACATCTCAAACCAACTTCACATTTATAAAATCAGTTTTTGCATCCATTTTTTTTAATTTCATAATCATCAAAAGCTACTATTGAATGTAATATTTAGATAAACTTAGACACCACTAAAGGTGATAATGTTTCACAAAATTCAATGCCATGAATTTTCCTAAAATACTTCATAACCAATCATTCTTTATAGGTGATTAATTTTAAATTCATATCCAGGTTTCTCTTGAATATCAATTTTCACACAATAGGTTACATTAGCTGGAGGATCTACCAAAATCCAAATATAATTTTAGTACATTGAATCCATATTTGAAATTATTTTTTTCCATTTAGAAGTATCATTTCCGTCTACCAATTACTTTTAAGTTATATGTTCATTATCCTCTATGAGTAATTTGTCACCCGAGTCAGTGATAAAAAGAACATACTGCTATGGTTATTTGACCTCTCTCTTAAACCTATGCATCACTTGTTTCTTAGGAATATCTTAATTTCTTATTGGCTCTAGTAGATATCGTTTTTGTAGCAACTCTTATGCATTTTAAGCATCAACTTTATCAAATTAAATCTTTCTCCCACTATTTTCATTTGAAATGTGTTCCCTTTTTAGAAATATGAAATTTATTTTCAAAATTACTTTTCTATGTGAAGGGTTATATAGGTAGTATCCTTTTGTTTTCTTAGGATAACCTATAAATTTTCACATCATGCTTCATAATTATAATTTATGATTAGGAATAGTCTTGAAAAACTCCTCACATCACCATAAATGTATATGCAATAAATCATGTTTCTTTTGATACCATAACTCATATGGAATGTAACACCCCGAGCTTCCACAATACGCTTCTCATTCAATAATGCAATAGCTTTCATTGTACGCAACTTCGAGTTCTAAAACACCGCGACTAATCAAAGTAGCTGTTATGAATAGTAATAACCACTTTTTAAAATTATGGAAATTTTATATTTCAAAATGGACTTCATTTTTGGATTCGGAATATCGAAATTAGCCTATGTTGAATTTTTGGTATTTTTCTGAGAACTTCTAATTTTTTATGAATAGTGAAAAATACTTAAAAACAACTTTTTTAATAAAAATACTTTATAGTGATAAATTATACTATTTAGTGGTTTTAAAGTATAATTAGAATATATTTTTACCATTTTATCAAATGGTGGTCATTAGAATTAATTTAACATTGAAATTGGACATAAACAATTGCCAATCTTTTGATATAAATTGTTTCTTAAAAACACGCTATTTGTTGTGAGAGCGGGAATTAATTATAAAATTAATTAATGAAACTTATATGTTTGGAATTTTGTAAAATATACATCATTTTTGAATTCGGAATATCAATTATAGCTTAGGGTGAAATTTTGGAATTGTTCTGAAAAACTTCAATTTTTGATGAATAGTGAAACCACTAAGTGGTAGTTAAATAACTGATTTTTCGTTTAAATGAAATATTACCACTTCTGTGATTTTATTTTCAAAAATCTGACATACATGGTTTTCATTAAGAAGTAAAATGTGGTTCAATGAGATTAAAATAATTTTTGGTGAATAGTAACTTTTAAGTTCTTAATCGCGATTAGAGGTAATTAGTGTAGTTTAAGGTAAAAATAATGTTTTAATAATATGAGATGAGCTTGACACATGTCCTAACCTCATTGGATGTGCCATGGCCGACCAAGACAATCCATGGGTCAACATGGGGACCCCATGGAGCCACTTATTTGGAAAATGACATAAATACCTTTTATTTAATGTTAAAGTAAAAAATGACACAAACATGAAATGTTTTACTAAAACAATTTTTACATGGGGTTATAAAAGTAATATTTTGGACTATAAATAGTCATTGAAAAGCTAAAATGATTTCCTATATCATAGTAGTTTTATTATAATTTTTAGACATTAAATAAATTAAATTATTTATGACATTATTATGATGCAGCGATGACCTCATTATTTAACGATTTTAATAAAATGAAAAGATAATGTACAATCCAAGGCTTAAACTTGTCAAAAACCTATTGGATGAGTAGATTTAGAACCCTTATCACCTTACCCTCGAATTATATAAGTGTGGGACCTCTAAAATCCGAAACTCATTTTATAATAAAGTGACTTTTCCTTACATTCCAAGAGTGCCCCTCCTCTTCTCTTATAAAAGGCCCCCAACTCTACCACCTCATTAACACTTTCAAACCATTTGGCTCGGCCACCCTCTTCCCAAATACTCTCCCAACTTCCTCCTCTTACTCCTTGAAGCCTCACTTTGGGCAGAACTCTTCCCGAGGAAGCCTTTGGCTCAAATCAAAAAGAGTTACCCGATTTTGAGGTAATGTCTTCTCTAATGTTGTTTTGTTTTATTTTTCTTCTCCAACCCCATAAACTCTTTTTATTCATTTCTTTTGTAACAAAACCAGTATAATAAATATACTAGGATGTTTTTATAATAAGTATTCGATCTACACTTACACACACCTACATCTAATGGTTAAAGAACATACGGTTTCTGTGGATGGCGAATTTCTGCCTCATGAAACGATGATTGTTCAACACTCATATAAAACCTTCAAAGGTGGACATTAAGATGTCACTATATTTATATATGATATATAATATGTTTATGTTTTACTTATGCTTCTGTATTTCTCATTTATGGCATACTTTATGATTTCCATTATGGGTAAATGCGATAATTTCATTTTAGGAAGTGCGGACTACCGCCCCCTCAAAGTGATGTGAATCGTTAATGCCATATGTGGGATGTATAAAGGATGGAGTAAATGATATTATATATGATATTATACTGGAACTATATTACACCTTTATAGAATTATGATTTCATTCCATTAAATACGAAATAGAAATGAAAGTAGCGTTCATGCGTATGTACGGCTTACCGTCTCCATGAACGGTGAATTTCATTTCTTACCTCTAAACGTTATGGAATATTATAAATGCATGTATATACTGGATATATATGATATATATGATATCTACATCATGAACATAATTCTGGATATAATGGATATATCACCACATGAACAACTTGTAATTATAAGAATTTTATTTTTGACTCAAGTACCTAAGATCGACAAAATGACCGTTATAAACTTAAATAATTACATAATGTTCATAACATGGTAATAAGGGATATAAAAGGAATAATGAAAATTAAAATGGTTCTTAAGTAAATATAAATTAACTCTAGTTTATTATTCAAGAGGTTAAAGAACGGTCGAGTCAGGACAGGACGCAAGGTAAGGGAATTTCTTAACCCAACTTCCATTCTTTGGGTTAATCACATACTTTCAAATTATGTCATGACATTATTATTTCTTATTTTGTATTATTTATGTGTACCTATAGTGAATACACATAATAGATCTATTTTATTTTAAAAATGATCTTTTTAAGGACTTCGTCTCAATCTACTTTCATTGAGGCATATTTGGTTTTATACACAACTTTCTTTTATACGGTGTATAAACCCCTTTGACTTTTACATTTATTCAAAAGGAATCTTTTTTATACGAAGCATTTTACTAAACGACAAAAAGGGAATGTTTTTCTTTCTGTACATAAGCGGCGACAATGAATTCTCCGCCGCCGTGACCATTATTTGAGTTTCGGCTTCCTCTACAAGCCATCACTTTTTTTAAAGAAAAATAAATACAAAGTTTTCACTTTCTTTTATTTTGGTATTGAAAATGGTTTAGAAAGCATTTTTATTATATCAATGTGTTGTATTTATATCTTGTGATTGAAATGTGGAAATGTTATGTTTCCTTTATGCATGTTTTATGTGATACGATTATGTTATGGTTTATGATATGTTTAAACCTATTCATATGAGGAATGCATTGAACTTAACAAGTGACGGGTGGAGCCCGCTATAGCTCCTCGATGCATCGGCAGGTCTCATGAGACAAACTAGTGTCTTGGCACAAGGCCTTGACAAAATCTTATTTGTGGTCTTGGCACGAGGCCTTGACTACGTGGTTATGATAGTCTGGCATTATGCATTCCATCATTATGAAAGTGGTTATTGATATCGCATGTGATTATTCGACCAGTAGAATATCCATGTGAAGAAGTAAATGGCATTATCTCATTTTACTTTTTCCATATTATGTTGATGTTCAAGTTTAAAAGGCTTTTGTTTTAGTCATACATTGCCTTAAATGTTTATGTTTATTTATGAAAGCTTCCGCAATATTGTTATCCTTACTGAGCATCTGAGCTCACCCCTTTCAATGTTTTAATATTTTCCAGGATGTGAAGAAGTATTTTATGAATGACCTGCAGGGATAGTCAGAAGAGGATATGAGTGTGGACTATGAAGACTTTGTTATTAGTTTTTCACTTTATGATGTAATGTAAGACTTATGAATGTATCCATTGTTTCCAAGGCTACTAAACTAATCGGTCTTTCGAGACTTGATCTTTTGTGATCATGACAATGTTACGAAGTAATGCACCGACTCTGGGTAGCTGGGGTCGGGGATTTAAAGTTAGTATCAGAGGCAGTTTAGTACTAACCTTGGAAGCTAGATTTAGATAAACTCTGATTAGATCACATAGCCCGAAGATAGACTTTGAGGATTAGTATAGAAGAAATTCTTAGAATTTTGGTATTGTAGATATGTTGTGAGTTTTCCGAGCAATACATCCCTGTCTAGATACGAGTAGGTAGAGGAGGATCTGGCACATATGTAACTAGGGGTAAAACCCGAAAACACCGCTTTGAGCTAGACTCGAACGGGAACTGGTGCACGACAACGAGCCTTGCTGCACTCTTGGTTACGACACTCCTGGGGGATATGCTTAGGATAATTCTCATTTTCTTTACAAACCACTATGAAGGTTTATGATTATATACTTCCTCAAAGAAAACATTCCTTTTTATGATTATGGATTATATCCATTAATAGTTCAATTTATGTAAAGTGTTTTACAAATATGGAATTATGTATTTTAATTCATAAACTAATCTAGTTTATGCCATTGTTTAGAAATGGAACCTAGTGGAAGGAATGGAAACTGTATCAATGTACGCACTTCGTGTAGGGATTTCCCTCCTGCTCAGGATAATTATTGTGGATCTGGAGATACAACTGGTGCTGATCAACTTATTACCATACTAGGACAACTCACTCAGGTTATGAATAATAACCTTACTCGTATGGATCACCCTGATCCGCAACGTGGGGGATCAATGTTAGACCGCTTCATGAGGCAACAACCACCAATATTTAATGGGGGTACAAATCCATTAGTAGCTGAGCAATGGATAAACACCTTAGAGAAAATATTCCACGCCTTGGGGAGTAGCGAAAGGGAGAAGGTTATCATGGCAGTTTACCGCCTCACTGGAGATGCTGATCAATGGTGGTCTTTGATTCAAAATACAAAGGAAGATGAAGAAGTATCAAGTATGGAATGGAGAGAGTTCAAAGAGATTTTCTTAGAAAAATACTTTTCACATGACCATCGAGCAGATATGTAAAGGCAATTTCTGAGTCTGAGGCAGAAGGAGGATGAGAATGTCGCAAAGTATGATGCTAACATTACAAGGTTAGTGAGGCATGCTACAGATTATATACGTAACCCAAGAGGTAAGATTGATCATTTTTTTATGGGATAAAACCATTTCTCCATAGAGCTTTAGTATCAATATCTGTCTCAACATACGAAGATATTGTCTCATGTGCTATCAAGACAGAAAAGGAATTCTCTAAATCTTATGACAATAAAGTAAAGCAAGAGAAGAAGAGAACTGTGGAGCAAGAGATAGATAAAGGGAAAAAGGGAAAGAAGGATTTTCCATTATGTGATAATTGTGGGAAGAATCACCCTGGTACTTGCCTAAAGGGAATGAGAGTTTGTTATAAATGTGGAGAAAAAGGTCACCAGGCGCGTGATTTCAAGGGAATGAAAGAGGCTATCAATGTTGAATGCTACAATTGTAGAGAAATGGGGCATTATGAAAATGAATGTCCTAAGCATTAGGGAAACTTACCTCAGAAAAGGCCAAGGGATCAAGGACAATCTTATGCTGTTACTACAGTTGAAACGGAATAATTAATGTATTGGTGCTTTTGGACTCATGGATTATATTCTGGTTATTAGGATAATGTGATATATATAAGGATTTTACTACATTACTTGTTCTTTCAGTAAAGTTTTAATATGATGAAGGTAATCATATTTTTAGTATGTGACAATAAGAGAAACTTTAATTTGTCTGGGGAATCTGATAAATTGATTTTGGAATTAAGAGACCATTTAGAGAAAGTCTGGACATAGGTATTTTGGATAACTATAAAGGTTGGAATAGATTAAGTTGATCTTTGGAGAGTATTGTTTAAGGTTAAAACATTTCTGAAGATTATTTTTGGAATATTATAATACTATAGTTTTAGGAAAAGGACATCCTGTAGGGTGGGGCATAACCCGTCACGTCGGACAAAGCTAAAGGAATAGAACCCACAACCATAGTGCGACAGGCCTTTATTTCCTACCACTAGCCTACAAGAAGTCCCTGGTTATTACAAAATAATTTTACTAATCTAAATGGTATGTGTTAACATTTGGAACCTTATACAATTAGGATAAGTATAATATTTTTGAGTTCTATTATCTTTTTGAGTGAAAGATGAGTTGAAGGTTGAAACTCTAATTATCAAGAATAAATATATATATACCTATCTCTTATTCAATGAATAAATTAATTCTTAAACTTTAGTAAAGGGATATTAAAACAAAAAAATGTGGTATCCTAATACCTTATGCCTTGTTGAACTGATGATATTCTAAATCAACATAGATTGAAGGCTTTGAGGCCCTCAATTTGACAGTTGATTGTGATTGATGACCTCAATCACTCCCTACAAATATTTACGTTTTTTCTCTAATTATATGTCTCTAATTTCCACCAATGTTCTCCTAATCGAGATCATAATTGGGTGGTGATTTTTTCATTTCCCTTTCCCTCTTATTAAGGCTAAATTTTATTAATCTTATTTTCGATGTGGGTTTTCCACAAAGGTATTTTCTATTTTCAACCTTTTATTTTCCAAGAAAAATTTCAAATTGCGAGGACGCAATTTATTGAAGGAGGGGAGAATGTAACACCCCGAGCTTCCACAATACGCTTCTCATTCAATAATACAATAGCTTGCATTGTACGCAACTTCGAGTTCTAAAACACCGCGACTAATCAAAGTAACCGTTATGAATAGTAATAACCACTTTTTAAAATTATAGAAATTTTATATTTCAAAATGGACTTCATTTGTGGATTCGGAATATTGAAATTAGCCTATATTGATTTTTTGGTATTTTTCTGAGAACTTCTAATTTTTTATGAATAGTGAAAAATACTTAAAAACAACTTTTTTAATAAAAATAATTTATAGTGATAAATTATACTATTTAGCGGTTTTAAAATATAATTAGAATATATTTTTACCATTTTATCCAATGATGGTCATTAGAATTAATTTAACATTGAAATTGGATATAAACAATTGTCAATCTTTTGATATAAATTGTTTCTTAAAAACATGCTATTTGTTGTGACAGCAGGAATTAATTATAAAATTAATTAATGCAACTTATATGTTTGGAATTTTTTAAAATAGACATCATTTTTGAATTCAGAATATCAATTATAGCTTAGGGTGAAATTTTGGCATTGTTCTGAAAAACTTCAATTTTTGATGAATAGTGAAACCACTAAGTGGTAGTTAAATAACCGATTTTTCGTTTAAATGAAATATTACCACTTCTGTGATTTGATTTTCAAAAATACGACATACATGGTTGTCATTAAGAAGTAAAATGTGGTTCAATGAGATTAAAATAATTTTTGGTGAATAGTAAATTTTAAGTTCTTAATCGCGATTAGAGGTAATTAGTTTAGTTTAAGGTAAAAATAATGTTTTAATAATATGAGATGAGCTTGAAACATGTCCTACACTCATTGGATATGTCATGGCCGGCCAATACAATCCATGGGTCAACTTGGGGACCCCATGGAGCCACTTTAGTTGGAAAATGACATAAATACCTTTTATTTAATGTTAAAGTAAAAAATGACACAAACATGAAATGTTTTACTAAAACAATATTTACATGGGGCTATAGAAGTCATATTTTTTACTATAAATAGTCATTGAAAAGCTAAAAATATTTCCTATATCATAGTATTTTTTTATAATTTTTAGACATTAAATAAATTAAATTATTTATGACATCATTATGATTGACCTCATTATTTAACGATTTTAATAAAATGAAAAGATAATGTACAATCCAAGGCTTACACTTGTCAAAAACCTATTTTATGAGTATATTTAGAACCCTTATCACCTTACCCTCTAATTATATAAATGTGGGACCTCTAAAATCCGAAACTCATTTTATAATAAAGTGACTTTTCCTTACTTTCCAAGAGTGCCCCTCCTCTCCTCTTATAAAAGGCCCCCACCTCTACCACCTCATTCACACTTTCAAACCATTTGGCTCGGCCAAACTCTTCCCAAATACTCTCCCAACTTCCCCCTATTACTCCTAGAAGCCTCACTTTGGGCAGAACTCTTCCCAAGGAATCCTTTGACTCAAATCAAAAAGAGTTACCCGATTTTGAGGTAATGTCTTCTCTAATGTTGTTTTGTTTTATTTTTCTTCTCCAACCCCCTAAAATCTTTTTATTCATTTCTTTTGTAACAACACCAGTATCATCAATATACTATGATGTTGTTATAATAAGGATTCGAGCTACACTTACACACACCTACATCTAATGGTTAAAGAATATACGGTTTCTGTGGATGGCGAATTTCTACCTCACGAAACGATGATTGTTCAACACTCATATAACACCTTAAAAGGTGGACATTAAGATGTAAATATATTTATATATGATATATAATATGTTTATGTTTTACTTATTCTTCTTTATTTCTCATTTATGGCATACTTTATGATTTCCATTATGGGTAAACGCGATAATTTCATTTTAGGAAGTGTGGACTACTGCCCCCTGAAAGTGATGTGAATCGTTAATGCCATATGTGGGATGTATAAAGGATGGAGTAAATGATATTATATATGATATTATACTGGAACTATATTATACCTTTATATAATTATGATTTCATTCCATTAAATATGAAATAGAAATGAAAGTAGCGTTCATGCGTACATACGGCTTACCGTCTCCATGAACGGTGAATTTCATTTCTTACCTCTAAACGTTATAGAATATTATAAATGCATGTATATACTGGATATATATGATATATATGATATCTAAATCATGAAAATAATTCTGGATATAATGGATATATCCCCACATGAACAACTTGTAATTATAAGAATTTTATTTTTGACTCAAGTACCAAAGATTGACAAAAAGACCGTTATAAACATAAATAATTACATAATGTTCCTAACATGGTAATAAGGGATATAAAAGGAATAATTAACATGAAAAAGGTTCTTAAGTAAATATAAATTAACTCTAGTTTATTATTCATGAGGTTAAAGAACGTTCGAGTCAGGACAGGACACAAGGTAAGGGAATTTCTTAACCCAACTTCCATTCTTTGGGTTAATCTCCTACTTTAAAATTATGTCATGATATTATTATTTCTTATTTTGTATTCTTTATGTTTACCTATAGTGAATACACATAATAGATCTATTTTATTTTAAAAATGATCTTTTTAAGGACTTCGTCTCAATCTCCTTTCATTGAGGCATATTTGGTTTTATACACAACTTTCTTTTATATGGTGTATAAACCCCTTTGACTTTTACATTTATTCGAAAGGAATCTTTTTTATACGAAGCGTTTTACTAAACGACAAAAAGGGAATGTTTTTCTTTCCGAACATATGCGTCGACAACGACTTCTCCACCGCCGTGACCATTATTTGAGTTTCGGCTTCCTCTACAAGCCCTCACTTTTTTTAAAGAAAAAAAAATACAAAGTTCTAACTTTCTTTTATTTTGGTATTGAAAATGGTTTTGAAAGCGTTTTTATTATATCAATGTGTTGTATTGATATATTGTGATTGAAATGTGGAAATGTTATGTTTCCTTTATGCATGTTTTATGTGATACGATTATGTTATGGTTTATGATATGTTTAAACCTATTCATATGAGGAATGCATTGGACTTAATAAGTGATGGGTGGAGCCCGCTATAGCTCCTCGATGCATCGGCAGGTCTCATGAGACAAACTAGTGTCTTGGCACGAGGCCTTGACAAAATCTTATTTGTGTTCTTGGCACGAGGCCTTGACTGCGTGGTTATGATAGTCTGGAATTATGCATTCCATCATTATGAAAGTGGTTATTGATATTGCATGTGATTATTCGACCAGTAGAATATCCATGTGAAGAAGTAAATGGAATTATCTCATTTTACTTTTGCCATATTATGTTGATGTTCAAGTTTAAAAGGCTTTTGTTTTAGTCATACATTGCCTTAAATGTTTATGTTTATTTATGAAAGCTTCCGCAATATTTTTATCCTTACTGAGCATCTGAGCTCACCCCTTTCAATGTTTTAATATTTTCCAGGATGTGAAGAAGTATTTTATGAATGACCTGCAGGGATAGTCAGAAGAGGATATGAGTGTGGACTATGAAGACTTTGTTATTAGTTTTTCACTTTATGATGTAATGTAAGACTTATGAATATATCTAGTGTTTCTAAGACTACTAAACTAATCTGTCTTTCGAGACTTGATCTTTTGTGATCATGCCAATGTTACGAAGTAATGCACCGACTCTGGGTAGCTGGGGTCGGGGCGTTACATAGAATCTCATTTACTACTTTAGTTGGTTCTCGATTTAGTGAGTACACTACATTCTACCATTCATATCCCCAAAAGGACAATGATAGAGTTTCATGACTCATCATAAATCTTACCATGTTAAGAAAGGTATGATTCCTCCATTCACCAACACCATTCCACTAAGGTGTATATAGAGTGGCTTGGGAGACTATCCCATTATCCTTTAAGTGATAAATAAATACTTGGTTTAGATATTCCCCACCATGGTCTGAGCAGAGCTTCTTAATCTGTTTATAAAGTCAGTTCTCACCTTTATTTTGATATTCCTTCATATAAAAGGAACACAACTTATACTTCATTAAGTAGAATAACCATACCTACAAAATTCATCTGTAAAAGTAATGAAATAATAGATCCCACCCCATACATCTACTAGAAATGGACCGTATACATCAGTATGAATGAACTCCAATTGTTTTGTAGCCTTTTCTCATTTCCCTTTGAATGGTTATTTGGTTATTTTACCTTTTAAATAAGTGTGGAATATATCCAATTTTTTCAAATCAGTAAATTCTAAATAACCTTCTTGATGTAGTTTGACGAAATTTTTTTTATTTACATAATGTAGTCTGATGTTCCGTAGGTGGGTATGATATGAGTTATTTTCACTGGATTTGTTATTGATTTCCAAAAAATGATTTTTAAGTTAAAGTATATACTATCCATTATTAAGATGCGCTACACCATAACACATTGTATCCTTATAAAAGTGACAATTGTTTTTCCAAACATGAAATAAAATCTCATAGTATCAAAACATGATACTAAGATTATGTTTATGGTAATATAATGTACATAATAAAAACTATTTAATATAAGAACCAAACCACTAGGAAAAGTGAGATGAAAATTTCCCAATGAGAATACTGTCAGTCTAGCACCATTGGCTACTCAAAGATCCACATCACCCTTTGCAATCCTTTGGAATCTTCATGGTTCCGATATTTGAATAAAATTATAATCCATATACCATAACCAATACCTATATTATAGATATAGATAGATTTCATTCAATGAAAAATATACATGAAGTAGAAGTATCACCTTTCTTCCTCTTTGCAGTTGTAAAATTATTCGTTTAGTGGCCTTTATTGCCGCATAAAAAAATATAAGGCCTCCTTCCCATTTCTCTACCACTACATCTTTAGATTATTCTACGGGCGGTGTGTTGGTTCTTTAGAATTAGTCTTATCCTTTAACACATCCTCATTATCTTTCCCGCCCTTTTTCATGATAAGAATAAAAGATCTTGAATTATTTGTATCCCTATTAGCGTAGAGAACTAAAACCTATTATTATGGGAGAAAATTAATCTAGTTATTCATATTATTATTAATTATTAAATTCAACAATCTAGGTGGTAAAGAGGAAAAATGAGACCAGTTGTTAGTTCTTGGTTCAATTGGAACCTAAGTGATTCTAGTCTCTTAATGTTCTCAATCATATCAAGTATATGGGGACATTCTCGAATGCCTCTGATTCCCTAAAATTAACAGTGCACTAGATATCTCATATCTTTATTTTTTATATCTCTTTTAATATAACTCTTGCAGATGAGATAACATCTTGTTGGAATCATCATCCTCATGAATTTTCAACAGGTCACTAGACATTAATAACAACATGAACCACTACACATCCCATGCATCATCCACATACATATTATAATTATCTTTATATATCTAGCTTACTCCCTGAGGGGGGTCAATAGGAAATGGGGATTCCATCACATCATGCTTCCTTTCATGGAAAAGTAATATTCACAAGTTCCTATACAAATCCTAGAAGTTATTTTTGGTTAGGATATTCTCTTTATCCAATATTGATTGTAGTGAGACTGCATTGGGGGTGGTTAAGGACATCTAATGTAGAATAAATAAACATTAGAAAATTAATAATATATATTAATTAATAAATTAAATTTTCAATTTAAATTTCAAATGTCTCCCATTATTTTATAGAATTTTATTATCCCTAAACTACTAAATTTATAATATTTAGTCACCTGAATGTTATATTAAAATGATCCCTAGAAACCTATTCTTATAGTGTGAGATATGGATATTACACTAGTCAAAGAGTTTCAAGGTATAATTTTAGCTAGAAAACCACATTGACTCATGACTTCTTAATCTGTTGAGTGGAGTTGCACCTCCAATGAAGTATAACTTTTTTTACTCAATGTTTTGGCTCTAAAGTGGTAACAAGATTTCTATGCATACTATTTTGTTTCCAAACTTAGTTAAGATGATCCGAAACATATCAATAGAACTCCTCAGTAGTATGAGACAACTTCAACTAGGGATGATGTGTACCTAAAACATACTATTTTGTTTAAATCCAAATAATGGAAGGAGTTTCTAATTGATATAATTTTGAGAGAATTTAATTTATCTCAGCAAAACAATGATTTTCTATTTAACATGCACATTCTATGTAATAGAACTCACAACCTAACCATTATTTAAATATAAAGCATTCATCACGCAAGTTCATTTTATCTATTCATGCTAGTTTATCATTTTATGTGATCACATGTAATAAATACACATACATAAAAGATTAAACCATCAATAAAATAAAATAAATAAATAATGACATGATCTTGAGTCAATAACTATTGATTAATACATTGAGAGAATAATGGAATAATAAATAAAGTTGGGTAATTACTTAAGTCAATACCTAACTCAAATTGTAGCACCCACAACTCACATTTATTTTACTAGTTTGGTTTCACATCAGCTCTCGACTCAAAGCACATCATCATAAACAACTTTGACCTTTAGATAGTATAATCACATGCAGGTGAGGGGAACATAGGATACGAAATTAAATTTTATCACTTAAATGTGGACATGCAGGACCTTAATAAATTAAATATTGAGGGATGATGCATAGATTATTAAAACAAAAATAATTATTACATTTTAAAACTAAAATGAAACAATTAAATTAAATAAAAAATTAACCAAACATGCATGGGTTGGCCTCAACTCATAATCATTCAACATGAAATTAAATTTCATAAGAAAAAATAAAATTTATAAAATTCAATTTGAGGGTAATTTTAATGCATTAAACTCACATTAAAATATATTAAATAAATTATCTATACATCCCATGACACCTAAGATAATTTAATTAAATTCTATAAAATTAAAATTAATTTATGAATTTTGACAATTTTAAGGTTTTTTAGAACTAAAGAGGGTCCTAAAATATTAAAATAGCATTTTTTGGTGTCTAATGGGATGGTAAGGTTGGATCTGGATTGACCAGACATGACCTAGCCCAAGTTGGGGAAACCTGTCTAAGAGACAGGACTGGTGTAGATAATATAAATAGGGTGCCCAATGGGTTTCCACTCATATACAACTAATATAATATACATTATATATACTCATCGTATAAGGGCCACCACAATCAATTGGCTGCTGAGATAATTAATGAGGGTGGACTTATTCCTCCAGGAAATATATATATATATATATATATATATAATTTTGTAATTTATCCTTGCACATGCAAGGATATTCACATGATATAGCCTTTATGCTTATCCCACATGCTTTCACAAAAAATACAGTTCTACATCAGACAACCACTGTTGGCCTCATGGATATTTGAACAATATGAAGCACAATAATGACTCACTTCGGTCAGAAATCCCATGCACAAGAATCCGTAAAAGTGAAACAAAATATAAATATATAATTTCCATATTGTTTTTAAAAAAAATCCCTAAATCTTTGATCATCCATGTAACACCATTTCTAGGGTCACTCATCAATTCCTATAGATAGGGTCACCATGTGTCCTCAAGCATGACTCCCCATATGCCATTGATTTCCCCACCCTGATCCTCATCACGTCGCGTTCCCTGACTTGAAATGAATAAATAAGGTATGAAGGCACAATGAGGTGCTCGTGTTGGTTGTGAGTATAGAACACAATATGGTCTCACCATGAGATCCTAGTATAAACCATAATGTATGTGTATGAACGGGGAGTAAAATAAACATGTCACACAAGAACCTTAGGCATTGTGTGCAAACTGGGACACCGTGAATCCCAAGAAATTAGGTTGTCATATGATAATTAGAACACCATAACACCTGAACAAAAATGATTCAGTTCCTTGATGGAATCCTGTCATCACATCTCACACCATCATACCAATTCCCAAGCTGTACGTGAAGACCTAGGGAATGGTAGCATCAAAACCATTGACCAAAATACCACAAATACTGGGCATTTTCACACATCCCTAAGTCTCAACCCATACTTTCTCACTGAAGGTATGTCCATCGATCTCCTCATAACTTCTCATGACTCAGGCCCTAGGGTGGTCCTTCAACCAATCCACTCACAAAAAGGTCCAACACATCTGCATTAACCCAATCCATTTCTAGCATGGTCCTCAACCTAATACCCATATGTCAGGTCACAATTTTCCACTGACCCAAAACCCAAAAAAACATGGAACGATCATCACACCGACCAATGAAAACCTGGAAAGGTCTATGAAACAATACCTTAAGTAACATGGAACAATAATTACTTCGACCCATTCCTATAGACTCCAGATAGGTAACCTCAAGCACACTAATCCATGTCTCCTCAAGGCAATGTCCAAGAGTCACCATAACCCAAGACTCCAAGGTAATGTCACGACCCGTCCTCGGGACCCGTTCCGTGACTACCCCAAGCCCGCCTTCCATAGGCCAGGGGCTGGCGACTAGCACCAAAGGCGTAAAATCCCGATAACTGGGAAGGCATTGCCTTTATAAAGAAAACAAGCACCACAGAGTTCAAGCGGAAGTAAAACACTAAGTACAAAAAGAAGAGCTGAAAAGTAAAAGGGGCCGGAAATACAAGCCCAACTGTAAAGTACAACTCGAAAGGGAAAACAGCGACTGAAAAGTAAAGCTGCTACGCTAAGATGTCCACTGGAAATCCCACCTGAAGGGTGGGTACAGATAGCTCCTCTGCTCCTCGGGTCCCGCCATCCGCTCCGAGTATGTTCCGCCCAGTGGTCCACCTCCGGGTACCGCCTCGTCGTATAGTCCACCTCCAGGTACCGTCCAGTCCTCGAACACTCGGCCTCTGCCAGTACTGGCCGTCGTCTGCAACCAACACAACGAGGTGCGGGCATAGCCCGTGCAGGGGTGAGTATAACGATACTCAGTAGGGACCCCGAGACCCTCAAGGTCTCACTAAAACCAACAAGGATAAACACAAGAAGATCTCAACAGATAAACCCTACTTAGGTATATGCCCATACATATACCTAAGTTATCAAGTAACCCATCTCAATCATGAGGAAACACAAGGATTGTGAAATCGACGGATAACCACTACCCGGGTATATGCCCATACATATACCAAAGTTAGCAAGTGACCCATCTCAATCATGAAGTAAACACAAGGTCAAAAGTCTCAGCTCAAACCAGGATTTTCATTATCGAAACCGTAACTGCTGAAGAGCTCCGTCTCTAGAGTGTACAGTGGTCCTGTCACGACTCCGAGGTACTGCTCACTAACCTAAGACTGCTGAGGTACTCCTCCTTTCGAGTACTGCGGGTTTGCGGCCAACTACCTGGCGCTCCGTCCGCTGAGGGTCTGTCGCCAAATACCGGGCGCTCGCCCAAATAGCCTACTGAGGTACTCCTCCTGTCGAGTACCGCGGGTTTGCTGCCATCTACCTGGCGCTCCGTCCGCCGTGGGTCTGCAGCCAAATACCGGCGCTCCGTCCACTGGGCTAGTCGACTCACTCCAAGTCGAGTCGGTCAAGCAGTCGTCAGGTCTCAGCCGGCTACACGGTCTCCGTACTCTGCACGCTCGTCTCCGGGAGGGTCCGCTCCACGAGCTACTGGTCGATACTCCAAGTATCTCAAAGTCCACGAAGAAGTGCCTCAAAAGTCCGTCTCGTCACAGGGGTCTCAACGCAACAGACGGCGCGTCGATCGGACGCCCGGTCTGTGAGTTATTAGCCTTTTCGTCCCAGGGGCCCGGTTGGTTTCGAGAGCGAAACCAATCCCGGCCGTATCTCAACTGTACCCCAAACTCCCATAGGGTATACTCAAAGGGACCGTTACTCAACGTAACCACCAACGCCGCTGACGGCTCGTCAAGCGGACGTCCTGTCTGAAAGATATCAGCTTTCCCGTTCCAGGGGCCCGGTTGGATTTCGGGAACAATCCAACCCGGCCATACTCCGACTGCATCCAAAACTCGGGCGGAGTATGTCAAAAGTTCCGTCTCATCAAGAGGAAGTCAACGAAACAGACGGCGCGTCAATCGGATGCCCGGTCTGTGAGTTATTGACATTTTCGTCTCCGGGGCCCGGTTGGTTTTTAAGGAAAAACCAACCCGACCGTACACCACCTGCGTCCAAACCTCGGGCGGAGTATGCCAAAAGATCCGATTCACTAAGAGGAACACAACGCGACTGACGGCGCGTCAATCGGACGTTCGTGGCTCAAGATATGAGCGTTTCCGCTCCGAAGGCCCGGTTGGTTTCGTGAACGAACCAACCCGGCCGAACTCAAAGTAACCCGAAACCTTGAGTGTGATATATCAAAACGACCGTCTCGATCCAAGGATCGCGTTGCCGCAGACGGTTCGTCATTCGGAGGTCCGAGGCTCAAGTTATGAGCCAAAAACCAAATCAGGTTCGAAACGGGGGGTCCGGGTCCGGGCCGACCCCCCCCCCCCCCCCGGGTGGCGCGGTGGCCGGCGGCGGCGGGCGGCGGCGGTGCGGCGGCCGGTGGCGGCGCGCGGCGGCGCGCGGTGGCGGCGCGGCGGCGGCGGCGGCGGGCCGCGCTGGCGGCGGCGGCGGGCCGCGCCGGCGGCGGGGTGCCGCGAGGTGGCGGCACGGTCGGCACGCGGGGGCTAAGCCCCCGCTTCTTCAAGGGCGGCGCGGCTATGCCGCGCCGTTTTGACAAATGGCCCCCCTCCAGGGGGCCCGCTTCTTGGAAAACCGGGGGGGCTGTTGCCCCCCCCCCCCCTTGTCATGGAACCGCCCCCCTCATTATGAGGGGGGTTTTTAAGAACCGGCCGGGGAATTAAATTCCCCGGTTTTAAGTCATCCGGCCGGCCAGCTGGCCGGCCGGTTTTTACCAACGGGACCGGAAATTCCGGTCCCGCCTTTGACTTCCGACGCCGGCGGCCCGGCCGCCGGTCTCCTCTTCCGCCGCGGCCCGGAACCGGCCGCGGTCTTCTCGTCCCGCCGCGGCCCGAAACTGGCCGCGGTGTTCGTCGTCCGGCGCGGTGCGACCGCACCGCGCCCCTTTCGTCGTGCCATGAATCCTTCCAACGCGGCGCGACGGCGTCGCGTCCTTGAAGACTCTCCTCGGCGAAGCGCGACGGCGTTGCGTAAAATACTCGCACGTTCATCCGCGTGGTGCGACGGCACCACGCCACTTGCTTTCCTCCGCAAAATAATTAAACAAAAACGTTGGAGGGGGGTTCGGCCGTGTTCATGCGGTCCGGCCCCCCTCACGTTAAATAAAAACTCAACATGAACATTCAAAGCCTCATGTTAGACATGCCAGATCCATGTTCAAGAAATGGAATAATTTAAGAATGAAACAACAATCCCCTACCTCGGGTATAAGTTCGAGGATTTGACTATGTCCGCGGAAGTCGACGTCGCGGAGATCGGGTGTCGCGGTAGACGTTCGTCAAATCCGTTGACGAAGAGGCGCGTCCGAAGAAGCACGTCGTTGGCGAATCCTTGTACGCCGACGAAGGTTTTCCGAGGAAGGTGCGGTGTTCTCTCTCGTTGACACCGAAGACGAAGAAGAGCGGTGCGGCGTTCTTCGTCGGAAAAAGGGCGTTCCTCGTCAAGTCTTGAGGAAAGTCAAATTATAAAGAGAACAACGAACTCAAGAATCTCTACCTCGATAGTCGCACGGTGACAGAGTCGTGGAATATCGGTGTCGATTCCTTTGACGTCGGAGGAAGAGTCGTTGTCAAAGGCGTTCGTCGCGGAAGTCCGTCACGGAAGAGATGACGCGGAAGAAGTACGTCGCGTCGCGGACACGGCGTCGCGGATGGATCGTGTTCTTCGGCGGAGAAGTTCTTCGTTGAAGAACGACGTTCTTCGCGTTCTTCGTTGAGTTGAAGAAGAAGAAGAAGAAAAGCTTCCAAAGCTCTCAAGAAATCCTCCCAAGGGTAAAAGAAACTCAAAGAATAATATAAGCTTTAACTTATATTATTTCATAACTTAACCACAAGAATTTCAAAGGTTTGAAATTCAAAATGGATAACTCCAAAATTAACTCACTTATTTAATATACATGAATTGTATAATTAAATATAAGTTAACTTGTCAAGCCATTAAGAGGGAGAGTGGGGAGTTGAAAAGGTGGGGGTTCGTGTGGGCCCCACCACACTTAATCCTCCCAAGGGAGGTTAAGTGGGTGTGGGTCCCACTTCCAACCTCCTTTGAGAGGTTTTAAGAAGTTAAAATAAAATTTGTTCCACACAAATTTTATTTAACTCAACCTAAACCCTCAAAAATTAACTTTCAACCCGCAACAAACGCAACTCCCGAAAAGGTCTCTTTAAGCGAATATCGGCACTGCGAGTTCATCGGTGCCCTCGGATTTCAATTCCGAGCACCGGATCAAAAGTTAGAAATTCCCGCTCGTTCGTTCACTGAACGTACCCGAGCCAAACTTCGGAAATTAATTACGGGCACTCCGGGCCTCGGAATCAGGTGCCGTCTGAAACCGCGCTCTTGTAAAATTCTAAAGAAAATTAAGAAAAAATTTCCTTGAATTTTACGGGTCTTTACATTACTCCCACCTCAGGGCTTTACGTCCCCGTAAAGATACAACAAAAACTAGGGTAACAAAAGAGGGTACTGAGCACGCATCTGAGCCTCCCGCTCTCATGTGTTCTCCTGGAGATTCCCGTGCCGCCATCAGTTGCGCACAAGAGGAATCGATCGTCCATGTAGGACCCGCTCCTGGATGACATGGACCTATTTTGACGTGGCCCGGACCATCTCTGGTCCCACAAGAGCTTCAAGATTTCTTCTTTGCCGAAAAGAGAAACCTGGTCTCATCCCCTGGATGAACCACATTCTTTGCCTAAAACAGTCAATCCTAACATGGATGATTCTAATCCATACCAAGGATGACGTCGTAAGGCCTCGACGCTACTACTAAGAGATCCAACCGTTACTCTCGCCTCCAAGGGTTGAGTCACACTGTCGGCATCAGTGTGTGGTAACTGGTCTCCTCCAGTAGATGTCTCACAAGTGAGGGTCAAGTCAACAGTCAACTGGAACCTCTTAGTAACATCACAAAAGAAGACAGGAATGAAAACATCGCAAAGGATGCGTCTTTTATTATTGCAGCTCATATTACAAGACGCTACACAAAAGCAACATCAACATGGAACTAGAAGTACAAGAGACGTATCCACTAGTTCCGCTCCTGTCCACCTGCTCCCAGAGCTCCAGCATTTGTCGCTACCTCAACCTCGGTGGCTCCCTCCAAGCCTGCGGATCGAGGAGTCGGACAGTCACGTGCTAGGTGACACTTTCCGCCACAGGAGTAACATTGTCCGTTTCTGGCACGCCTGGCTCTGATCCCACCTCGGGTGCCCCGCACCACCGGTCCTAAAACCCGAGATCGCCCAACTGCTGGTCTGGTCCTCCTGGACCTCTGCATCATCTGTCTACTGCCCACAGATGACTCGGCTTCTGTTCGAAAAACACGCGGCAAAGGCAGAATCTCCTGTACACGCTCGGGGTGTAGAGATACTGGCACAAACTCCACCCTGAAGAAGGTCTTGAAGTCTTCCCATGAGAACTTCATCTCATCGCAAAACTGAAACAAGTGGCTCCACCACCTACCTGCTGCTGCGTGTAGTAGGCTCGCAGCGAGGATCACCATGAGGTCTGCTGGTGTCCTCACTAGCCTAAACACTCGTACCACTGCCTCCAGCCAGTCCTCTGCAGCCTGGGGATCCGTCTCCCCGCGAAACCTGGGCGGTCGCTGGCGCTGAAACTCATGCAGTGCGCTGAGGCGACGTGCATCGTCAGCGGCTGCTGCTGGAAGCATCGGGGGCTCGGCGGGTAGAGCTACCGCCGGTGCCACTGCTGACAAAGGGCCCTGCACCAAGGCCTCGTCGCTCGGTGGGCTGTCGTCACGTTCGATTCTCGGAACCCTAACTGGCTGCCGTCGTGGGGCCATCCTGAAAGAAACAACGTAACACGATCAAACGATTATACCTGGTGAGCTGACCTGGTTTGAGCTGTTTTAAGGGGGAAAACTTTTGAAAACACACACGCAATAAGTGTTTTCGTGCACAAAGTCGGAAATCAGTTGTCAGGGTCCTGGTGTATGGATACGTCGGCCGCCCGCACCAACACTGGACTCCCTGAACTGAAAACCACACTCGGTACTCTCAACACTATTGCTTCACAGAAAGAAACATCAGAGTTATAAGTTCTGCGGTAGAACCGAACTCCTCTGATACCAATTTGTCACGACCCGTCCTCGGGACCCGTTCCGTGACTACCCCAAGCCCGCCTTCCATAGGCCAGGGGCTGGCGACTAGCACCAAAGGCGTAAAATCCCGATAACTGGGAAGACATTGCCTTTATAAAGAAAACAAGCACCACAGAGTTCAAGCGGAAGTAAAACACTAAGTACAAAAAGAAGAGCTGAAAAGTAAAAGGGGCCGGAAATACAAGCCCAACTGTAAAGTACAACTCGAAAGGGAAAACAGCGACTGAAAAGTAAAGCTGCTACGCTGAGATGTCCACTGGAAATCCCACCTGAAGGGTGGGTACAGATAGCTCCTCTGCTCCTCGGGTCCCGCCATCCGCTCCGAGTATGTTCCGCCCAGTGGTCCACCTCCGGGTACCGCCTCGTCGTATAGTCCACCTCCAGGTACCGTCCAGTCCTCGAACACTCGGCCTCTGCCAGTACTGGCCGTCGTCTGCAACCAACACAACGAGGTGCGGGCATAGCCCGTGCAGGGGTGAGTATAACGATACTCAGTAGGGACCCCGAGACCCTCAAGGTCTCACTAAAACCAACAAGGATAAACACAAGAAGATCTCAACAGATAAACCCTACTTAGGTATATGCCCATACATATACCTAAGTTATCAAGTAACCCATCTCAATCATGAGGAAACACAAGGATTGTGAAATCGACGGATAACCACTACCCGGGTATATGCCCATACATATACCAAAGTTAGCAAGTGACCCATCTCAATCATGAAGTAAACACAAGGTCAAAAGTCTCAGCTCAAACCAGGATTTTCATTATCGAAACCGTAACTGCTGAAGAGCTCCGTCTCTAGAGTGTACAGTGGTCCTGTCACGACTCCGAGGTACTGCTCACTAACCTAAGACTGCTGAGGTACTCCTCCTGTCGAGTACTGCGGGTTTGCGGCCAACTACCTGGCGCTCCGTCCGCTGAGGGTCTGTCGCCAAATACCGGGCGCTCGCCCAAATAGCCTACTGAGGTACTCCTCCTGTCGAGTACCGCGGGTTTGCTGCCATCTACCTGGCGCTCCGTCCGCCGTGGGTCTGCAGCCAAATACCGGCGCTCCGTCCACTGGGCTAGTCGACTCACTCCAAGTCGAGTCGGTCAAGCAGTCGTCAGGTCTCAGCCGGCTACACGGTCTCCGTACTCTGCACGCTCGTCTCCGGGAGGGTCCGCTCCACGAGCTACTGGTCGATACTCCAAGTATCTCAAAGTCCACGAAGAAGTGCCTCAAAAGTCCGTCTCGTCACAGGGGTCTCAACGCAACAGACGGCGCGTCGATCGGACGCCCGGTCTGTGAGTTATTAGCCTTTTCGTCCCAGGGGCCCGGTTGGTTTCGAGAGCGAAACCAATCCTGGCCGTATCTCAACTGTACCCCGAACTCCCATAGGGTATACTCAAAGGGACCGTTACTCAACGTAACCACCAACGCCGCTGACGGATCGTCAAGCGGACGTCCTGTCTGAAAGATATCAGCTTTCCCGTTCCAGGGGCCCGGTTGGATTTCGGGAACAATCCAACCCGGCCATACTCCGACTGCATCCAAAACTCGGGCGGAGTATGTCAAAAGTTCCGTCTCATCAAGAGGAAGTCAACGAAACAGACGGCGCGTCAATCGGATGCCCGGTCTGTGAGTTATTGGCATTTTCGTCTCCGGGGCCCGGTTGGTTTTTAAGGAAAAACCAACCCGACCGTACTCCACCTGCGTCCAAACCTCGGGCGGAGTATGCCAAAAGATCCGATTCACTAAGAGGAACACAACGCGACTGACGGCGCGTCAATCGGACGTTCGTGGCTCAAGATATGAGCGTTTCCGCTCCGAAGGCCCGTTTGGTTTCGTGAACGAACCAACCCGGCCGAACTCAAAGTAACCCGAAACCTTGAGTGTGATATATCGAAACGACCGTCTCGATCCAAGGATCGCGTTGCCGCAGACGGTTCGTCATTCGGAGGTCCGAGGCTCAAGTTATGAGCCAAAAACCAAATCAGGTTCGAAACGGGGGGTCCGGGTCCGGGCCGACCCGGCCCGACCCCCCCCGGGTGGCGCGGTGGCCGGCGGCGGCGGCCGGCGGCAGCGGCCGGCGGCGGTGCGGCGGCCGGTGGCAGCGCGCGGCGGCGCGCGGTGGCGGCGCGGCGGCGGCGGCGGTGGGCCGCGGGGGCGGCGGCGGCGGGCCGCGCTGGCGGCGGCGGGCCGCGCTGGCGGCGGCGGTGGGCCGCGCTGGCGGCGGGGTGCCGCGAGGTGGCGGCACGGTCGGCACGCGGGGGCTAAGCCCCCGCTTCTTCAAGGGCGGCGCGGCTATGCCGCGCCGTTTTGACAAATGGCCCCCCTCCAGGGGGCCCGCTTCTTGGAAAACCGGGGGGGCTGTTGCCCCCCCCCCCCTTGTCATGGAACCGCCCCCCTCATTATGAGGGGGGTTTTTAAGAACCGGCCAGGGAATTAAATTCCCCGGTTTTAAGTCATCCGGCCGGCCAGCTGGCCGGCCGGTTTTTACCAACGGGACCGGAAATTCCGGTCCCGCCTTTGACTTCCGACGCCGGCGGCCCGGCCGCCGGTCTCCTCTTCCGCCGCGGCCCGGAACCGGCCGCGGTCTTCTCGTCCCGCCGCGGCCCGGAACCGGCCGCGGTCTTCTCGTCCCGCCGCGGCCCGAAACTGGCCGCGGTGTTCGTCGTCCGGCGCGGTGCGACGGCACCGCGCCCCTTTCGCCGTGCCATGAATCCTTCCAACGCGGCGCGACGGCGTCGCGTCCTTGAAGACTCTCCTCGGCGAAGCGCGATGGCGTTGCGTAAAATACTCGCACGTTCATCCGCGTGGTGCGACGGCACCACGCCACTTGCTTTCCTCCGCAAAATAATTAAACAAAAACGTTGGAGGGGGGTTCGGCCGTGTTCATGCGGTCCGGCCCCCCTCACGTTAAATAAAAACTCAACATGAACATTCAAAGCCTCATGTTAGACATGCCAGATCCATGTTCAAGAAATGGAATAATTTAAGAATGAAACAACAATCCCCTACCTCGGGTATAAGTTCGAGGATTTGACTATGTCCGCGGAAGTCGACGTCGCGGAGATCGGGTGTCGCGGTAGACGTTCGTCAAATCCGTTGACGAAGAGGCGCGTCCGAAGAAGCACGTCGTTGGCGAATCCTTGTACGCCGACGAAGGTTTTCCGAGGAAGGTGCGGTGTTCTCTCTCGTTGACACCGAAGACGAAGAAAAGCGGTGCGGCGTTCTTCGTCGGAAAAAGGGCGTTCCTCGTCAAGTCTTGAGGAAAGTCAAATTATAAAGAGAACAACGAACTCAAGAATCTCTACCTCGATAGTCGCACGGTGACAGAGTCGTGGAATATCGGTGTCGATTCCTTTGACGTCGGAGGAAGAGTCGTTGTCAAAGGCGTTCGTCGCGGAAGTCCGTCGCGGAAGAGATGACGCGGAAGAAGTACGTCGCGTCGCGGACACGGCGTCGCGGATGGATCGTGTTCTTCGGCGGAGAAGTTCTTCGTTGAAGAACGACGTTCTTCGCGTTCTTCGTTGAGTTGAAGAAGAAGAAGAAGAAAAGCTTCCAAAGCTCTCAAGAATTCCTCCCAAGGGTAAAAGAAACTCAAAGAATAATATAAGCTTTAACTTATATTATTTCATAACTTAACCACAAGAATTTCAAAGGTTTGAAATTCAAAATGGATAACTCCAAAATTAACTCACTTATTTAATATACATGAATTGTATAATTAAATATAAGTTAACTTGTCAAGCCATTAAGAGGGAGAGTGGGGAGTTGAAAAGGTGGGGGTTCGTGTGGGCCCCACCACACTTAATCCTCCCAAGGGAGGTTAAGTGGGTGTGGGTCCCACTTCCAACCTCCTTTGAGAGGTTTTAAGAAGTTAAAATAAAATTTGTTCCACACAAATTTTATTTAACTCAACCTAAACCCTAAAAAATTAACTTTCAACCCGCAACAAACGCAACTCCCGAAAAGGTCTCTTTAAGAGAATATCGGCGCTGTGAGTTCATCGGTGCCCTCGGATTTCAATTCCGAGCACCGGATCAAAAGTTAGAAATTCCCGCTCGTTCGTTCACTGAACGTACCCGAGCCAAACTTCGGAAATTAATTCCGGGCACTCCGGGCCTCGGAATCAGGTGCCGTCTGAAACCGCGCTCTTGTAAAATTCTAAAGAAAATTAAGAAAAAAATTTCCTTGAATTTTACGGGTCTTTACAGGTAAGGTCCACTAACACCGGAAACATCACCAAGGTCTATAAACAATCAAACTAGATCACCAAATAATCTTAGGGTGATAGTTTCTTAGGAACTATCCTCAAATATTAAAAAAGTCACAACATGTCCTTAGGGAATCCATTGAGTTTTCTAGGCCCACTTTGATCTCACCTCGCTTATATTTTCTCAAGATCATCACCCAACAGTGATGTCACAACCTACCAGTTTCTCTTAAAAATAATTAAAGTTCCACTTAATCCTTATAGAAAACCCTCAATTATCATAGTCCCACTACCCATGGAGCATCCCAATACAACCCAATCTACCACCCTTGGTAACCTCATTCCATCCCCATGAGCAATTCCCATGGCCCGTTTTTGTCCCCGTCTTTCATCTTCCAAGGGAGATGTCTTAGATAAAACTTAGATTCAACCCTCCCACCACAACCTATATAGCCTATGAGCACTAATATTTCTCATATTGTGTCTCACTAAGATCCCCCTAAACCATTAAGGGGTGTTTCCAATCTCACTCAAGATGCATCACTAACTTGTTCATTAGCATATGGCCTAGGCCCTCTCAACGTGGCCATTAGACATAAGGTACCCATCCTATGATACTAAATCACATTAAATACCCTGAAACCTTTTGAATGACTCACATCACCTAAATTTCTCTATCACCCATTGGTGACACAGTCATTGGGTGATCTCAGGCCACCTCAAGTTCTCAAGAGCACTCAACCCAAGCATTAGAGGTCGAACTCCATCATAATTCCCTCGCATAAGGAAGCTTTGGCCCATATCTATCTACCCAAACCCTTATAAAATTCATGTAGTAAGAAAATTAGGAATAAAAATCATATGATCTTGTATCAAATGGGACCACCTACATTGAACATAGAGTTTGACCCCTCACTAAGCTCTGTAGATCCCTATCTAAGCACTCACCAAAGTCGTGTATGCCTCCACTAAAATTATCCAATACAACCGAGAAATATCTATGCGCCTAGGACTCTATATTATTCCAATCATCATAAATAATTAATTATAAAAAATAATAATTAATTATAAAATTTATTTCGATAAGGAATATTTTTTGAAATACTCATCGATCACCACTATCGCACCTAGACCCCAACCAACCACCCATGAAAGGTCTATTGCACCACCCTGACACTATTCTGGATGAAAGACCTATCAATTGACACAGATTCCCTGATAAATTAAATGAAATTAAATTTAAATTCTAAATATAATTTTTTTGAGACACATAACTTGACCAAAACTACTTCTGATGGCTTGTTGACAGCGTCTTAGGATGTCCTATTTTCAAGCAGAGAAAAATCCCCATCAAACTCTATCAATTCCACTATGCTCTAGTGGAATAGTTATAAAAAGCCTATTTAAATAATAATAATTATTGGGAATCAAAGGGGATACCATGAATGGACTAAAATGGGTGATCCTACCTTGATTCATCATGAAAAATCACCTAATGTCATACCCTATCGAAGGGGAGTTAAAGGATCAATGTGGGAGGGAGAATAAGACAAGAATTGTATCTCTCAAGCCCCATTCCCCAAGAAAAAACCAAAAAATCCCCGAAATCAAAATTATTAGGATTAAACCATTAAAAATACCACTAAAACAACCCCACTTCCAAGACAATGAGTCTTATAGGGGTATTGGGTTAATTCTCACCCAATCAGTTAGACGATGCTACTATAGCTGCCTTAGCCACCTCATGCCCTCCTATGATGATATCTTAAGATACCTAATTCCACTTGAGATATGAAACATGTCCAATATATTTATTTCAAAATGAAAAAATTTCTAGATTTCCATCTCAAACATCAGTTCCCAAAATTAACCATCCACCAATGAGAAAATTTCAAATTTCCTCTAGAATTTTCAACCCCTAATGATGCAGGTCATTACAAACTCCCCACCATATTGATTCTTATCCCTGAAAATACATTGAAACCTTTGAACCACATCTTCTGATATACCTTAGTCATCAATGCAAAGATCACTCACTACGTTCTATATCTAAATGCCCAATGCACCTTCACTATGAAACTCCAACACCGAGCCTAAACAAATGGACCTCCATTCAAAAATATCTGGTCGAATCCTAAAACCACACCCTTTGTACCTGATATGACATTATTGATATAGTTATATCCTCAACACATCAAAAACCACACCAAAGAACCAATCAGACCTTAAATTGATGTTTACTTGAACGCTTGGCTGTATTTGTGGATGCACTTTCTCAACACCAAATCATGATGCCTTAACAACACGAGGCATCCTCACATTTTCCAAGAATCAACATCCAATTATAAACCTGAATCCTAGTGTATTTCAATTGTTGGATTTCCAAATTACCACTCAAACTATCATTCTCTAACCCCAATCACTAACACACCTCTAATCTGACTCATGCTAAGATCATGCCAAAACTACCCCGAGCTCATTTTCAATGCACATGTTCTGAAAAAAACTACACCATAATTAAAAATTTGGTAATTATAGATGAACCATATTACATAAGGTTTCACTACACACTAAAACCATGGTGTCTCCTTGACCATCCATCGATCGACCTCACCTCAATGACCCATTCTAACATAAGGATCATGCACCCACAATCGATACGATTCTCCCCACCAAAAGATTATAATTATCATTGTACACCAAACCAATAAATCAACCTCCATCACCCACACTCTATTCATCATTGAAAAAAATGAGTGGATGTGTCCGACCTAGACCTTCCTAATTTCTAATGCACAACACCAAACGTTGGCCTTTCTTAATTCATTGGTATATCATTCTTAACATAGTTGAAGCTCATTCAAAAATGAGGATCACACCCTCAAATTGGACATTGGCGAACTCCCCGCCATATGGCTTCACTTATATCGATCCACAGGAGTCGTCCATAGAAGGTTCCGAACCCACACGTGTGTCTCACTTCTCGATTCATGCTCTCCCATCCCTGAACAATCTTATCAAGGACCGAGATCTAATTGAACACCCAATAACACATTGATCCATCACCAACATCACCTTTCACAACCAAAAGAAGTCTCCCAATTCTCACCCAAATTCTTGGGATTCCATGTCCACATGTGTCTCATCTCACTAAATGGTCACCTCACTCAGAGAATGACCTGAACCTAAACCCCCCCAATCACCATCACTACCACACTACTTAGGTTTATCCACAATGTGAGCCACATCCAAAAAACCCACAAATGATCATTCACCAATCCATGAACTAACCAACACCATGTGTCACCTGTGTTCACCTTCTCTCTCACATCAATACCTTTCCCAAATGTCATCACTAATGCTAGTCTAATTTTCTGAGAAATAATGATTCACTTAGAACTCTCTCATAGGTTCTCACTCATTTCCAAACCCAATCTCAAGTGAAACCAATGACTACACACCCCACGGAAAACCAATCTCACAACCCAAATCAGGACCCCATGAGTTATGTCCCACCAAACCTAGTCTCACACACCTAACCCACTAACCATTCCCCACACAAATTTTAATCCCAACCAACCCAAAGTACTGGTTTCACCCTGACCTGATTAGCCACTCAAATAGTTCTTTATGACCAAGTTCCACTAGCCTAAGGCATGCATCTCCAAATGAAAAAAATATTTCAACTAGCAATGAAGGTGTAATGGAGTTATATTAATGAACTTTACCCTCTAGTGATGATGATATAATGGTTCGAGTAGATATTTATAACATGAAGTGAAAGAAAACACTCAAAAGATTCAAACCAGACACACCCATGGTAGAAGCACAATCAATATCATACAATTGAGGAAGCATAATTAAACAACATTAGTATAATAAATAAAATTAAACATACCAATTCTAGATACTAAATAGATTATGTATCCAATTCAGGTCATATAATACAATAAGTAGTAAAGCGGCCACCCATGGATGACCATAGTATACACATATTAAATAGCATGTTGAATAGAAAGGGAAACTAAAAAAGTAAACTTCAGCTAAGGAATGACCATTGGTCCCATGAATTCCTTCCAATTCTAACATCCACTAAGATACATCTTCTAAACCTCACCCTTTACCTGAACACAAAATCATGAATTTTACACATATCCCAAAGGGCCTATAAGGGTGTGAGAATAATTCTCAATAGGGTACAACCCACATGTGTGTACCTTACATTTGTGATTAAGCAGTTATAACTATAAATAAATAAAAAAACAACACATGAATATAAATAAACACACACTTCATCGATGCTCAAAATCCACCATGAATCTTTCACCTGCCTTAGCCAGTTCTGGAAATCTAAAGAAGAGAGGATACATAGCCCACAGACCAAGGCATCCCCTAATGTTATAAAATCCTAGGTTAACCCTCAGTTCCACATCAAAATTTTATCTTGTGTCACATTCTATCAACTGAGTAATTAACATCCTGAAGGCTTTCCAAATAATACAAATTTGGTACCTTAATACCCTACTCAAAATCACCCTTCATCAAGAAGCCCAAAATATAGAGGCACAACAATAAATTTCCTCAAATAGTATAGACTATTATCTCGAAAAAAATAATCTTTAGGAATGATGATTCCCATCCTACAAAATGATCACAGACCAACAACCTCAATCATGGTTGGCCTCATCGCCCAAATGATATCCTCAACATGGTCCTCCGATGGCTCCTCACCATCAACGCTTCTTTTCACAGAAAGAACCCACAAAAAAATTACAAAAGTCGCACTACTAGGGGGCTCTACCCACATGAGTCATCAAAACTACCTCATTACTGAGCCAAACTATGTGAACACAACTCCGAAATGTTCTTTGGCCAATACGAGTGAGCATAATGACCAATTTAGAACCTAAGACATATCAAACCAGAACCTCATACCCCTGTAACCATGACGCTCAAATTTTATTGCCATGCCATCCAGTGTCACATGTCATTCCCTTAACCTTGTGGTATTTCCACCTCAACCATCAACGATTTCACCCAACCAATGATCAAATCACCCAATTAACTCAGGATAATACCATCCTAGTGATCACATCACCAAAACAAAGATAGTCCTCACTATCTCCATCCTCGGGCCGATCCCATCACAATCCATTGGAACTCATTAGTTACATCACAACATTTTATATATTTACATAACATCAATTTAAATAAACAATTTAATATAATTTAATATAAAACTAAAAATTAAATTAAATAATTTAATTTAATATAAATAACACACCTAACCAAACTACCCAAGGTTATGATCATCTTTCATGGCTCAAACCACTTGAAAAATTGAGTGGAAATTCCTGTTGGCATCTCACAAGGGTTAAATTTATTAATTAAGAATAAAAATAAAATTAATGTTATCTCACCTAGTCAACAGAATGATTCATTAAAGTTTTACTCCCTGAAAAATCAGAAAATCATGAAGAAAAACATGCACCACCTACCTTGGAGTCATAAAAGTAGGAAAATTCAATCTCAGCATCCAACTATGAGCAATTTTGAAGAAATTGGAATTTCAAAAAAAATTCTTAAAAAGAGGGTAAAACACTCATATAGAATTAGAGGTTTGTGAGGAGAGGAAAAAGGTAAGGAGATGGAAGGGAGAGGAGAGACTCACTGACATAGTTCCAATGAAACTGATGATGATAAAAACAACGCTCAAATGAAGGAGAGGGACTATAACTTAGGAGGAGTGGTGGAGGAGAGTTCCTCCTTTCCGAAGTGAGACCGATGAAGTAATAAGAAGGGTAAATAAGTGAAAAAAATAAGAAAATAAAAGGAGGATATAATTAAAATTTCACAATTTTTAAAGTCCGCACTATTATCTTGCACAGTTTTCCAAACCATGTAGAAAATGTGTTGATACTGCTACTTTAATCCCAGACCTTGCATGGTTAAGTGCACGTTTAGTCCAAAATATGTGTAGACCAAGCATTCTAAATTATTGAGGTACTACTTAAATGGAACTACCTATGTGGTTTACACACAGTTTTTCAAACCACACACAAACTGTACATAATCACTTTGAGAAAAACTAAAGAGGTTCATGCATGCTTGTACATCCTACCCACATGGTATGCCAAAATATACATAAATAACAAATTGGGAAGAACGATTTACACTTAGAGGCTTTACAGTTTACACAAATCATGTGCTTCAGCCTAAAAATCACCAAAACTGGGCCTTTGGGCCTCGGACACACCAAAAACCCATCCGAAAGCCCAAGGATTTTTATAATCCTATAAACCCATCCAAAAAAGGTATTGGGTTAATGGAAGTCTTGGAATTAAGTTCTAATAAATGATAAAGAAGTTGGAATACCCATCAAACACCAAAAATTCAAAACTAGTGAGGATTTGAATAGATTAAAAAACCAGAGATGTTGCAATCTCCATAGCTTAATATAGCTCTTCCTTAATCTATAAAAAACCCAAAGATGGTACTAAATAAACTCATCCCATTAAAATTATCCAAGACTACCCTAGTCTAAAAGGTCACATGTTGACTACCTCAAGGGGGCTCCCCACCTTAAGAGTGACCTATCCTGTCTACATCGCGACCAAAACTCAAATAAACAAATGGTTCATTGACCATCTTAGGATTAAAAATTCCTTTTGTAAATCATCATAAATTCTGCACCTCATTAGGTGATCTTGTGTCATACCTGAATCTTATCAGAACCCCGAATTGCATCGACACTCATCTCGTGATTGTGGCTCACATGGAACCTATGAGGCCCTGTATCTCAAAATATGATCAACAAAGTCTTGGTGCCTTTGACCTCAACTAGTACCACATAGTAACAATTCCATGATTCCAGTTCATCTCAAGTAACCTACACCTTCTCGATTCCCCAATAAAAATTCACCTCAAAGAGAATGCAACCATAGATGCACACATATAATTCCTACTTCCATCCACCATATATATATATATATACACACACATGAGACATCTAAAGTGATTCCAATCTACTAACTATTGGAAGCATGGTCGTTCTATGCATGAATTAGAGAATGGTTTGTGTTTTTTGTCAATCCTCATTAAAAGTTCATAATGTTTTCCAGTAAAGTGATCATACAGTTCCAATGGTGAATATTATTGAAGGTGGTGTCATTTCCTTGTGTTTTCCAAATTTTTGGGCTTGAAAATCGGGAAATGGGAAGATGTTTGTTTGGAAAAGAAACTTGCACACAAAAGGGTGGGTGTGTTGGAAACTTGAGCGCAAGGCATGTTTTGGGTTCAGAATGCCGAAAAATGGAAAAGGCATGAGCTACGCAAAATATTGGAGTGGTGCATGAAAACATGGATTGTGCACTATATTGGTTTTGTGCACAATAGTGAAATCATGTTGGTTTTCTCGTGAAAAAGGTGTTTCGAGATCAGAACGCTGAAAAATAGTAAACGCATGAGGTGTGCAGAAAATCCAGAGATTTGCATGTAAAATAGTTCTTGTGTGAAATGGTTTGCATGTAGAAAGGAGGTTTTTCACGCCGTAGGGGGTTTTGTCCATGGGGGTCAACAATGTCTATAAATAATAGGTGACCCCCTTAATTCGGAATGGCAAAATACTTAGAGAAGATCCGATTTCTGATGTGCATAAAAGGTGCTCTCAAAGGGAGTTTCATGGGAAAGTTTAAGTTGCACGGAAACATACACGCTGCACGTAAAAGTTGAGGTTGCATGTAAAAGTTAAAGGTGCGCAAAAAAGTATATGCTGCACATAAAAGTTGAGGTTCCACATAAAAGGAAAATTTGAACGTAAAGGGGGGTTGTTGCACGAAATATTTTCATGCGAAAAGAAAATATTGCACGCAAAAGTGAGATCTTGTGCGCACAGGGTTGGTGTTTCATGCAATCGGCAGTGTAACATATTTCTACATTCTGAATATCTAGTTCAGTGGTTCAGTGCTTTTAAGAGAATCAATTTAGGACTTTGATGCAATCACAGTCTCATGCTGAGAAGAGGCAAAGACTTCAATGCAAATCTATTGAAGATACATTCACATTTATAAATTGAGTGGGAATTCAACAAAGTGAACTAGGGGGAGTCAACGAGAGCGACTCGAGGGACGCAGTGAGCTGTCCTTGAACATTTGCAAAGGTAGTGTTCCTGGGACAAAGTGAATTTACCCAAAAATTGTAATCCACAGCTAGTGAAGTTTAGTAGAATTTGGTACGATCATCAACCAATCAGTGTATGATCCTTGGACGTAGCCCTTAGTGGTGAACCAAGTAAAAGTGGTATGTGGTATATTTTCTTGTGATTTTTTTCTTTTTGTTCCCATTAGTCTTATAGGTTTAACGAGTTCCTACCACCATAGGATCAAGATCCTTGTTTTAAAAGAAACAGTTGACACTCGGATTCGCCCCTCCCCTCTCAGGGTGTCTCGGGGACCTACACTAACAAGCTTCTGGTTGGTCTATACATATAACCCATGCCCCTCATGCACCCAAAATGGACATGAATCAAAGCCCATTCCTAAGTAAAATAAAACTGCATGACTACATCCATGGTTAACCTCTAACCGTTTTATACTCACCAGTATACTTTAACATTGGTAGCTCCACGACAAGCACATGGACCAATGCCTGGCTGGATGAAGCCTGACCTACCAGTGGTACTGCACCATCAAATACCCACTGAACCCACTAATGTGTCCTTCTGTCACTACCACAACCCCTGCATATAGCTGAAACTTGGTGAACCTCACATGGTATTACTCCTAGTCCAAACTATGAACCCTAAGACTTCCCTAGTCACTAAATATCATCTTCCTAAAAAGACTTACTAAAAAAACTCTCAATATGAACAACCTATCCACATTCCCAGAACTTCTTTGGAGGATACTCGCACTGAGTATGAACATGTATTGGCTGTCCACACTGAAAAAAACAACCGACATTCCACTTCGAGGATGTCTACTTGAGTCCTTGGCCTGACCACCATGCTAAAACTCCTCCCAGACTTGCTTCCTACTATCTAAAGTGTCACCATTTACATTGCCTTAAGCCATCAACTATCTTGAATAAGGCATATCTGACAAGTTTTCCTCGGCTATGAGTGTCTGATTCAATACCTCTAAGAATGAGGAAAACCAAAATATGTTCACCTATACTGGAATGGAATTCCGTAACCTATCCTTATAATGCCTCACCCTCATGGTGTCATCACTCACCATATAGGGTGAAAAGTGAGACAACTCAATGAATGTAACTGTATATTCCATGATGTACATGTCACCCTAATGAAGTCTCAAGATCTCCTGATATCTTTCCAACCCCAGCATATTCAGGAAAAAGTTCTCAAAAAACATGGCCTCAAAGTCCTTCCAGGCCAGTACCTTATGCCTTCCTTCCTTCACCGACATATCCCACCAGCGCTTAGAAATTCCTTTGAGCATGTAAATCACCAACTTCACCCTCCTCCCTGGAGGTGTCTCTACCTTATAAAAGATCATCTTCATAGACTCGTTCCAATTCTTAGATACCTATGGACCACCCTCACCATAAAAAAGTGGTACGTGATGCAACTGTAATTCTTGAGTCAAATATGTCATTGAAGACTCTCCTACCTAATCCACTATGTTGATCCCATTGATGAAACATACTAGGCTTGATCTGATCTACTCATCAAGCCATGACCCAAAGCGGGTTAAATCAAGCCGGTGCCCCGCCTACACCAGAACCTATGCCTTAGTCTAAGCATGACTTGATTTTCCTAACCCTTAGGGGTCTGAACCTACTCGTGCTCTTATGACACCCCATTACACCCCACCTGATGCTCCATCTGATCCATCTAGGTGGAAACCCATTTAATACCATTTCATGGTCATAAAACCTAGGTAACATACATATATAATGAAATAAGGAAAGCAATAAGAAGTAACACGGTCTCACTACCCTTACCCTTCCCCATTGCAACCATTTCACCAGACATCCCTGCATCATGGACTCCTTACCCACCCATAACAAATCCAAGTATCAAATATGCCATGGGTCATTCCCGTCCTGATGAACCATGTCCCCTAAAACCTTTGACCATGTCACCCAAGCTGGAAATTAACATCACCACATACCATGGTACATGCCTACTCCTATTAGAGCCAGAACCATATATATAAGTACTACATATCACATAAAATTTATATCACAGGAACATGCATATATAATTTAAACATCTTTTCATGTTTTTAATCAAATTCATAAACATTCATACAAACCCAATGTACACCCCTTTCCATACCGGGCCAAGGGTCCAATCTCATTCCTTACATTATGAGGTCGAGGATCACAAGTCATAACAATTAACTATTATATTCCAAGTGTACCACTCAAGGTTGAAATCATATCAACTATAACATGAGAAAATCAGAACTATAATTCCCACCCATGGAAACTTGGAATGTCAAACATGCATGGGGATACAGGCACACAAACACAAGTTCTATACCCAACTCTTAAAACATACTTATTTTCAGTCTAACATAGCCCAAATAGTAATACTAGTAGAAAGTAAAATCATTCAGTACCATTAGTATCAAAATTAATGCTGCTACTAATCCCCAGTTAAGAACTGTTCTAATACTACTTGTAACACCCTAACCCGATTAGCCACCTGAATAGTGATTTTTGGGAGAGTTTCACTGGCCGTAGGTGCACTTTCCCATACACCAAAGGCTACCAACTATCAGTGAGAGTGTGAAGGAGTGATAGTGGGAAGACTATATCCACTTGTGATGATGTTATAATGGTTCGAGTAGATATATATAACTTATAGAGGAGGAAAAGATTCAACAGATTCCAACTAGAACCAACCATGGTAGAAGCACACTCAATATCATAAAATTAAGGAATTATAATTAAATAATGAATGTAGAATAAATAAACAAACAATATTCAACTTATAGCTACTAAAAAAAGCATGCATCCAATTTAGGTCATATGGTAAAATAAGCATACAGGGCCCCTATGGTTGACCATAGTATACAAATATCTAAGAGCATACTAAACAGAAAGGAAAACTAAAAGGGAAACTCTAACTAAGGCATGAACTTTGGTCCCATTCCTTCCATCCCATACTAAAATCCACTAAGATCCAGCTCTTCAACCCAATCCTATAATTGAACACAAAAGCCTAAAGTCTACATGTGTCCCAAAGGGACCATGTATAGTGTGAGAAAAAATCTCAGTAGGGTACCACCCACGTGTGTGTCCCTTACATTTGTGATTAATAAGGGGTAAATATAAATAAATAAAACAACAACACATTCATATAAATAATCACAAACTTCACTGGTGCTCAAAATCCACCATGAAGTTCTCACCTGCCTCGGTCAACATCAGAAATCTAAAGAGGTGAGGATCCTTAGCCCATGGCCCAATGAATTCCTTAAGGTCATACGGTCCTTGGTGAAGCCTTAGTTACACCTCCAAATTTCAACTGAAACCATGTTCCATCAACTGAATAAATGGCGTTCTGAAGGCATTCCCAAATAATACAAATATAGTCTCTTAGACCCCTACTTCAAATCACCCATTGGTAAGAAGCCTTACATCAGATAGAACAACGATTCCTATCCTAAAATAGCACATATCATTGTCTTGATAACCAAAATACTAAGGAATGGTGATGTCCATCCTCCAAAATGTTCCTGTCCCAATGACCTCAAGCATGGAAGGTCTCATCCCCCAATCAATAGTCTCAACACCATCCTCCGATGGATCCTCACCATCCCTATGTCTTTATATGGAAAGAACCACCCAAAAAATTACCTAAGTAAAACTATGAAGGGTCTCTACCCTCACAAGTGGTCAAAAACACCTCATAACTAATTCACCCTATGTGTATGGGTCACCAAATGGTTTATTGGACAATATGGGTGAGTGGAATCCCTAATGTAGAACCTAAGCCACATCTAACCGACACCTCATGCCCCCCAAAACCATGTCACTCAAATTTTATGTTCATTATATTAAATATAATGGGTCTTGCCCTTAATATGATGGCCTTGATGCCTAAACCAATGAACATGTTTCCCAACCATTGATCACATCACCCATGTAACCCAGACCAATCCTATCCCAGTGATCCAATCACCTCAAAACTGATAGCCATCATTATCTCCATCCACAGGCTGATCCTGTAATGTTACATTGGAAATAATAAGTTTAATGATGAGTATTATATATATATATATATACTTAACTTCAATTTAAATAGACAATTCAAAATAATTGAATCAAAAAATTCAATATTAAATTAAACAATTAAATTTAATATAAAAAACGCACCCATCTAGACTACCCAAGTTTCTAAGCCTCTCACACAGCTCAAACGACATGTAAACTTGATTGGGAATACTCTTTGGAATACCACAACGGTTAAATTAATTAATTAAGAACAAACATAAAATTAAAATGGTCTTTCTCGATCAACAATACAATATGCTAAAAGCCACACCACCCGAACACTCATGGAATCACAAAGAAAATCATTCACCACTTACCTTGTATTTATATACATTGGAATGTATGATATTAGCCTTTAACTCTGACCGATTTGTAAGAAAACATATTTTACAATGAAAACCTTAAAAATAGGGGAAAATCACTTGCACATATTTAGCATCATGTGAGGTGAGGAAAAAGATAAGGAGATGCAAGTGAGTGGAGAGACTCACTGATATGGTTCTAACACACCTGACGATAATGAAAATAGAGCTAAGATAAAAGAGAGGGATCACACCCTAGGAGGAGAGGAGGGGGATAGTTCCTCCCTATAGTTGTGTGACCCACAAAAGAAATAGGGGATATAAGAGTAAAATATAATGAGGTTAGAACTACCATTTCTCACTTTTTAAAGGCCGCATGGTTAGATTTTATTGTTTTTAAAACTATGCAACAACCATGTGGATCCTACTACTTTAAACCCTAATCTCACATGGTTATGTTCATTTTTAGGCCAAACCATGCACATTATGTTCATGGTATAGTGTTGAGGTACGACCTAAATGAAACTACATGTGAAGCTTATGAACTATTTTCCAAACTATGCGCAAACAGTGAAAAAAACCTATGAAAAAATAGTATAGGTTCAATCATAGTTGCATTCCCCAAACCTGAAATTATAAAAAACCATGTGGAATTACAAAATTGGGTTTCACAGTTTATGATGAGAGGATTAAAGTTTTACCCAAACCATGCGCATCAACATGAAACTCACAAAAAATGGTACTTCAAGAATCCAATGCCCTTAAAACCTATATGAACACCCAAGGATTTTACTAAACCTCTAAACACATAGAAAACATGTTATTGGGTTAAGGGAACTCTTTGAATTATGTTCTTATAAACAAGAAAGAATTTTTCATACACACTAAACTCTACAAATTCAAAATGGGTGAGGATTTCTTCCAACTCCAAAATTACAAGATGTTATAGTACCCTTGACAATACTTTTCAAAACTATTGAATTTACCCATTCCCAATCACAACATGTGACCAATCACCACATGTGAATCATTACCAAACCACAGGAGTTCATCAAATCTCCAACCATGCTAGTTTAATGCGCATCCAAACCCACCGAGCTAGGCACTTAACTGGTCCTACCCTATGAAATGAGCCTTGATACCAACAACAAGGCTTGCCACATGACTTTTCATAACCCAATAATGGTCTCCACTATCATGGGGAAATCTGTGCTTATCCTCAAACCACATCTCAAGTATCCCTACCCTCATCGATCCATCCTCGAGGCATCAAATTATATAACATAACTACATAGTGTCTCCACGCATCCCTTGATGAAGAGAATATATTTGAATCATAAGGAAACCTCTCACTATAAGATCCACATGACCTGTCATTAGAAAAAAATAAACTATGGTCCAGCTGGGTATAGCGAAACCAAGATGTTTTACTAGAAATCACCATATAAGTTGTTGTTGACACTTTAAATAGCTTGAACCTCTTATTGGTAAAAAACTATAAAAAATCCCACATATGTATTTTGAATCCTACATACCTACTATGATGCATGTATACAACCACTTTCGAAAGGGATATTCTAGATATGGGACACTTCCAATGGGATAAGATCCAAACCACCCTAAATCACAATCCTAAAAATCCATGTGAATCACTCATGGGGAAATCATACATCTGTAACATCATAAACCAAGAAGAACAATCCCATCACCCAAGTAACCTATATGTCCTATCAAAATAAGCATTCTTGATGAACCATTATGGTATCTATCATAGACTCTCACACATCCCTTGACCATCTATCAACTATATCTCAAAATCATAAAATAAAATAAATCTCGAATACCAATTTGTAATTCCCTACCTGGGGCCACTCATTAGTTCCCAAAAATGGGGTTTCCATGTGGCCTCAAGTGAACCTACCCATATTCCAGAGACTACCAAATAGCAGTGTGGGGATAATCCATACAATGGGGAGGCTATATCCTTGAATAAAAGTACAAAAAATATCATAAAATATACAAGAATAGCACACATTCATATACATAATAGTGCACCTAAAAAATTAATAAACATGTCAAATATCATGCATGATGATTTCATTCAAAACATATAACCAATCATCCACTAGGATAATACCAAATACCAAAAAAAACCAAAATACAACACATTAATACTATCCCTAATTCCATCCCTAAGCCTTATAGACCCTATTTCCCATACCGATTGGGTTTCCCCATCTTGATACTCAACACATCATTTTCCCTAACCTACAATGCATACATAAGTTCTATAGCTTCATCAAGGTTCCTGTTCAGGGTGTAATCATAAAAATCACTAGGTACTCAGCATGTTCCCCTAGTATACACCATCATATATTTTTATTCCCAAGGAGTAAAATAATCTTGTCACTTCTCTTACATCTTGTGCTAACCGGGACACCATGAATCCCTACACATCAGGTCATCATAGAATAACTAGGCCACCATGACATTTGATCAAACCTACTTTTTCTCAATTCCAAAATCTATTGATCATGTCTTGCAACACCATACCGATTCTTATCTTGTACCTAAAGACTTGGGGTAGGAAGGAAACCAAACCCTTGATCAAATACCCAAAAACATTGGTCATAGTAAGATCTCCATAAGTCATGACCCATCCCTTATCACTCATGGTAAGTCCATTATTCTTTTCAAAATTTACCATGACATAGACTCCAGGTAATTACTTTAGCCAAACCACTCACAATTAGGCCCAACACATCCATACAGACCCATGTTATGTTTGTTTGTTCCCCGACCAGATACCCAAGCTTTAGGGCACATTCACCTACTAACTCAATATCTGAAAGAACATGGCATATTCATCACAAAACCCTAAGACACACATATCAAGCCCTCGACCCAATACCCAAATTAGAATTCCATGATCATAACATCAACCCATCCTCACATACATTGGGGATGTCACATCATGCACACTGATCCAAGCCTCCTCAATGAAAGTTCCAACAGTCACCCTAACTAAAGCCTCCATGTCAAGTTCCACCAGCACCCATAACCTCGCCAAGGGGTGAAACCTTTCAAACTATCTTACTTTCTATTCCCAAGGATCTAGTAACTTAGGACCCACCCCCTCATCTCAAACAATCCACACCACACTCCTCAGAGAATCTATTGGGTCCTCCAAACTCACCCATGTCTCACGTCACTAATATCGTCTCAATATCATCACCCAATGGTGATGTCATAGCCTATAGGTTTCTCAAATCTAGACCCCAAGGACCATTCCATCATCATCATAAAAAACCTTCATCTCTAATTGTTTCACTACCTGGGGACTATCCCGGGACAACTCACTCTATCCCCTTGGTAACCTCATGCCAAGTCCTTGAGAAATTCCCAAAACCTATTCTCAGGTCACATATCACTTATCCCAAGGAAGATGTCTCAAACAACAATTATAGGGAACCCTCCCATTATAATCTATCCATTATCCAAGGAATAATCCAACTCACATCCCTTGACAAGATCTGATTCTTCCCTTAAGGGGTGTTTCCCATATCAGACGACACATGTCACCATATTGTTCGTCTGCATAAGGCCTAATCCCTCTCAACCTAGAAACCAATTATATAAAACCCATCCTAGTCTACCTGCATCACATAATAAATGATAATACCTTACAAAGTACTTGCACCATCTCAACATATCTCTCACCCCTTGGCGACGTAATCGTCAGGTGATCTCTTACCACCTCAAGTGCCCAAGAGCACTCAACCCAAGCTTAGGAGGCTGAACACCATCCTATCCCCCTGGACAAAAGAATATCCAACCCCTAGCCATATACCTAAACCCATATAACATTCATGAAGTAAGAACAACATACATACTGGTAATATGATATTGTATCTAAATGGGCCACCTACCTCGAACATGGAGTTAACCCCTTTCCAAGCTCTATAAAACCTCATCCAAGAACTCTTCAAACCCATGCATGGAACTTCCATGATCACCCAAGAAAATTCAGAACTGTCCATACTCTATATCATATATCTCAATCCAAAAAAACATAAATAAATAATTATAAAAATTTATAATCAATTATCCAATTTAATTCCATTAGGAATAATTGCCTAAATACTCACTAAGCACCACCATCATACCCAAAGCCCAACCAACCACTCGTGGAAGGTCAGTCACACCTCCTTGACACAGTTTTGAGAGAAATCCCTATCACCTAAAACTTATTCCATCATCAATTTAATTCAATTAAATTTAATTTATCAATTAAATTATCTAAGTCACATATCTCTTTTAAAACTGCTTCTAATAGCATGCAAATAGTGTTTTGGGATATCCTCTTAACAAAAAGAGAAAAATACCCAAAAAACAAGGTAGATTCCACTATGACTTTGTTGAATCAAAAAAACCTATATAAAATCAAATTAATTAGAGAAAAATGAAGGGGAGACCAAGAATTAACTAAAACATATGATCTTACCTTGATTCTTTATCACAAATCACCTGTAATCATTCCCTCTCGAAGGGGAATCAAATAAGGGGAGTATGTGGGAAAATCGACCAAGAATGGACTCTCCTGAGCCCCTTTCCTATTTAAAACCCCAAGAATATATGAAACCAAAATTATAGAGACACCACTATTAAAAATAACCTCAAAATAGCCCCACTGGTTGGCTAGTGAATCCAACACGTGTTTTGGCCTACTTCCCACCCCATCGACTAACTGGTGTTATTATAGAAACACTAACCACCCCAGGCCCTCCACCACTGATCACTCGAGCTCTCAGAGTCACCCAATCTTCAAAAAACATCAAAAATATTTATTTGAAGATACTAAAATGTTTTTATTTACATCATACACACTGATTTTCAAAACAAACCATCCACTAATGGTAAAACTTCAAATTCCCTTAGGAATTTCCAACCCTTTACGATGCAGGTCATTATAGGACATATATCATCTATATAAACTCTGATTTACATTTGCATCATCAGTTTCATTAAGACCTTATTGAAATATTATTTTCAAATCTTAGACAATTTAATTAAAATTTGATGTTTTTGACTTAAATAATTGCATCTTCCCAACGATACCAATTCAAGGACTCTGAGACTTTGTAAAAGTGTAAAAAATAGGTATTTTGACATTTAGGACTTATATTAATGTTATAGATACTAAATATGAAATACCACTTACCCAAATGTTTTGTGATTCATTGCAAATAAATTTTAGCATGATGAAAAAATTGAACAAAACTGTAATTCATAAATTGTTCATTTGAAAATGACAATATGATTTGTTCATCCATAGTATGTTTTAGATAAAAGGAACCAAATGAGACATCCTCTAGATCATATATATGTACATAAAATATCTTGGATAATCATTCTTCGATTCCTAGGTGTTAACATGAAAAATCAATGTTCTTTATAAAATCTCTTTGAATGTGTGACGAACATATTATCGATCAAAGATAGGTCTTCCTTCAAGTTCTCTATTTAAAACATGAGTATTAGGAGGGGAGAGAAATCAAATTCATTGAATAGGTTGGTCACCACATTTTGGGATTAAAAAATATATTTATATAAAGGTTAATGTTTCCATAAATTGAGTTTTGGTCCCTATGGAAACTTAACCATAAAATTTTTTAATAATCACACTTACGACATAGTTAACTAGGTATAATAATTATAAATATTTTATCATTATCATGTGACGTTAATAGAATATCACATGAAGAAATTAAAACAATTTAATTGGCTCTTAATATCCCCTAATAATTTAACTAACCTCTAATGTGTTATGTTCATTTGAAAAATTATATTTTCTTGTATTCCAATTTTTAATTAGATAACATTTGAATACCTTGAGAAATAATTTCAATAATTATTATTTTAAAAATTATTAATATAATTAAATTATGTTACTTGTGATTGATCAAACTTGTATGTTTACTAGCCCCTAAATGTGGGACCCACTTCATCCAAAACTCTTATTCATCTGAATATGTGAAACTTGTGGATACATTTATTGTGTGAACCTTTAGAACCTTATCTCAATAGAAGTAAGTGTAACTCACAGATTAGAAGAGAATTGTAGTAACTCAGCAAGACCCCTAAGAATATAAGGAATATCATAGCTACAACAACATCCTATGAACACACATTGTGTAATATAATATCTTTGTCTCGCAGTATCTCATAAAGAATGATGCACACTATGTGTCATTATCCTTTATTAATTTATTTAATTGATGACCTTATTAGGACTTACCTTAAATCACCATAGTCTTTGATTTAATAAAGGTGATACCATCCTGATCAACTAGGCTTGATATGTCTCTTCCTTTTGGAATAGAATATATAGTCTTGATCATTTATGTAATGTCATGACACTAATGAAGCACCCAATGCCAGCTACCTCACCACTAATTCAATGCTATGATTCTCATAATGCATATATGTATGCAATGAAATGGTACACATTGATAGTGATCTAAAATCAATGGACCATTACACATGTTCGTAGATAGGAATAACCAAATACACCTGAATCATTTGGTGTTAATATTGGTAGTTCAGTCATGATGATCTCCTCTACTCAAGATCACTAAGTGAAAACTTCAAGAGAATAAGTCTCAATGCGTATTAGCCCATAGTACCTAATAGTCAGACATCATTTGTGTCCTATCATTATGATGTTTCCAGACTATAAAACTTGTTTTTAAGATTAATATCATTGTATATCGAGGTTCTTATTATATTTGAGAACTTCTATAACCCATTGATATGACATGTAATATAAGGAAATTACCAAATAAATAGTACATTAAGAAGAAACATTAATATGATGGTAAGAGAAACACATGTATACATCAAAATGTATACATGTAATGGTAAACAAAGTATATAAATGATTTGAGTTTAGGTCACCCACTCACACCAAGAAATGCTTCACGTCAAATGGAGAATTATTGCGAGGAATAGTTAGACACACTTGATTTTACCAGAGTACATGACAGAAAAAAAATTAAACTAATCTATGATGATGCACTAGAAAAATTGAAAGCTGAATTCATTCTAAATGATGATTATACTAACCAGGATGGGTTTAGGAAGTTAGGTCTTGAGATTTAATGTCATGTGGACTAGGTGTGTGTGAATGAGGAGGATGTGGAGTTGATAGAGTAGATGAAGGTGGGAAATGAAGGTGAGAAGGTCGATATCACATAGAAGGAGGTGTCATCGATGGAGTTTAGTGGGTTGGACTAAAATAGGGAAGAAGTTAATGGGAAAATTATGGTGTAAAGGGGGAATAAAATTTTAATTTTTGTGTTCTTGAGATGATTAAAATGATAAGGGATGTTTTATTTTGTTGAAAACTTTCCATTAATTACTCTCCTGGCTATTTAATTTCTGACTAGATCATTAATTACTTTCCTAGATATTTAATTTCTCACCATCCAAAATTAATTTATTTCCTACAAGCATTTTTTAGATCACCCAACTACTACCACAAAAAACAAATATTTCACATCATATCACTTGAGAAAATAAAATCTCTTCCAATAGACTAAAAAATCATAAACCTTGGAAACATATAAAGATAGATTCAACATGAATTCAACTACCCCAAAAGCCTAATAAATTCTTAAATAAGATTGGGTTCAACCACACTTCTTCAACTAAGTCTTGGTGAGGTCCTCTTCTTCGACTGAATCAACATTGTACCTCAAATTCAATCATCAAAAATAATATTAAATCATAACTTGAAGATATCATCATATTAATCAGTGGCCTTTTTCTTATTTATGGGTTGGGATCTACATCTCAAATCTATGAAGAGAACAGTTGGAATGTCGGTGGTGGTTTCACTTGATTATTTAATGGTCAGGCTTCAATAGACTTGGCACACTTGAAAGGATTTACAATAGCCTACATAATCTACCTGGTCAGAACTACATGTCGATTGAAACATAGGTTTTAAATCATTAAATCTCTGTCCCTATCCAGGTTCAGTTTCATATGATCCTTAGTTACAGACAATCCATGACTTAATCTTCTTCAAAAGGAGACTTCATATCTGATCAAAATCAACCCCACTCAGCTTCAATGAATCCTCTGATTAATCCACAATTATCTTTTAGTCCCTATTTTACTGAATATGCATCACTGATTCTAAAAATAAATTTAAAATAACAATTTAAATTGTTAAAACAAAATAACAATAAATTTTAAAACCAAATTATCATAAATACTAATTAATAAAAAATTATATAAATAAATAAATAAAGATGTATTAATAAATTTTACAAATAATTAAGTCATTATTTGAATTCCTCCAAACATATGTTACTTGCACTTAAGAAATATTTAGTCACATTAAATGGTAGAAAATGAATGTCAAAATGAAAAATTTAAAATGGTACAAAAAATTTATTTCATTATTGATTTTCCCTCATGTAATATATCAAGTAGTAATGATAAATTCCTTCTGGAATTAAATTTCATCAGTGAAATTTAGGTTACTATTTTACAAAAATTATTTAAATTGAAAAGTTTAAAGATTAATTAAAAAATTCAATTCAGTGATAATAAATAGACATGCTATCCGATGGGGTGGAGTAAAAATTTATTGGTGGACTAAACAACCAATCTAATATTTTGAATAAATGAGAATGAAATGAATGAAAGAATTAATTCAACATGGATTAGGATTGTCATTTCATAATCCATTGGATTCATATCTTATGAGTTACGTTCAAATTAAAATGTTTAAAGTAAATAGTTCTAATATAACAGTTTCCCAATATCTTATAGAAATCCATTTTTTTCTATAAGTAAAATAAGAATTATTTACTCAATTAAATCTATAAGGTAATAGAGATTAACCTACTCAAATTTTCATTACAACCCTTAATTTAGAGAAAAAAATTAACCCACTGAAATTCCTAATTTGTTCTTAAAAACATACAATTTTGAAACAAATTATGGTTTTTTTATAATCTCTCGATGAATTATAGTTAAAAACATTTAATATACCCTCACCCACACACATAAAACCCATCAATGTCCACATTTTTGAACATAAGGTAGAAGAACACTTAAAACTTTTAAAGTTAATTTTTTTTCAATTCATTAGTTAAAATTCATGTAAGTCCGCAATTAGGTTCATAAATTTTCTTTCCACAACAAATTAAACAATCATAACATGAATAAGAATACCTATTAGTTACTACATCAAATATTTCACACTAAAATATATTTTTAAAAAGTTTTCATAATAACACTTTAAATTTACAAAAAATTAATCACTAAAGAACCAAGATGAGCATGATAAGCAAGAAATTCAGCATTCAAAAATTTCAAAATAGTTCCTTTGGATAATAGGTTTTACATAATAAATTACGCAAGTAAAATAACCTAAATGATAAATCTATAATCAATTAAAACACCCCAATATACATGGAAAAAATTAAAACTAAAGAAAAACTAAATTACCAGAACATGAATTTTAACTACATTGGAATAGAGCTTTGTCAATTTATTCTTAGAAAAAGAAACTTCATATTTTATAAACTTGAATAATTCCTTTGGTAGAACAAAATTTAAGATCCTAAAAAATAAATAATATCAACATAAATTTTCAAAATTTAAATTTCAAAACAAAATTAAACCAGAGAGAATATTTAGGGAAGTGTTATCCAATTTTATTAAAAACTACAGCTCCTTGAATATTGTTACACACCGACCTCTTCCATTAATGTATCGAAAGGAAAGAAAGGTGAACATTAAATCCAATATTGAAAAGTATTTAGAATTAGGATAAGAAAAAAGTGAGAGTTTTATGAAAATAGAGTGTGGCACACAGCTAAGGAAAATAAATTTTATTTAATTAAACAAAAAAATAAAAAGAAAGAAATAGAATCATGGGTTAACTCCCATGAAATTTTAAATTTAATGCCTTTAACCAAACTTTATCCCATAATATGTTCTATCTATGATAATTCAAATGAAAGGATTCAATATTGGTTTTCATGTCATTTATTGTTGAGAAATTGGTTTCTTCTTCTCTTAGAGATTTAGACACTCCATCTTGTCATAACACTCCTCCTAAAAACTCTAGTTTTCTATTATTTAACATCCCACAATCACTAGATTTAGGGTTAATAAATTTAAATGTATAACTTAGAACTTAAATAAGTAGCCTAGTATTTTCAATAGATGGAACAACATCATTTCCAAGATGCTCCCTCACACATGAGGGATTGAATGATTTAGAATTAGGTACATTTGTTATTGTGACCAGCTCACTATTAACTATAAAATGATGTTTGCAAACAAATTCATTAGGTGAAATGTAGAAATATTCCTCAAGATCATCTATTATTTTTCCAAAATTATGAATAAAGATCTCATCATATAGGTTTTGATATGAAATAGATTTGGAAAATGGATCAATAGTTTTAGCTGAATGACCACTACCGATAATATTATTATATTCATCTCCCTTTTGTGACACATGGGAAACCTCCTCAATATTCCCTAAGAATTATTTAATATCATGAAAAGGAAAAAAATATTCTAAATAATTTATATTAGTAGAAACAAACTTGCTGTCTAGATCTAGAAAATTGGATAGATTCTGAATTTTTACACTTTAAAAAAGTTCGAATAATTCATTATCAGCTACTAAAGGATAAAAATTCACTAAAATAATTCACTTAGAATTTAATCACTAACTTTCAGTAGAAAAAACACTTAAAATAGTCTGAAACGTTTCTTGTTTATTAGAACATGAATCTATTTTCATGTTGGAAGGAGAAGATGGTCGTGAAATTTGAACATCAGCTTAAGGAAACCTTTCAACATGAATTTTTTGGTATGGATGAACCACATCATGGTTCTGAGAAATATATTTATTTATTTGGTTCTCATGTTTCCCTAGCCTTTCCACATCATGTGTGGACATAGATTTGATAAAGTTTTCTTGAAAATGATCATTAATAAGAATTTAAATTATGTCATTACAAGGAAACACAAGTATCTTTCCCAAAATATAATCTAAAAAACATCTTCATCCATGTGAATCAATTTAAAAATAATCACAAGAGGCAAATTTGCGAAAACAGGAAACTCCTCATGATTATCACTGGCTTGAAGAGTAACTTTACCCATTGAAACATCAATCATAGCTCCAAATATAGCTAAAAAACCTTCATAAAACTATTATATCTATTTTATCACACTTCATTTCAAGAATAACAATATTATTCAAGAGTGGGTGCTTTCCTACATTAAATAACATTCCATCTACCCTTCCAAAATGAAAAATGTGTTGTTTCAGCCAATTTTAGTGAAAATAAACATGGTTTCATATCTCAAAAACCTAAATTTAGGAATAAGAGCAGGGAATAAGGTTTATACTATTACATAAATCAAATATTCACCTAATATCTACACTAACTCTAATTTTACATGAGATTAAAAAGTAACCAAGGCATTTTATTTTTTGAGGATTGTCCTTTTGAACAATAGAACTACAATACTCATTCAAATTAATCTTTGAACACTCATACAAATCCCACATATTATCCATGAGTATTTTAAGAAATTTAAACAAAGAAGGAAATTTATTAAAATCCTAAAAAGGGTATATTGACATTAAAACTCATAAACAATTAAAGGAATTTGAGATAATATAGTTCATTGTTCTTTTTATGTCTTTTTAAAAAAGGAATGGGATAAAAATTATTCTTAAATTTTGGTTGTACACTCTCCTCATCCTAAAAAATAAACTTAATTAATTTCCTCTTTCTCCAGTTCCCACATCTTTTTATTTTATTTTTAGGGGTTTTCACTTGAAGATTTAGCATTTTGATGATTCTAGACACCACTGTTTGGATTTCCAGATTTGGTATTTTTGATGTTTTGTTTTTTAGGTTCATCTAAAATTTCAATTTCATATTCCTTAGGCTATTCACTAATTTATTCTTTAGTTTTAATGTTTTATCTTGATTTTATATCCATCAAATGTTATTTGAAATTCATTAATGTTGTGCTAGGCAATTTATCCTTGTACCTTCCTCCTAAAATACTAGAAGGTTTACCCATTTGAAACTCAATATTACAGATCCTAGAATTTGTTTAGACCTATCAAAATCAAGTATATACTTTTAGGAAAATAAATTTTTATTTTTGAGAATAAAATATTCCATTTAATTTTTGAAAAATAACCCTAAAATCCAATTGATAATTCAAGGATTAGAATTAAATTGGGTTTAAAGTAAAGGTCTAGATTATTATGGGTAAATAGAAGAAACATATTGTTTCAAAACACCATGTTCTCTCCATGATAAGTTTGAATAATTTTTATATCTAGAATTAAACTGATTTGAGAAATGGAAATTAACAGTTTGGTTTTTATCCTTAAAGTCCAAAAAGTGAGCACTCTCCTCTGGATATACATAGATATCAATGTTGGGGAAATTTTTTTAAGAATGACCATACATCCCACAATGAGTACATGACTCCCTAAGAAAATTTTCATTAACAACATCAACCTAGGAATTAGTTTTAACCCTAAAAATTACTCATTACTTGTTCTTTTATGTTCGGACTTTTGTGAAAGTTTGGTAATTTTTTTTTGTATTCATCCACTATCATATTTTAGAAATCACTACTAAAAAATTGACCAATAAGATTTTGATTTTAAGTAGTGAGACAATTATAGAAAGTATGCATTAGGGCATGAGGGGAAAGTTCATGATTTGGACATTTTCTGAGGAGTTCCGAAAACTACTCCATGATTCATGGAAAATTCCATCCTCATCTTGAATGAAAGCAATTATTTTATGCCTCACTTTATTGGTGGAATTCCTAGTATAAAACATGGTGAAAAAAGAATTGGGAAGTTTGTCCCATGTGTTAAAAATTTTCTCATTTAAATTTTGGAGCCAACTTTGAGCCTTGTTATTAAAAAAACAAAAATAATCTTAGCATAATCTCCTCCTCATTCAACCCATTAAAAGGTTATTGTCGAATTATTCCATAAAATTTTATAATGAACTCTAATGAAATTTTACTGACTAGTCCATTAAAGGAGGGCAACATAGAGAGGTGGGAATATTTCAATTCATAGTTCCTGGACCTTTGGGATAACCACATTCAAAAAGGATGACATGAAAGAGATGGAAGATGGAAATCCATAAGCCTAGACCTCTCAACATTTTCATTCCTAGGTTGATTTTCAAAATAATTTTTATTTTCATTTATATAAGCTCTTTGAATTTAAAAACTTGGACTTTCAATTTTAGATTTTTTCAACTTAAGGGAAGAACAATAAAATTTTATTTTAGGAATATATTTTTTAAGTTTAGATTTATCCCTTGATTTAGTGTGCATATAATTTCATGTTCAAAATTTGAAAAATTAAATACATCAATAATGAAAAAATGGGAATTTCCGTATATTTTTTTAATATTATTCTACAAAATTTTTGGAAAATATTTAATTTTTTTAAAATATTTTTTATATTGTTTTTTACACGCACCTTCCCTGGTAATAACACCAAAATTTGATCACATCATCATTGAAAATGTGAAAAGTTTAATTATTTTGAAAACCTAATAACAATTATGTGAACAAAAAAAATTTAAAATAAAGAAATTTTAAAAAAAAGGAATATAATAAAAAGAATTAAAATAACTGATGAGAGAAATTATGAAAAAGGTGAAATAGAATTAATAGAAGGAATAAGTAGAATAAATTATATAAACAAATTGTACTACATTGATAAAAGTGATTTTTTTACTCTATCTTCAAGCTATCATTTATATGCTAGTGCTATAGAAAATGTATATCCAACACATAAATGTAATTAATTGTTTATAATAGTATAAAAACTATACTTAGTAAATATTTTTCAATCAAAATTGATGATTAAATTATTTCTTTAATAAAAAAGAGTATAATCAACCTTTTCAAATTTTTGGTACTTCATTTATTGTAAACAATAAAAGTATCAACTACAATCAGTTTTGGTTTCACTTGATTCTTTAATGTTTGGGATTCAAAAAAATCAAAACACTCAAAAGGATTTCAAATAGAATTTTTCATTATATTAGTCCTAATTAGATATCAATTGAAACTTAGATTTTCCTTATTCAAATCTTAGTCCTTGAAAGAATTCGGTTTCAGCTGCTCATTAGTCACAAACAAGCCTTGATTTCAGATTCTTAAAAAGAAACATTATATCAAATTGAAATCAACCCCACTCAAATTAGATTTATTATTTGATTAATCTAGGATCATCCTTGAGTCCCTATTTTAATGAATAAGTGTCACTGATTTGAGATCAAAACTATGTTCTTCAACACACTAAATTTGGTTGTGCGCGCTCAGTTTGGGTACTATAAAATACAAATATATTTGGGTATTATTATTATTATTATTCCCACATTATATCACTATCATATTCCTCATTTGTTCAATTATAGTACCTTTTTTTGATGCCTGGTTCAATATATTAACGAAGTGCCACAATAGTGGCTCAATTGGCTTCTTCATCTTTATCTTTGATGATAGATTACAAAACCAACATCTCTTGAGTTTTCATCAAATGATGGTAGCTGTTCGACTGCGACATCAATCATAGATTCACGTAGGTATCAAAAAATTGAAAATCCTGATTTTTATTAATGATGGCTATGGGTCATTCAACTTCCAATCAGTATCCCTAAATTCCAACTACTCGGTTGATAGTGGTTGTGTGTTTGGAATTGTACAGGATAAATTATCCTATGTCAATTTATCTTATGAAGACTCGGAATAATTCAGTATTCCTTTTATGGGATAAAAAAATTATCTTACATGGAACTGTCTCCAAATCATCTCATACACATACAACAGAAGGTGTGTAAATATGTTACTCAACTCATATTATGTTACTCAAATTTATCTTAACAAAAACACAACATCAAAATCTCTTAATAAAATATAAAAATATATTATTCATTGTACATCAGAAATAGAAAATAAAATATTAGTTAATAAACATAAATTTAAAATAACTATTTAAATAGTTAAAAAATACAACATTAACTATTAAAAAAAATTATCATAAATAAAAAACTCATTAATTAATAAATAAAAGATAAAAATTATGAAAGAAAGATTTACAAATAAATGTTAAACATAATTAAGTCATTATTTATAGTAAATAATTTTAATACATTAAAAATAAAAAACACAGAGAAATAATGATTAATTAGAGAGAAAATAAATTGAAATAATACACAAAGAAATAATTAATGGCTACAATTAAACAAATAATAATTAAAATACATTATTAAAAAATTGAATTAAAAATTAAAGGATTAAAAAAATAAAATATGAGTTATTATTATAAAAAACATTATTTTATTAATTTTCAATAAATTAACCATAAAGTGATTATTAACTAAATTAATTTCAATTTATTAATGAATATATATTAAACCCCCCAAAAAGGATGTGAAAAAATGTTATGACTAAAGGCCATATCAATAAACTTCAAGACTATTTTGAGATTTTCTAACCATTTCATTAATTCGACACATTGAGTTATAGAATGGATGTGGATAAACTCAATGATGAATTATTTTTCAATTTTGAATTAATTCTTATTCTAAAATTATTTCTGTATCTTTTCTTTGAGAATATAATCTTTTATAGGGTTCACCATTTGGATTTCCCCTAGATTCCTTTTTGGCATGTCTCCTTTTCATAACTCATAGAGGAAGTTTCAAAATTCTTTAACATTTCCCTCTTACCTTCATTTATTTTTCATAAATATCCATACTTTTTCACACATATTTTCATCATTCTAGTTCTTGTTTTTAGTATATTAGGTTTAAATAATCCCTCAAGAACTAACCTATATTTCTTTGAGTTTGACCTATCATTCCAATTTAATAGGGTTAGTAGGATATATAAATTGATATTTTGATAGCTCAAAGACATATTTCTATTGAAATTAGAGGGAAAAATAATTTTTAACTCTTGTGTAATCAGTGCTCTACATAAGATCCAACTACTTTCACATTAATTTATCTTTAATTATCACCAGTACAAATTATCCTTGAAAAAAATAAAATAAAAAAGTGTCATAACCTTTACTTCATGGATGATTAAACAATTATTTTTTAAATGTAAATATTTTACCTTTTCATTTGGGGATTTTGTATAATTATATGAGTTTTTTTTCATTTTTCATCATGTGGAAAAAATGATCATTTTCTCCTTTCAAATGATATGAGATTAAATAATTCATTGTACTATTAATATTAAAATAAAATTTTTACATTATAGGTTGGATTTCACATTATTCTAACATGTTAAATTATTAGGTTAATCATTTTGATTCATTTTTATTAGAATATTAAATATTAATATGATAAAAAAATAATAAAAAAATAATAGTGGAATGTTAAAACAAATATGGGGGGTAAAGACTTTGAAGTGTCTAACAAACTATATAAAGTAAAAAATAATAGTTCAGGGTTTGAGTGATTCAACACATTTTTTAATATATTTTTCTTTAAAATTATATTTTATATCCCCACAATTTTTATAATACATGATTATTTTATTCACTTTCATTAAATTGGAAGAATTTAGAGAATAATGTATAAAAAAATTAATATTTTAATGGTTAAATTAATATTATACATTTAATTACATCATTGAAGTTAAATTTATATGTTTTGATGATTTTTAGGTAAAGAACCCAGGACAAGATATGAGGGGATTAGATTTTTGATGGGTTATAGAAGAATATTATAAATATAGGGATTACAATCAACCAAACAATACACACACCAGACACTCCAGTGGGTCAAGCCTCATCCCTTACCTTGTTGAATGAGAAGCACTCACTGGACCAATATATTAAAAACAAGTCCTTAAGGCCCAGAGGCCCAAAGTCTTGAGAACACAGTTGACCTAAAGTCCCAGGGACCTGAAGACTGAATACATTGTTCCCCTAAGTGAGCATCCTACTTCATGCCAAGTCACCAGACATATGCCTTTTTACTCCCCTGTCAGTAGTCATAAGACCATGTTTCTAATCCTAAAAGATGCACCCCCACTATGAATAATTACATTTTTCTAGCCTCTGAAACACTATAAAAGTTCACCCATCCATCACACATTAGAGATTAGTGTGGGAAGAGGTCCAGATGTTATGTGTGAACTCACCTATATCTTTTTCAAGCCACCCAATCAGTGATGCTTGCATGACACCGTACTACATCACCTACCTATTGTGCCACACCATTTGACTGGTCCAATTTCATTTATAGTCATTTGGAAGACAAACATATATCTCACATCAACAATCCATGGGGAATGATGGCCATAGATAGGCACTATCACAATGATCTCTCTTTCAAGGCTACCCACCCAATGAAGCTCATATGTTGCCATACTGTACCACCTAACTGTTGCATCGATTCATTCATATGATCCCACCATATCACCTATTTAATACTTTCAATAGATTGGAGGCCTTATGGACCAAATGTCTTTGATGGCCCAAAGGATTTATGTCCCAATGGCATAATGTTGACCAAAAGGCCTTGTGACCCATAGGACCAAATATGTGACATGAAATCCTAATTAGGGTAAATAGTTCCACTTTTATAGTACCACTACAATACCTACAACAATACTACTATAATAGTGTTATAATAACATTAAAAATGATCCCTCTCCTGGATTTGAACTTGGGTCTCTGGTGGAGGATGAAAAAGTATTTACCACTCGAGCACCACCTTAACTGTAAAATAAATATTAGTAAAATAAATAAATTAATAAAAATAATAATGTAATTAGTTATTTATATTGTAATTATTTATTAATTTATAATGCAATTAATAAAAATAATGTAATTAATAGTAATAATGTTTCATATAGATAACATTGAAATGATATAAAATATAAAATATAAATACAATTGAAATAAAATACAACACATATAATATACACATAATTTTTTTTAAAGAATAATTAATTTATTAAAAATAATAAACCAAAAAATTTAATCGACACAAAAATATATTTTTTCCAAAACATAAATAATTACTAATTAATAATATAATTAATAATAATATAATTAAAAATAATGAAATTTATAATAACAATGAAATAAATATTCAATAATTATAAAAATAATATTAATTTAATATAATTTTATTAATAAAATATGAAAATGTCATTATGTTCTAGAAATAATAGTTTATGGTAGTATAGAAACAAGTTGGGATCATACCCCTTTATTATGGAAAAGGAAAAAATACAATGAGGGAGATGAGGTCAAACATGGAAGCATCTTCCCTTATCAGAAAATATTGACAACACATAACGAAACAAGCTTCTAAAACAGAAATACCAAATCAAAATAAATAGTATGTGATATAGTTCCCATGTTGTGATGAGAAACCCATCCTCCATATCCAAGAGGAAGCCACCCCCTTTTCAAAGTCTTGGGTCTTTTCCATCACCAATTTTCATCATCCATAGACACCTTTGCAACTGATTCTGTGATACCAATATCCTTGTATCTCAAATAAATTGAGCCATCCTTGATTATTGGTGATGATCTAGTGTTCAACAACCATAAAATAATATTCCTCGACTTACTCAAGTATAGTTAATGGTAATATAAATAGTAGTGAAATTAAAAATTATAATAATTAAAAATTTAATAAGTTATCTAATTTTATATAAATTCAATACTACTTTATAATAATATAATTTATTAATTAATTAATGATAAATAATCATTCAAGTACAAATAATTATATGCATTTTTTTAAAGTTTATATGTTATGTTTTTAAACCAACATTATTTTGTGTTATTTAAATTATTTTGTTTACTATTTTTTTGAAATTCATTTTATTTTAAATTATTTTTTAGGTCTTTTCTCAATGTTTAAAATTTCATTCAGAGTGTATTTATACTTTTTATTTTATAATATATTAAATTCCCATAATTTAAACATAATAATTTTTAAATTAAGTTACTTTGAAATATTATAAAATATAAACCATAGATACAAACTAATTGAAATTTTAAATATTCATTAAACACATAAATAATAATTGAAAAATAAAATAATTTTAAAAAACTATTATACAAATAAATTATAGATGATATAAAACATTATCATTTCAAAACATAACATTTAGACTTTAAAAGAAGAGGGTAAATTAAAAATCTTATAAAATATAAATTATTAACATATTTAAAATGAAATTTAAGACATACACTTAAAACATATAAAATAATTAAATATTTAAATAATCTCATAAAAATAATAAATAGAAAATATTAATTATTAATAATATTACATTCCTTTATAAAAATAATATAATTAATTTAAATAATTAATGATAATTAACATTTTCTATTTATTAATAATATCTATAATAATTATTAGCAATTGTATTGCTAGTATTCAGATTCTTAATTTATTAAATAATACTTAATAATAATTTCATTAACTATGTAATAATTATTAATAACAATCATGAACATAATTTTTTAAATTATAAATTGTATTCCTTAAAACCATAATTTTTTTGTGTTGTTTAATTTTTTTTGATTTTTTTATTTTCAATTATTCTTTATGTGTTCACAGTCGGGGTGGTTTCTGAGTGGTTAATACCATCTCATCTTGCATCAGCAACCCAAGTTCAAATGGGGGGGGGGGGGGGGTATTTCTAAATATACTATACCAAAACAGTAATAGGTTCTTTAGTATTAGAACTATTCACATGAATTATGATTTTGGGCCCCAGAATTTGGCCTATAGGCTAGAGGGCCTTCAACCCACTGATGACCTTTCGTCTATAGGGCCTTCAGGTCACCATTGTGAATTCAAACTATAGTGACTTTAGGATACCATTTATGTACAACATGTGAAATGATGGGACAATAAAAAACAACTCCACAAAATAGTTAGGTGGTTTAAGATGGAGACATGCAAGAATCACTAGGTGGGTGGCCTCGAAAGAGGGATTTTCATGTTTGCACGTATCACCTAGCTACCCATCCCCATGTATTTCTGATATGGGATGGATGAGTTCCCTTCAAATGATTATTGAGTAGTGGGACCCATCAGATGATGTGATACTATAGAAAATAAATGCAATGTGGTTCTATGCAAGGCATCACTAGATGGAAAACTCAAAAGAGATTTGGGTGTGTTGACACATATCATTTGACCTTATGTATACACAATTTTTGTGAATGGATGGGTTCCCTGTCATAGTTTTTCAAATGGAAACATGATATATAGATTCTTGGTAGGGGTGACATAGAATTATGGCTGGTGAAATATTTTTATGACTACTTGTAGGGGTGATAAGATGTTCGACTTGTGAGATGACATAATTTAGGATGCTCCATTTGTACTTAATTTTTTTACCCATAACATGTTTTATTATTAATGATTATTTATAATTTATTATGATGACCTTCAGGTCAAAGATTTATTTTATTTTATGCTTCCTCTATCTATTTTGAGGCTCGAAAGGCTTTCAAGAGTCAGGGGATGATAATTTAGAGTTTTTTTGAGAAATAGGCTAGGCGCATGATCTACACACAATTAGTACTAACCATGTGGTTTGGATCTATTGATTATATTAATGTTTTTCATGGTTTGATTATAGTTTTTAACATTCATTGATGGTCCATTCAAACTATATAGATGAATGGGTTTGGTTATAGATAATATCACATGGCTTGAGCATGGTTTATCTAACCATGGAGTTATTCCTAGGAAACCATGAGCTTCGGTTTGCAAGGGGCATTAGCTACTTCATGGTTAGTTCATGGTTTATCTAACTGTGTGTCCTATATAACCTTATTAAATTTGTAAAATTACCCTTATTCCCTTAATTATTTTTAACATTTAATTCCCTTCTAATTCCTTATTAGCTCAAACCATTCTCTCCTTGACACTCTAGGTGTTTCCCCCATCTTTATCTACCCATATCTCCTTCATTATTAGTGCATATCTTTGAGGTATATTCTGATTTCCACACATTTTCTCTTCACCTTTCTATATCTCTACTTGATATCTCTTATCCATCATGTGTTGTACCACTTATGGATTGTTATTGGCATATATAGATGTGTTATGTGGAATTTATGACACCAATATCTTTTTTCCCAATCACCTTTTTTCGAAGGTGTATAAGTTTCCTCTATTGATGAGGTAGTTGTCCCTATAAAATGGTTCTTTATCTTGATATAGTTACCATTATTGTTCTATCCTTTGTTATATTTTTGAAAAATGATTTATTTGATGTAGATAGAGCCTTTTAATGAAATGTCATCTTTTATGGAAGGTAAATGATTTATAAAGGGGTATTTATTTTTTAAAAATAGTTTTATGCACATAAGTTGTTCTATGATGTGTCTTAAATATGGTTTTGACACTATAATATATTTTCAAGGATGAGAGCAGTGATTTTTCACTAGTTAAAATGTTTTATGAAATTGTGAGAATTTTTTAACTGAATGTTTTGTGAAAACATAAAACTTGATAACCTTGTGTGTGTCGAGTTATAGACATATGGAAACCATAATGAGTGTGGACCCAATAGGGGTTATATTTTCCATATTGATAGAATGTGGAATGAATCAATATTGTAGGATTCATATTATTCCGGATTAGTGTTCCTTACTTTTCCTAGTACATATTCCAATAGTCTTAAGACAAACTTGTTCTTGGTTTTATATATGATGGAAATGTTTCATATTTAAATTCACACATGTTTGTTTTATGAAATTTCCTTGGATGGTTATAATTATTTCCATATGTTTATATTTAATATACTTTTTTCATGTTCCAATTTTATTTTTATATTACATTCTTTAGATGAAATGAAATAATGTTTTGTGAAAAGATTTCTCAAATGAAATTGATTTATAAAATTGTTTCATTTAATGTTATATGTAATAGTTTCATGGTGACAAACATTTTATAAATTCATGGTGGCATGATACTAGAAATTTTACTCAGATCCTATATATGAATTGGGGAATATGAATATATGTTTTTATAGGATAAAAGTAAAGGGAAGAGTGTCATATATCCTAATTAATTATCTTGTTTGATGTCACCTTCATGGAAGGTTGGGATGATAGTGATGAGAGTTCACAAAGAGACATGGTTTTAGTATTGTTTTTTTGGCTTATGGTATTATCATTCTGAATTTGTTTTCATAAGTCTCATGGTTATGTACTTCTACTTCAATGATGTACTCTAATTTTTTTTCTTTATATTATTATACATGAGACATGTTTTTATTTTATTTGTAAGTGAAAGTTTTCCCATGGTTTCATATGTGGATGTCGAGGTTCATATCACCATCCCATGGAAATTGGGAACATGCTTCAAGCCTTATGGCAGACCAAATTTAGGGACGAGTTAGGTTAACCTGGGATGATTCAATAAAACATTGTATTAATGGAAACAATGTTTTCCTGGTTAGTTGGTAGATTATATATAGACAAATGAAACTCCGGTGGTAAGTGTGGAAGGTTATCTAACTAGCTCATTATTGTACCTGGACTCAAATTACCATGGATGTTCAGGGATTTTCTCTCAAGTTTTGATCTTTGGTTTGGCATATTTAGATAAAAATTATTTTGGGGTTATATTAATGAAACTTTTCGTGTTTCTATATTGGTTTGTATTGTTTTCTTAAATACTTATTGATTAAGGGATTTCATTTTGATTCTTGATGTTCATGTTCTGATTCACAGATGAATTACTAAGTTAATTGGGGTTGTTTCTTGTGATTAAAAGGCAATGCCTCCTTGAATAGATCATCTAAATCCAAGAGAGGAAGTTTCAAGACTTGTTTTATAAGTGAACCATCTAGTATAACCGTATATGGTGGAACATGATCTAAAAAATGCAGACTCTAGGATAGATGCGTGTTGGAAACTGAGAATGGTTGGAGGACCATGATTCAGAATTTACAAAGTAGAATCCAATTATCTTTCATAGTGACAGGGGACCCCAAGAACCAAAATAGTGGCTATTATAACATAGGATTCCCTAAAAGGGGAGGGGTTAATCAGGGTGTCCCATTTTTCTTTTGGATCTCATCCCCAAGTTGGTTGGAACATATTGAAAATTATTGATTTTGAATTCAAATTAAGAAAAATAGACTTAAAATAAAATACACTAGTTTTTATTTTGTTCAACACTAAGGTCAAGTCTTTTGTGAGTTGTACTAAAATACACTAATGATTCCCTAGTTTTGGTGGATTATAAATTTTTAACCAAAATCACTCCATTATAGGATTACTACCATTTAAATTTTTAAGTAACATGTGAAATTTCCATTGGATCACTTCTGTTGAGTTCTTCTTACTCACTACGTTGGTTTAAGTATTCCTTAGTTAAATGAAATAATAGTCATTATCCTAATCATATAGAATATGTTTAGGTATTGAACCATTGAAACCAAGATATTATAATTTTATTAGCTCCTTGATATTTAGAATAATAATTATTAATACTACCTTAAGAATTTTATAGGTCTGGAGGGAGTCATTAATTCCCTAGATGTCTACGCCAAAACAAAATTTATAGAAAAATCAACTACACTAATAAATTAATTAAAATGTAGTAAATTATTGGGTTGAAATCAATCCACATGGATGGTGAATAATTTTGATTATATTTTAAAAATATTTAATTTTATTAAATTTTAGAAAGAGGTGAGAAAATATTAGTTTGATTGATTTAATGAAAGAGAAGAATGAGAAAAATAAGCAGATTGATTGGTTTTGTAGACAAATTTTAAAGAATGCTATGGTTTGGTAATTTTAGGGTTTATGAGTCGGTATATTTTATGAAATAGGTTGATTAATTAATTATTGGTGTCATAGTTGAGATGAGGAATATCCAATGGTCATGTTATCGCCTCCTTAAAACAAAAATAGAAAATTTATATTGGTCCCATAATTTAGGGTGTTGGCGAATCAATTTTGTCTCAATATTGTATTCAAACATGATTTCCATGAAATTTGACAATGGTCATGCCTTATTTAGTGTGTTTAGTTTCACAATTTAAATGTTTCTTTTTTATTAAGTTATTAACGGCCATGATATAAGAAAAATAAATGGATTGTAATATGAATACGAATTGTAACAAACCATATACATGAATAAATGAGATTAAAAAATCCAATGCACATTCCCCCTTAGATTACATTACCCTATAACATTGTGGGTTTACCCCCTCATCCAAGGTTGAGATAATAAGAGGTAAAGAGGAAATAAAAATAATGCATAAGGAAAAGGGAGATGAATTTGGGGAGGGTGGAACATCTCACTCAAAGATTTAGTCTCCAGTGGATCTTGATCTCAATATCCCTAACATTAGTAGGATAGCTCTCAATTTATAGGATTTATATAGGCTCTTTAATTGATTAGGATAATTAATAATTGGTTTAAAGTATGTATTGGGTGGGTTCCACATCAAAGATTATTTGAAAATTTAAAGATATACTGAAATTAGGCACTTGAATCCCATCTCAGGAATTTAGATGATGTGTATTGAAATTTCATGTTGTTTAATCCTTAAAATCTTCATCTATTATGAATCTTATCATTTCTATTTCAAAATATTGTCCCAAATAAAAACTCATGACATGTAATGTGTTTACATGACATGTAATTTTTCATCACAACATATAATCTCATCTAGACATTTCCTGATAGCTTATTATTTAGACAAATTCCCGATGTGTAAATTAATTACACATTGTGTAATCGTTCTACTCTAGTTTTCCAGCTCTACTTTGTCCTCAAAAATCTGGTATCACACCACGAGTGAAGAAAAGTGGTGAAAAATGTTTTTTTCTCCCTATTTTCATCTTTTCTCTTTATTCATATATCTATTGTTTCCTTCCATAAAACACGAAACAAGTAAAATGTTTCATAAAAAGGGTAAAATATTCAATTAAATTCATAAATTAATACATTTAAATAACCTAATCTATATGCATGAAATAAAGATATATGAATTTGATTAAACTACCTTAGAGTCACTACTCATCACATAACCCAAATACATAACTAGATGGAGATATCCTAGGTGAAAGACCTCAAGATCATAACTCCTTCGTGAGATATAATGGAACATAACCTTGGTTACAAGAACTCGAACATAAGACCACTACATGAATTACCTTTTCAAGATAAGATATCCTATAACCCCACTCAAAAGAACCAAACCAAAAGATTTCTGTAAGTATCACTTTTGTGAGATAGTCAGTACGCAACCATATTCATGAGAACCCAAGCACAAAACCCTATAAATATAAATCCTTCATGATTCTTACTCATGATGAAATATGAAATGTGACTTTGGTCATGTATCTCTACACCAGTTATGTGATCACATAACCACATCACAAAAAACTCTTGTGTGAATCCTGATCATGTGACTAGGTCACACTCAAAACCACCTGGCTCTGGTAAAAACATTAAGATACTAACCCACTATTTTTAAAGTTACAATAGGCAATTATTTAGTTTAAAACCTCAAAAAACTTACTTAACACATGTAAAAAATTCCATAAAAATACATTTCCTCTTTGAATAAATAAATTGCATGAACAGACCCAAACCGGATCATATAAAGTCATCCATCATACATGGATGTGTGATTGTTTTTGTGAAACTACCATCATGAGAAATTAAAGAAATACTCCCAATCTCATAAATTCTTATACGGTTTCTTGATCACTCCTCCTATGATAATAAATTATTCTTCAAAAAATATTCCTTACTTTCTTAAGCTCTTGATATTTTCCGATCACCTACATCATGTGAACTATTTAAAATCACATGATAAACTATCACCCATTCCTGTAGATGTGTGATCTACCCTAAATTCATATGATTCTTGAGTTTTTGATCATATGAAATAGCCTTTTATCATTACTATAATCACTCCCTTTATGAACATACCAGTCCTCTATGTAATGTGATACTTTCTTAGTCAATCATAAAAAACACACTCCTTCAATAATGAAAGATTTTTTAATGTGATTCACATGACTTACATCACCTAAAAATTTCATGAGATACCCTATTGGATTCACAATCCAACTATTTTATTGAAAATATTGATTCCACATAATACATTTACGTGATCGTTTAATCCCATGAAAATACCTAGAAGGACTTACTCGAAAACCACTTCAGAACTCCTGATTTCAAAGGAGACAACCATCCTTCCTCATCATAAACACCACCCGACTTACTTATCATAAAAAAAATATTTACATGATAATAAGATATATTCATGGATTTAAAACAAACAAAAACAACAAACTACATATTATATCAAATTGCATTAAAAAAATATACCTTGTTTTTGTTTGTCAAAAAACTAAAGTGTAATTCAAGACCACACATCATCCTAATAATAAAGGATAATTTTACCCATTACTTTAAGTTAACGTGAGAAAATATCATCATATAAAACAAAATTTTAAGAGATAAATCTATCCCACAAGAGATTCCATAAACTCAGCCTATATCTTTTTAGTGAAAAACATCTATTCCCTTTACACACAACACATGCCACATTCCTAAGATCTATATATCCCCTTGACTACATGAAATATATCTCAGAGAAGAAAACAATGTATTTCAGTAAATCATTATCCCCATTTGTAAATAAACCCAAAGTGAAGAACCTTATAAACATGAATAAATAGTTAAATAAATATATATATAAAAGGTTGACGAAAACTTCTATACCCTATCAAGCTGAGGGAGGTGGATAAACACCGAGGTTTAACCCATTATTTTTAATCACTGGAGTGTACAAGGGTTTTTTCATGATATCTCTCACCTACCAATTTATTCCAATATGATATATTGTAAAAATCTATTGTTGTACATTTTATTCAATAAAATTTTACTAGATCTCAATATGTTTGGTATGAGGATTTTGTACTAGATTCTTCATGAGATAAATATCACTTTTTTGTCATAGAAGATCATTGTAGGTTGTATGACTAATTCACTAATACCATCTAACTATTTCTTTATCCATATAAGCCAATAATAAGATTTGGTTACTAAGATATAATCTATTTCTGTAGTACCCAGTGAAGTGATTTATTACTTCTTACTTATCCATCCCACATATTTATTATCGATAAAGAAACCACCACCACTTGTTTATTTGTGTTCAACTACATATCTAACCCAATTATCATTATAGAAATCATATAATTGATGATCCAAGCCTATATCAAGGATTAATCCAAAATTTAGAGTACCTTGGATGTATCTCATGACACATTTAACTTCTATGAGATGCTCTACCTTCAAATTACTCTAGAAATGGGCTTATAAATATGTTTCAAAGACAATATATGGTTGTTTTTCCTTTTAGTATATCCATATTCCAATTATCCTCTTATAAAATGTGAGATACAAAAATTTATATCCTCATGATTTATATGATTTTTCCCAACCACAATCAGAGTTGACAATGGTTTGGAATTATGCATGTTGAACTTTCATAAAAGTTCTCTTGCATAATTTAATTATGATCAAAATGTATATATATTCTTAAAAATTAATTCTAACTGGAGGGAAAAAGGGATAACTCACTAATCATAATCATCTAAAATTTTGAGCTTATCATTATAGAAAATTATTTCATTGAATTTTGTTTTCTTCCACCAAATATGATGTCATAAATATAAATGAGCACCATAAACTATTATTATTTGGATATTTTTACATAAAGTTTATGTTATAATCCAACTATTTTAAATCCTAACATTGTTAAGTATTATTCAAGTCGAGGATACCATTCTTAGGGTGCCTAATTTAATCTATACAAGGACTTATTCAATATATACACATTGGTTTCATCATTTCTAATCATGAAACTCACTAGTTGTTTGATATAAACTTCTTATTTATGTAATACATTTAAGAATGATGTTTTTATATTCATCTAAAAGTATTAGAATCTTCTTTAAATTTATATAGAAAAAAAGTGACTGAAAAACACTAGTTGGGACATTGTATAAAATGTTTCTTCAATATATATGCCTTCTATTTGAGAATGGCCTTTGAAAACTAACCACACCTTATTTATAATCACATTTCCATTCTCATAAAATTTTCTCTTTAAGATAAATTTTGTTCCAATAAATTTATGATTATTTGGCCGTTTAAAAAGTTCTTATGTTCCATTTTTATCAATATAATCTAATTTTTCATTGATGGATTTAATCTCTGAATCTAGTTTTGATTCCTCTTCAAATGATTTTTTCTCCACCATAGATTGAAGAGATGAATGCTCTATACTCTTAATACTCCATGTTTTTTAGAGAAAATTGATCCCTAATAATGATACAGGGATAAAACTATATTATTCTATTTCTTCATTATGGTACATGATGATAATTTTCAATAATAGTTTTCTCTTCTATTTTATCCTCTGAATCATTATCATTTTTAGACTTCTAAATATTTGGACTATATTCCACAATATCAAAATTTAAATTAATCTCATGATCAACTTCATCTTCTTCTTCACTAAACATAATGTAAGTAGTATTTCTAGTGTTATTAATAGATTTCTTCTCAATGATATTAACATCATTTCTGTTGATAATTTTATATAACCTAGTTTTGTAGCATCTATAAGCCTTACTTTTATTACGGTATCCAAGGAATAATCCATCATCTATTTCATCACTATACTTTCCCTGACTTCTATTTTTTTACTTATATATGATTTTCTTCTAAAATCATGAAATATATTTAGAAAAGGCTTACTTTCATGCCATATTTTATAAGATTTTATCTCTTCTCTTGGACTTAGCACTGCCGAGTTCTAGGTGTACACAGTTACTTGAACAACCTCTTTTTGGTAGTGATGAGAAACACCAATCTCAATCAACAAAGATTTATCCATATTGTTCACTTATTTAATTATTCATCCCACAACCCCATTTTTGTGGGGTTATGACTGATGAAACATCATGTTTAATTACATGATTCTTGAGATTGTTATCAAACTCAATGGATGTTTACATTGTTCCAATTTCTGATTATAGAATTTTAATAGTATACCCAGTCTCATTTTCAACTCCTCTTGGATATCATTTCACACATCACCTGAATTATTTATTTTTTTCACGAACATGACACATGGAATTTTTTTATATTCATCAATAAGAAAAATGTAATATATTTCTCCATATGTCCCAAATATTTTCATAGGACCACACAAATCAGTATGATTCAAATAAATCATATTCGACGACCTTTTGTTCTTTTATCAATATAAATTTGGTACCTTTTTCCCCTACATGGATGCATCATATTTTTTATATGATCACGTTTCAAATTAACAATATCTATTGTTGATCTCATATTGTAAAATTTCTCTATGCACTATTTGTTAATTAAACCATGTATTATACATTACATGTTTTTTCCTCATCAATTTTTAAAATACAATTGTTCTATTTTCTATCCACTTGGTACAGATATCCATTGATCCTCCATCCTTTCATGATAGAGTTCTTATCTTTTCCTTTGATTATCAATATTTTCTAGTTGAATGAGACTTTGAGCCATGAGTTAAAAATTTGACTCACAATTAAGATATTTCCCTAAATCTCTCCACATAGAGAACTTTGGTTTTATTTAGTTCATCTCTATCGAATAATGCATTTCAACTACCTTTTATTCTCAAGGCCCCATAATTCCCAAAATACATAGTTCCATCAACTCTTCCTATAACATTCTACAAATCTTTTTTTGTTATTGGTCATGTGGGATGAGCACCCACTACCAAAAATCTTGGTAGTGTTATTATTTATTGCTTGGAGATAAATTTTAGAAATATTATCCTTCTCAATCATTTTATTTTCTTTCCATGATATTTCTGGTTAATTTGAAGTGTAAATTGACCATTTATTCCTTTATTCTATTTAAAATGTGTGATAATACCCATATTCGTCTTCTAATGGTGAGAATATATTTTTCAAAGAACGTTTTTTGGTTGAATTATATTACTTTGGGTCTATCTTCTATGGTAGAAATTAGATCAATTCTTTTCCATACAATTAATAGCTTTGTTCAAAAAATTAGAATAATTAAAACAAAATACATTGAAGGAATTAATTATTAGATATGGAAGATATGGTCTCATTGTCATTTATTTACTAACATGTGTTTCTCTATTAGTAGAACTTCTTGCTTCATCACAGTAGGACATGGTGAGGCCAAGGTATCAACAAAAATGACATTTCATAAGAGGAAATAACTTTTATTCTTCCTTTATCCACACATATCCAACTTTGATAAAAATATTCTATTACTGGTTAACCCTTGAATATTGAGAGGTATTCCGAATCCTAAAATTTATTTTAATAAGAGTAACATTTATCTTCTGACCTATTTTTTAGTTTTGATAATAATATCACCAACCTTTTTCTTTCCCTTGTCCTGTTCCATCACAGTTATAAAATTTTATGACTCATCCTCCTACCCAATTCTTCTTTTACATATAAATCTTAGTATTTATCCATATAGAATATTTTTGAAACATTATGAGCCTCAATTGAAACCTTCTATTAGTTCACCATCAGTGAATCTCCTAAAATTAAGTTTCTTCCCATGGCTCACTTCATTTCATTTTTTTCACCAACTTGTTTCTCAGTCAAATTATCATTTATTCCATAAATTATACATAATTAATTATCTATTTAATACAAGTATTAAGGTTATAGATCACCTTATTTGGTTCTTCTATCTTCAAATTTATGTTTATAACTTCTTCTGATTTTATTTAGCTCTCTAATTGATCATCCAACTATCCTTACAATAGGTTAATATTAACTTCGATATGATTACCATATTTAGAGGATTCCTTTAACAATTTATTAATCCTTAGATTTTTATTTCTTTTAATATGAAGATCTTATATAGTGCCTTGAAAATACAACTTTAGATAAAGTACACCCTTTAGTTCAATGAAAATTTCATATTTAGGTTCTTCCTTCTCAACAAAAACCATCATAGCATCTTCCATACTATATTTAAATTATTTTTCAAATTATTCTAGATATTATTTATTATCATATTATTATTTTTTCAAAATCCTCTTCTTATAAAATTTATTTTCAAAAGATCTCAATTTTTTAGAAGAAAATATTCTTTATGCCTTCTATATGACTTATGCTTCGATTTCTTCACCATCAAATCACCATAAGAACCTTGCAACAATGTGACCAAATTTTCCACATTTAAATCATGTAAGAGGAAGATTTCCATAAAATCTCCCTTTTCCTATTTTAAATGTTCTATAATCCATTGATATAATCTAATCATCCAAGTCATATCCATTTTTATTGAAATTAATTTTTTCGTGAACTTGAATTTCATTTCCCTACTAACATGGGTTGGAGTGGAACCTAGTTCAATGTTCAATTCATAAGCAGCAAAACTACATAGAAAGTCATCTGGAAAAAAATTAAACAAATACATTTATTAAATATGTGAAACATTTGAATTATACCGTGGAATAATTCACCGTAAAATATTTTTGATGGTGTCTATATATTTTATTTCTTATCCAATTCCTCGGATATCCAACCTCTATAATTAAACTAAAGAAACTATTTATCTTTTCTATTAGATGAATTTTAAGATCATAAATTTTTTTGTTCTATAATTATCAATTTTCATTCCTTCATCTTTATATATCCTCCAAAAATATTGGTCAATTTATTCCAAACATCCTCATCCATAGTGAATTTCATCACATTGATATAGATTTGATATGACAGAGCTCTAGCCAATACACTTCATTCCTTGATTGTCACTTCTAGTCATGAAGATTTCTGTCATGTCATTAAACTGTACCACATTTATTGTAGTAAGGAAAACTTACATTCTCATTTAATAAATATGTGACTTCATCCAATTTTTCCGTATCTTATAGTGGAACCATAAATTATAGGAATTAACTTGACATTAAGAATTTTCCCTATGATACCCGACTTTAGAAAACTGATTTCATATTGAAATATCCCTTTGATACCACTTCTTTTACCCCATGATTCCCTGATAGGGGAGGGTGAATTAAGGTTTCAAATTTTTATTTTGTATCTTTTACCAATGTTGGTAGGAACATTTTGGACCTATTTTATTTAGAATTGACGTTCACCACATAGAAAATTTAGAAATAAAATAAAACACAATAGTTTTTATGTGGTTCACCACTAAGGGATATTCTGAGGAGAAAACACTGACGTTGTGTCAGTTATACCAAAATACACTAATAATTCATTGGTTTTGGTGTATTACAATTTTATGAACATGGATACTTTATTCTAGTCTCAATTCCTTTACAATATAGAGGGAATTCAAAAAATCTCCCTCAGATAAATTCTATTGACCTCCCCTTGCTCAAATCATTGGTTAAATTCTTTTTTAGTTTAATAACATGAATGTCATTGGACATATCATTAAGAGAGTTCATATTTATTGAATAATTGAATCCAAAATAATATTCTCAAATTACCTCCTTGATCTTCATTATGGAATTGGTTTACACTACCTTGAGAATCTGATTAAACTACCCTGGTTTCACTATCCGTTGCATAATATTGACACATTACTATATAGTAAGATACTAGGCGCAAGACCCCAAGTGAATAACTCCTTCAGGAGATATTCTAGTGTATAAACCCAATCATAAGAACCTTAGTGTAAGACCACTATGCATATCACCTTTGTGATACCAACTGTCACGTAACCCCAATTGTAAAAACTTGAGACCAAAACCATTGGATGTATCACTTTCACGAGATAGTTCGTGCACAGCCTCGATCATGAGAAACCATTCACAAAACATCAAGCATGTAACTCCTTAGCGATACCTTATCCAAATGAATTTTCACATTTCACTTTAGCTACGGATCTATTCACTAGTTATGTGATAACATAACCAAGCCACAGAAGAATCCTTTGCAAACCCCACTCAAAACCAAATAGCATTGGTTAAATCCTTAAGATGCATATACTATATTTTGAATGTGATAATATTCCTTTTTATATGAATAAACATTCAAAAACCTGCTTAACACATGAAAACCAATCTATAAAAATCAGTTATGTCATTGATTGAATGAACCACATGAACATGCCCAAAAGAGATCATATAAATCCATCTACCATATATGAAACTTTTACTATATTCATGAGACCACCATCGCAAAACATCCAATGTTAACTCCCTATATCGTATATGATTACATGGTCACCAAATTTCTACACCATTGAAAACTAATTATTCTTTATGCCATTTGTGTGAATTCCTTAAGCTCCTGCAATTTTCCTATCACCTCATCACGTGCACCATTTAATGTCATGTGATCGACCATCACCTATTATTACTGATGTGTGATATTTTCTGCATTCATATTCTTTATGATATTTTGATTATATTCAAGAACCTTACATCACTAATGAAATCACTCACTTTATTTTTGAACTAATCCTTTGAATGACATAAGGCTTTATTAGTCGATCACAAAAAACACACTCCTTATATAAAGAAACATTCCTTCACATGATCTCCATGACTCACATAGCTAGACAAAGTTGTTGGATCCCTTCTTGGATTCACTATAATCCTTTTTTGTTGAACATATGTGTGTCACGTAATCCCTTTACGTGTTCACATAATCAAATATTGATATACAAAATGACTTATTTAGAAACCATTTTAAAATCTGAATTTCTAAGGAGAAATCCATTCTTCCTCATCAAAAAACCACTAACCTTCATTATCTTAAAGACTATATTTCTTTGATAAAAAGATCTATTCAAGGATTGATAACAAATAGGAAAAATAACCCCCCATATTAAATCAACTTGGATTCAATATTGTCTTGAATATATTGAAATGATTTTCCAGTCGTTGAAGACTATAGAGAACTCAAAGATGGGTTTCTACAATTATACTCTTAAAGGATCGAGAAAGAAATTGTGGGAATCCATCATGAAATCCATGTTCTAAGAATATATTACTTAGAAAAATTTCAAGAATGTCTTCAATGTGAAGTTTTATCCAAAAATGTTTCATGTGGTGAAGACTCAGAAATTTGTGACCCTAGATAAAGTAGAATGTTCAGTTATAGATTATGATATTTGTTTCTCCGAGTTAGTTCACCTATCACTTGAATTCGTTTCTAGTGACTACCTTAACTCTCATAGATTAAATATGGGTTTAAGGGATGAAATTTAGTTATTAATGATCCTATTTTTCTTACAGACATTTTCTAATGAGGTTGATAACGAATCTATGGCTAAGGAAAAGTTAACTATGAAGTGGGGTTAGGTGGAGATTTAGTTTCAGAAGGGGGAAACCATAGTGTATTGTCTGACCATAAGATAAAGCATAGAAAAGGTGCTCAATTTATGTCAAGATCCATTTCAGGGTATTTTAGGTCAGAACTAGGTAGTTTTTTATTAATGTGATAGACCTGACTATACTAATCCTGATTGTATGATAACACCTAATATTTTTCATTTTTTGGATAATCTAGTCATATTGAGAGTTTTTGTAAAAGAGTTTATCAGGGAATTATAGAAGAATCCACCCATAACAAAGGATCCTAGATTCAATTTGATGTAGTAAAAGGTGGTGGATCTAAATTAAAAAATATGGGGGGTACTTGGACAATAAAGAATGATCATGGGGAGTAGAGGCTTGGAATATTTATACATTAGAGTATGTACTAGAGGAATCTGAAGTAAGGCTAACTACAATGATAGGTATGGAATTTATTTCATACTATATAGTAATATATTTGTTTGACACCAGTTCATATCATTCTTTTATATTTTCTATGTTTATAGATTTTTTATGATTAAACTCAGAGCTTATCCCATTCGTGATAGATCTTTCCACTCTATTGGAAAGGAGGAAAGTGTTGGGCTTAAAATATTCCAAGTTCCATGTCATGATGTTGTAAAAGGTGGTGGATCTAAATTAAATAATATGGGGGGTACTTGGACAACAAAAAATGCTCATGGGGAGTAGAGTCTTGGAATCTGTATGCATTAGAGTATGTACCAGAGGAATCTGAAGTAGGGCCAACTACAATAATAGGTATGGTATTTATTTCATCCTATGTAGTACTATATTTTTTTGATACCAGTTCATATCATTCTTTTATATTTTCTATGTTTATAAATTTATTATGATTAAAATCAGATCTTATCCCATTCATTATAGATCTTTTCACTCTATTGGAAAGGAGGAAAGTGTTGGGTTTCAAATATTCCAAGTTCCATGTCATGATCACGGACCATGAGGTCATGTTGAATTTTATTGTTCTTGATCTTAAAATATTTGACCTTATCATTGGAATGAATTGTATGGTTATTATTAAAGCCCATATATATTTTTATCATCCTAAAGTCTAGTTTATATATTCTAATGGGGTCAATCACATCTTTCAGGGTGAGTGACATCCGAGATCCGAGAGGGTGGAGCATGTTGTTATTGAGAACAGAATTATCTAATTCCAATTATAAAGATGATTCATAACAAATATAACCAGAATTTAATTGGTTATTTTCCAATTATGATGGATTATTATTATAACAACCCAAGATTTTATATGTTTTTCCCTTGAAATAAATCTTGAAGTATTTGATAACTTGCCTTACATGCAACATCGAGTCTATAAAAAAAGAGACATATTAAACCATTATAACCTAGAAATTAAATTGGAGAGTATTAATAGTAATAAAAATTATATGAAAAATACTAATAATGATTTTTATTAATTTAAATTTAGTGATTAATTCATAATAAATAAGTACCCAGTTTTCAATAAAGTCATTTTATGCTTCAAAAATATGTTTTCTTCAAAAATGGTTTTCATAATTTATGCATATGAACATTATAATTAATTTATAACATTTTTAGAAATTTTATTTCATAAATAATCATCTAAATATAATCCTAGGTAAAATTTTTAGGTTTTTTCAAAAAAGATTGATTTTTCATGCATAGTGAAAATACTGTTTTTTGTAAAACAATATCCTTAGTTTTAAAATAAATGTCCCATTAATTTTTTAATTTGATATTAAATTAACATAATTAAAATTTAATTATAAATAATCTAATTAATTACATATTAATCATCATTATATTTGTTTGTATAAGTTGTGGTTTGAGCTTAAAAAAAATTTATAAATTTTTTTAATTCATGCAATGTGTTTTTATCTTAATAAATTAATTTAATATATTTTTATTAATCATATGAAATAAAATTATATATTTTATAATCTATATAATATTTTAAAATTCATTATATGGTTTTTACAACCTAAGTAATGAAAGTAATTTATGTTTTATTCTTAAATGATTATTTTTTGAAAATGGGTTTTTGTTGCGGTTTGCGTGCTAAATTAAAATTAAAATCCATAACTTAAAGAAATTGAATATTATTAAATTTATTATATAATTTGATTCAAAATAATTAATATAATTTAAATTTGTAAAATTAATTTTGGGTAATAGTGAATAATAAAAATAGTAAACTTTTACAACCACAGTTAATGTTAAAATATGTTTACCAGGGGTTAATCCCTGGGATAAGGGTAGGGTTTCCACCCACACCTATAAAATTATTATTGTTTCAATATATTTCATCCTTATATTATAATACCATAAAATTCTTATACATTTTGATCTACTTTCCCCTGAATGTGACCTTAAATCATTGTAATCTTTTATGAAATCCCATGTGTGTCCCTCCCCTCACTTATAAAAGGGAACATATCATCCTCCATTATTCACACTATTTTATCCTTGTATCTGATAAAATACCTAATTAAAACCCTTAATATAATAATTATATTAATCCAAGATCTTGTTTTATTTTCCTAATACCAATCATTCAAGGCTTAAGGAGTAAGCCAATGGAAGTCTCTCAAAGAAGAGGTATAGATCTTAAATAATCTTCTTCAATTTTATTAATTAATCTACTTCCTATAAACAATTTTATATATAAAAAATAATTATTAAGGTATAATAAATATAATATGATTTTATCATGATGTTTTTAAAACAATTTACCACCTCTTCTCAATCTAATGGGAGATGAAAGTATCACTTGTGTGTATTTGGGACTACTACTTACACACAACGATATGACTAATTTTACACCACCATCATCCACGGTTGGTTATTATGATATATTTAATCTTTATATATCTAATTTATTTTATAATAATTATTCATTAATGATGAATTAATATTTATATTTCTTTTTTTCCATCCATAACAAATTGAAACGTCACTCTTGCGTACAGACAGACTACCATCTCAACGTAGTGATGTAATTCATTTTTCATCATCAAATTATATGAATGGTTATTAATATGTAAATAATGAATACATATAATATTTATATCATCACTAGAAATATTTAGATGAAGTAACCATGGTAAAAGTGAAAGAATCATAACTGCCGAACAAAAATATATATGAAAAATGAAGCAGTCAACACCTGAAATGTTGATGATAATGAAAAATTGTTAATGAATAATCGATAATATGTTATAAGTGAACCATTTATAGTATTATAGGTATGATTATTATTATTTTATAGAATTATAATAAATTTAAATTTATTACACATGATGTTGGAGCAGTTATGAAACAACATGGACTTGAGTTAAGGGTTTCTTTGTCTCATTTTCATTTTAGTGAGATATGTTTGATATTGTTCACATCATTTATTTTATGTGGTTTGGTTACTAAAAAATTAATATATTTTTTAAAATACATTAAATTAATTTTTTTTAATATTTATATAATTCTATTTCTTTAAATGTCTTTTGATGCAAAAGATACCATTGTTTTAAGGGTTTTTGTATTAATTTCTCTTCATTAAGACATGTTTTAATGTTAGGAAAAAATTTAATACATATATGATTTATATACTTACCAATAATGTATTTTGGAACAATATATGACTTAATGAATTATATTTATAGATCCATATTATTTTCAATTATCTAACGACTTTTAATTCAAATATTACTAAAGATGTATGGTTTTTATTTTACAATCTCATTTTTATCAAGATAATTATTGATTAAATTTTACAATAATGAATTTATATGATATATCTATAAAAATTATTATGTATTTTATTAAAATATATTTATTTTTATAATTTTTTTTACTTTCAATTTTCTCTCTTTAAGTTCTGAAGATACCACAATAATGTTTTTAGGTAAACCCAATAAGTTTTTTCTCTTTGATCGGGAATATTTTCTCCCATGTCTATAATTTATTTAACTTTTTCCCTGAATGTTTTTAATATTATATAAATATATATTAAATTAATTTTTATCATTTTTTTCTTTTTATACCTTTTTTATATGAATATTATTGTCATTTTTGAACAAGATGCTTTTGAATTTTTACTAATAATGTGAAAGGAAATTTTGTTTTAACATACACTACGTGAAAAGATTTTTTTAACATCATGAATACACTTTTCATTGAAGATTACTTTATATGTTTCTTTGGTTATTTTCAAAGGAAATTTATTAATTGATATTTTGGAACTTTTTATATTCTAAATAAGTGATTTCAAATAAAAAGGCATTTTTATAAAGAAATATTCTAGTGATATTTCAACTGTATTTTCATCTATAACAACATCATTTTGATGTTTCTTACAATTTACTGAGGATATTATCCAATTTTACCCTATTTATTCTTTATTTGGATAGTTTATTATTATTATGGTGAAGTTTTAAAAATCTTGTATCCTTTCCATGAGTCTTTATTTTATGATATGATAAATGTTTTATGACCTCGTGGAACACTTATATATAATTTTCATGTTGTGATGTGTGGGATTGGAATTATATATCCCTCTAATGCATTGGGTAACAAAAGATATATCATGATAAAATAAGGACTTGAATGGGGAGTTAACCCAAATTATTAATGGACTTTGTCTAATAATATAGCCTTTGGGAGAGAACCTTGACCATAGAAATGATGGAATGGGTAGTGAAAAAAATCCACTATGATAGGGGTTGCTGTGATACTTGACCAAGGAAATGAATTTCTATGCTTATATTCATGAAAAAAAAATTTGTATTATTCTTATGATATGTTTTCATATCTCATTATTGATTATTTATGATTACACACTCTTATTTTGTATTTAATTTATTTTAAAAAACCTTATTCTATGGTTTACAATTAAATATACTTGACTAATTGGGTATAATTATTCTATGTTATGATCATGTTATCATACCCTTATACTTATAATATAATCACCAATGATCATTTATTAATATAATTTATATTTACCATTTATGAGACTATAAGATCAACCTTTATTATGTTTCCATTCCCCAAGTTATGGGGAATGGTTTTAAGTATTTTATGCTTAAGAAGGGTGCTAGTTGTGAAGAACTAAATTGTAAATGATGCTTATTTTTTATGACTAGTTTATTATGTATCCATGTTTCCAAAGGCACTAAATATCTATGGTACTTGGCTGTGTATTATTGTTTAATTTATTCAATATTCATCTAAAATGATGTAATATTTATTTATGAAAAGCGTTGGTCACTATAGTTAGTATAAAAGGAAAGTTTTAGTAACTTTCAAAAACTAAGATGAGACAAATTTAGTGATAAAATTTTAAAAAAAGCACGAGTTTAGTAAAACATACTATGTTATGATAAAAATATGGGTGTGGTTTAACTAAGAATACAAATCCCTATCTAGATACTATAAGTGGATGTGGTTTTGACTAAGATAAATCTAGGTTTAATAACCCTGAAAATAGTTGGTTGAGTATATCTCACCCATCATTCTGGTTCATGGTGAATGGTTCCTTATAGAACACCTAATTCGATACTACTAGAGGATATGCATATGTTAATTCACATATTCTTTAAGATCCATTATAAATGATTTTAATAGATAATAACCATGGATGACCTAGGTTAAACCTAAGGATTCATAGATTGGAAATAAGTTGCCTTTATTTAGACATCTTATCTATGATTTTTTAATATTTATCACATTGATTAAAGATTCCTGATTATCATAAAAATCATTTTGGTTTTAGTAAGCAATTGAATATAGAATAATAAATTTTATCTGGTTACATATATGCTTAAAATTTTTTGGACCTTATTTGATATTAGTTATATGAATTTCAGTATATCCAAAAATGCATCAAGGAATGTTAATTATTATCCGCAATGGTGAGATATTGAAGTAGAAATAAAAAATAATAATGGTATAATGATTGAATATCATGTCTATAAATATTACCCAATTGAATTTTGTGGTAATTTAATTCCTAGGAATCTGGTTTTTATTCCTCTAGTTGATTTTGATGTGATTTTTGGAATGGATTGAATTCCTTTATATAAATCTCATATCAATTGATGAGGAAGGTAAGACACATTTTATATTCTAAACCAAACCATTATTTTCTATTTTTGTGAGGATAAATGTGAACTTCTAATGGAAATTAAAACCATTTCCTGGGTCTTTATACCTATTCAATGTGGGTATTTATCTCAGATGGTTGGGGATAAACTAAACATAAAAAATATACCTAATTTACATGAGTTTTTTGACATCTTTTCTGAAGATTTACCTAGTATTACTCCGAATTGTGAAGTCATGTTTTCAATAGAACTCATACTCAGTTATATATCATAGCAAAGACTCCATATAGAATGATGTAGATTGAGTTCTATGATTCAAAGAAGAAACTCCAAGATAATTTTATAAGGGATTATTTATGACAAGTGTTTCATCGCGGGGTGCACTTATACCTTTTGTTTAGAAGAAACATGGATCAATGCATCTATTAATTGATTATCGAGAACTTAACAGGATCACTATAAAGAATAATTTTTCTCTGCCCTGTATTAATGATTTTCTTGACCGATTATGAGGAGCTTAATATTTTTACAAGATTGATCTTCGATTCTTATACTATCAGTTGAGGGTAAAAAGAAAAGACAAACCTAAGATAACTTTCATTTGTATGTATGGACATAATTAATTTATAGTGATTCAATTTGGTTTTACTAATTCCCCCACTATATTCCTGGTTTTTATGAATTAAGAGTTTAGAGATTACCATGATAATTTTTGGTTGTATTTATAAATGATATTCTTATATATTAATAGATTAAAGAATATTATGAATATTACTTGAGAATTTTAATAAGGAACCTAATAAAGGAGAATTTGTATGAAAAATCTATCCAGTGTGAATTTTTGCTTCAAAAAGGTTCATTTTTTGGTTATATAATCTCAAGAGAGGGTATATCTATGGATCCATCAAAGTAAAAAGTTATTAAAAATTGTACCTGACTAACCAATGTAATTTAAATCCATGGTTTTCCTGGATTGGTTGGATATTATAAACTCTTTATGATGGATTTATTAGGGATATATAATCCACTCATTAAGTTATCTCATGTGGGAGTTATGTTCCTATGGACTAATGAATGAGAATAAAATTTCAAGGAATTGAAGATAAGGTTGGCCAGTGCACCTTTTCCCACTCAAACCTGTAGTGGATAAGGGCTTGTGATTTATAGTTATGCATAAAAACTGGGGATGGAGTGTGTTCTTATATATAATTATATGGTGACATATCATGACTCATTCCGATTGATGGTTCATGAGAATAATTAACTAACTCATGATTTGAAGTTAATAATGGTAATCTTTACATTAAATATCAGAATTCATTATTTGTATAGAGAAAGGTGTGATATATATAATAATCCTAAAATTTTAAAGTATATATTTACCTAAAAATATTTGAATATGATGAAAATAATATGGTGGGAGTTTATTAATGATTATGAATGCTCAATACACCAGCACCATATAAAAGTGAGATGATTTGAGTTGAAAGGATCATGATAGATTATCTATAATGAGAATAAAAAACGATATAATGTTTATGAATTAACAATGTATAGACCATTAAATATTGAAGGAAGGGGATAATTTTTATCCTTTCGAAATGAGTGTTCAATAATTTATCCAAGTGATGATTAAAGAGGCGCAGAAGGAGGATATGAAGATGAAAAGGAAGGTAAGAGATGTTCTTCAGTTCAACCTTGATTGTGATGGAATAAAAAGGTTTAATAACTGATTATGTGTATCATCAATACTATACTTGAAGAAGTAACTATTGGACTGACCTCATAACTCATAATTATCTATCTATCCTGAAAGTACAAAGATGTATAATGTCCTGAAAGATTATTTCTAGTGGGAAAACATGAAGATAGATATCGCAGAGTGTGTACCTCGGTGTTTGGTGTGATGGAATGTTATGGTTGAGAGATATAATACTATGGGGATGTTACAACCACTACCCATAAAATTATATAAATAGGAAAACATCACATTGGATTTCATTATTGAACATGATAATACAACTAAATTCCATATTGAAATTTGGGTAGCAGTTGATTGCCTTATAATGTTAGCACACATTATTTTTATAAAATAATATTTATCTCTTGATTATATTTCTAGGATATACATTAATAAAGTGGTGAAGTTACATGTTGTACTATATTCTATTATATCTGATTGATATCTAAGGTTTACCTTGATGTTTTAGAGAAGTCTCAAGGAAGCTGTAGATACATATTTTTGTTTAATACTGCTTATCATCCTCAGAAAATGGTTAATATGATAGGACTATTCAAACCCTAGATTTTATGTTGAGATCGTATTATCTATATTTAAAAGGTGGTTGTGATCAACACCTTCCTCGAGTCTAGTTTTCTTACAATAATAACATTCACTTGAACATTCAAATGGATCCTTATGAACCCCTATATAGAAACAAGTGTAGAACTATGAAATATTGGAATGACGTTAATGAAATAAATATATTAGGATCTTAGGTAGCTAGGTATACAACATATAAGGTTAAATCTATTCAAAAACAAGTCAAAGAATCTCAGAGTCTATAGAAAAGTCATGATGACAATTGTCAGGGATACCTAGAATTCGATGTTGGTGATACAGTTTTCTTATAATTTTCTACATGAAAAAAGGTGATGAGATTAAAAAATAAGGGAAATTTAATGCCTAGGTATATTTTCCCCTTTGGGATTCTTGATCGAGTAGATATTGTATCATATCACTTAACACTCCCACCAAACCTCTCTCAAGTTCATGATGTGTTCCATGTATATCTCTTGAAGAAGTGAATACTTGATCTATCCAGTGTTCTAAAATCTGTGGTTATGCCACTGGATAATTACCTTTACTATGAATAATAATCGGTATATATCTTATATCATATAGATAAGGATCTATGAAATGAGAACACTCACATGGTTAATGTTCTTTGGAAGAATCATAAATTTGAAAAGGTAGGATGGGGACCAAATGATGTGATGAAGTAGAGATATCCTCATCTGTTTGTACTAGAGTGATGTAATTTTGAGGTATAAAGTCATTTTAATGGTGTTTAAATGTAACACCACAATTTTTTATATGTATTTACTTTGATATAAAACGTTAAGTATTTGATATCATGCTTTACACATAGCCTTGAGTCTATATAAACCACGATATAGTAAACTATTATAACCCAGATGTTAAATTGGCATGTATGAGTTTTAATAACCACTTTATGAAAAATATGTCTAATTTTTTTTATTAATTTAATTGTGTTTATTAATTCACAGTAAATATGTACTTAATTTTCAGCAAATTCATTTTATGCTCCAAAAATATGTTTTCATCAAAAATGGTTTTTATCATATTTTTTCATTTGAATTTTATAATTATTTTATACAATTTTTATAAATTTTATTTTTGTATGTTAATATAATTTGTAAAATTTTAATTCTATTATTATCTTAGGGTGATTTTTTAGGATTATTATAAAAAGAATTATTTTTTAATGAATAGTAAAAAAAGAGATTTTTGTAAAACATTTCAATTATTTTCAATGAAATGTATCATTATGTTTTGAATTAGATATTAAATTAACCTAAGTATCCTTTTATTATAAATAATCTAATTAATTACAAATGATTCAACACTATAATTTATTTTCATATAAGTTAATTTTTGGGCATAAAAACACATTGTTTTCAAAAAAGGTTTTTATGTGTGCAATGTGTTTTTATATTAATAAATTAAATTAATATATAATTATAATTTTTTTAATTAAATATATAGATTATATATTTAATATAATATTTTTACATTTATTTCATTGTTTTTACGAGTAAATATATGGAAGTCAATAAAGTTTTATGCTTAAAAATTCATTTTTCAAAAATGGGTTTTTATTGCGATTTTCATGCTTCATTGAAATTAATTTACGAAACATATAGAAATTAAATCTTGTAAAATACATTCTATATTTTTAATCATGAAAATTAATATAATTTAATTAGTTTAAATTATTTTTTGTTCATAGTAAATAGTAAAAATAGTAAAATTTTGTTGCCACAATTATGGTTAAACCTAGTTTACTAGGGGGGTTAAACCATGAGATAAGGGTATGATTGAAACCAAAACCAATAAATTATTATTTTTTGAATATATATTAACCTTATAGTAGTTTAAATTTTAAACCTTTTCCATTTGGAGTCACTTTCCCATGAAAGAGACCTTAAATCATTCAAATCTTTTAAGAAATTCCATGTGTGTCCCTCCCCTCAATTACAAAACGACAGCTCTCCTCCTCCCTCATTAAAAACATTTGATCCTAATATCTTAGAAAATACCTACTATAAATTAATTCCTATAATTATTTCATTAATAGTAGATCTATTTTTATTCTTCTAAGTCCAATCCTTCTATGAATAAGGAGAAAGCCAAAGGAGGTCATTTAAAGAAGTGGTATAGATCTTAACAAATATCTTTCAATTTTAGTCCTTATTATACTTCCTCTAACTATGTTTTATCCATAAAAAACTATTAATATAATATCATAAATATACTTATATTTTATTATATTTACAAAAAAACAATTTACCACCACTTCTAATTCCAATGAGAGATGGAAGTATTGCTCATGTGTACGTGTGGACTACCACCACCACATAACCGTACAACTCATTTTCCACAACCATAATTCATGGTTGGTTATGGTGAAATATTTATTGTTTATATATGATATTTATGTTATAATAATTGTTTTAAAAACATGATTTAATATTATCCTTTCTTTCATTCCATCCATTTAAAAATGGAAATGTCACTTATGCGTACGAACCTACTACAGTCTCCACGTAGGGATGTAATTCATTTTGCATAACCAATTTATATGAATGGTTATAAATATGTACATAATTAATATTTATTATATTAAATCATGATTAAAATTCTTTATTTTAATGAACCATGATCAAACATCAAGTAACATAATCACTAAACCAAAAAATATATAAAAAATCAAGTAGTTAACACTCTAAATGATTATGATAATGCAATATTGTTAATGAATGGGTGATAAGATGTTATTATTAAATTATTTATGGTATTATAGGTACAATTATTGTTATATTATATAATTATAATAAATTTATATTTATTATACAAGACCTTATAGTGCTTATGAAGCAAGATAAACTTGAGGTAAGGGTTTATTTTTCCTATTTTCAAACTAGTGATACATGTTTGATATTACATACCATAATTTATTTTATGGGGGGTGATTAATACCTAATGAAATTATTTTTAAATACACATTAAATTAATATGTTTTAGTATCTATATCTAATTCTTTCTTTACAAAAACTTTGATTCAAAATATACCCATGTTGTAAGGGTTTTCCACCAAATCTCTCTTTATTGAGGCATGTCTTAATGTTATGCACCAATTTATTATCTATAGGTTTATATACTAACTAATAATGTTTTTTGGAATAATAAACATTTAAATTTATTTTATTTATATATCCATATTATTTCCAATCATCCAATGACTTTTGATTCAATGATTACTAAATCCATCAAGATTTTATGTTACAATCTCATTATTAACAGTATTGTTTATGGGAAAATTTTATGATGATGAGATTATATGATATATCACTACCATTTAAAATTTATTTTATTTTACACTAATTATTTCATATATTTATTTATTTTATTTCAATTTATTCATTTTAAGTACTCAAGACGCTGAAAGAATATTTTCAAGGGAAAACGTCCATGGTTTTCTCTTCGATGTAGAATTTTTTTCCTTGTCCATATTTTGTTTAAAATATTTTCAATAATGATTTTAATATTCTTATAATATTTATGAATGTCATTTTTAACAATTTTTTACTTTATATATATATATTTTTAAGGGAATCATTTTTCAATTTTCTAAACAAGGTTATTTCGACTTTTTTACCATCAATGTAAAAGGTATTTTTAATGTACACCACATGAATGGATTTATTTGACATCATGAATAATCTTTTACTTGAATACATAACTACATTTTCGATATTTATTTTTATATATTTATTCCCTTAATATTTTTTAAAAAAATAGGTTCTAAATAAGCGATTTCAAAGAAAAAGGGTTTTTTCCTCAAGAAGTTTTTTGTTGATATTTAAAATATATTTTCATCTATTACAACATCATTTGATATTTCTTATGATTTAATGGAGATAAGATCATATTTTAACATATTTATTAATTATATTAATGTTTTATTATTATGATGATGAAATATTTGTGAAACCCAAATCCTTTCTATGGGTAATTATTTGATGATATGATGAATGTTTTGTGATATTGGTTCACAAATTTGTATGGTTATAATTATATGATGGGTGAGATAATTTTTTTATCCATACAATGAATTGGGTGAAGTATGATATCTCATGAGATAATAGGGATTATAATGGGGAGTGAACCCAGTTCAGTAAGGGTCTTTTCCCAATAATAAAGTCTTGGGGACCAAATCCTGATTAAGGAAATGATGGAATAAAGTGTGAACCCAATCCCCTATGATAGTCTTCGAAATGATCCATGAATAAGGAAATTATTTTATATTATCATGTGCGTTCCAAAAACTTATTTCTTATGATTTTGATATTTTTTTTCATGGCTCGTTATTTATTATTGATGATTCCACTCTCTTATGTCCTATGTCATTTGTTTAATAAAACCTTAGGTCATGCTTCACAATTTAAGATATTTGAATGATTGAGTATGATTATTGTAAGTCCTAATCATTTTATCATACCATTATGATTATATTATGATCAATTTTGATCATTTAGTGATATCTATTATGCTTACAATTATTGATCATCTGAGCTCACACTTTCTTATTTTTTCCTTCCCCGGGTTATGGAGAAAGGTTTTAAGTTAGCTAGGTCAAAGAAAGGAGATAGTTGTGAATAAATAAATGGGAAATTATGTAGATATTTTATGTACCAATTAATCATATATCCAAGTTTCCAAAGATAGGAAAACTATACAGTCATCAGGTGTATATTACTATGCAATGTATTGAATATTCTTCTAAAATGATGTAATATTTATATATAAAACGTTTGGGTTGTATAAGTACCATGTGGGTTTTCCATATTATTTTTATGGATCAATGAACTAGAGTGAAGTTCAGTTTTCGATGAAATTTCTCTTAGGGATGAATCCCATATAATTTATATCTTATCATATGGAAGCATCCGAGTTGAATGAGCTAAAATTTATCTTTAGGATCTTGAGAACAAAGGATTTATTCTTCTAATTGTTCCACCATAGGCTCCATTGGTTTTTTTAGATGAAGGTAGATGGAATTCACCGACTTTGTATTTATTAACAATGGCATAATCATGTGCCTATTAAGATCATGTATCCTTTTATTGGGATTAATGATATGTTTTATAAAATCAAGGGAGCCTGATTATTTTTTATGGTTAACCAATGTGAAGGTACCATCAATTAAGATTCCATGAGGAGGATATTCCTAAGATAACATTCAAGAGATGGTATAGGAATTATGAGTATATTATTATGAAGATTTCTCTTATGAACACTCTTATTGTGTCAATGGAGTTGTTGAATTAGATATTTTATTGGTTCTTAGAATCTTTCATGGGTGTTGTCATTGATGATATATTTTTACTATAAGTTAGATAAGGAACAAAGGAATCATTGGGATATTATTCTTAGAACCCTGAAAAAATATAATCTTTATGGAAATTCTATTAAATTTTTATTTCATATCCAAGAAGTGATGTTTCTATACCAATTTATTTGTAAGAGGGGAATCTAAGTGGATTTGAGAAATATCCAAGTGATGATTCTGTGGGAGAAAACCGAAAATGTGTTTGATATCTAGAGCTTATTGGGTTTGGTAGGTTATGATAGACATTTTGTTTGGGAATTTTCCAAGTTTTAGTAACCTATGACAGAGTTAATCCATAAGGGTGTCAAGTTCGAATGGAATGATAAGTTTCAAATATCATTCGTGTAACTATAGGTGAAATTTAATTCTTCCCTAGTTCTGATTCTTATAGAACTAGGTTTGGGTTATGATGTTTATTTTGATGGCTTAAGTATATGAATAGGATTTGTTCTAATGTAGGGGATATAGGTGGTGTACTATCTCTCTCTCCAACTATGTACCGACGAGAATAATTATCCTACCCATGATATAGAGTTGGCTATAGTCATTAATGCTCTTAAGACTTGGCACCATTACCTCTTTGGCGAGAGTTTTACTATATATTCACATCACAAGATCCTAAAAAAATATTTTTACTAAGAGAGATATGAACCAATGAATTTTTTTTTGGGTTTACTATCTTTATAATTTTGATTTTGATATTTCATATTCACTCATAAATGGAAATTTGGATACTAACACATTGAGCTTGAAGTTATTGGCTTAGGACATCATGTAATAAGTGGAGGAGTGGTCTTTGATGAGTTTGTTCACCGAGGTGTGATTGGATGTGGAAAAGGTTTATTTTTAGGTATTTTTAGCTTTTATGGATGTTGATTCATCATTTATGATCAAATTTGTCTTGGTAAAGAAACAATCATTAATTGAAAACATATTAGTAAAATCCTTAATGGTAGGGAAACCTTGGATATCTAGTGTAGGTCTCCTAGTGATTGTTCGTGAGTCTGAGGTAGAATGTTCATTCCAATATATATGAGTCAGGAGTTTATGGATAATTAACATTGGTATAGTTGGTATAATAACCTTGGTACCACCAATATGTATCATGATTTGAGATTATGGTATTTGGGGTAAGGGATAGGGAAATCAATTGAAAACTTTGTGTCATGATGCCTGAATTTCTAGAAGATTAAGGTAGAACACAAGAGACCTATTAGGTTGTTGAAAACATTACCCATTCCTAGATAGATTTGGGGTGATACATATGTGGTAATTGTTGTGGTTTTACCATAGTCTCTTAGTGGGAGAGATCAAATTTATGTGATCATTGGTAAAATTATGAAATCAGGTCATTTTCATTATACTAATTTGACAATTAAAGAGGACGAATACAAACACCTTTATGTCTAGAAGATCATAAATCCCCATTGGGATCCTTCTTATATTATATTTGATAAACCATTATGATTTACATATTATTTTTGGAAAGGTTTTCAAGAGGTTATGGGATCCTAGTTAAACTTAAGAATGTCATATCATCCACATACTGATTGAAATAATGAGAAAATCATTCAAATCCTTGAGGGTATGCTTCTGGTATGTGTTCCTTATTTAGTGGTTCTTGGGAAAATAATTCTCCCTTTGTTTAATTATCCTACCAAAATAATTATTAGGTATCAACTAAAATGGCTCCCATTGAAGTGGTGTATGTATATCCATGTAGATCTACTTGAAGTTGGGAAGATTTTGGAGAATGTTATTTGGGTGGACTGAGTCTTATCTAAAAGTTCAAAGAAACAGTGCAGTTGATCAGAAAGAGGTTAAAAATAACTCAAAGTCACTCAAAGTCATATGTGGACCATCATCATCACTCATTGGATTTTACAGTATGTGATTGGATTTTTCTAGGTGTATCACCCCATTCGGGACATCATTGTTTGGGTAAGTTGGATAAGTTGACACTGAGGTTTGTTGGACCTTTCAAGATCATCAAACGAATTGGAAAGGTATACAATTGGTTAGATTTTCCATCTTACTTCACATTGATTCATGAAATGTTTCATGTTTCCCATTTGAGAAGGTATTAAATAGATCCTTACCATGTGATAGAATGAGAGGATTTGATCTGGATCCTGATACCTCGGTTGTTGAGAAGATATTTCATATAATGGATCAAAAAGATAATGTGTTTCATGGTAAAACAGTTCCCTTATTCAACGTACTATAGAAATGTGGGAAGAATATCCATGATTTGTGGGAGTGGGAATCATTAATGAGGTTGTAGTGTCCTTCTCTTTTTGTGAGTCTAAAATCATGAGTGCTTTCTAGGAGATAGAAAGTTTCATAGTGGGTAGGATTGTGATTACATATGGGTCATAGGTATCTATTATTATTCTCTTATTCTATCACTTTTTATGTTGGAATGTATTTTGGTATTTGGGGTTTGATAATTTATATTTTTTGGAGAAACAAGTGAGCTTCATGGTTCATGCATAGTTATTATTAACTATGAAGTATAGTTATGATGGTTCCAATGAAATTTTTCATAGGTTTATAGTGGTTTGTCAAACCATGAAAGGGTCTATGAAATCCATGAATATGAACGGGTTTGGGTCCAATGACTATCACAAAACTAGAGTATGGTTTGTCTAACCACACAAATATTCCAAGGTAGTTGTGCCCTTTGGTTTTCAATGGGAAATATCTACTGCACAGTTAACACATGGGTTTTATAACCATGAAACCTAACCATGAGACATGGAATAATTTATTAAATTTGGAAAATTACCCTAGTACCCTTTCTTATTTAACTGATAATCCCCTCTTAATTCCATATGAACTGAAACTGGCCTCTCCTTGATACTCTAGGAGGTTCTTCCCTTGATCACTTATTGTTTATCCTTCATTCTTGGTGGATCTCTTCATGGTATGTGCTAATTTCCATTTGTTTTATCTTTATCTTTGTATATATATCCTTGATATATCTTCCCATTCACATGTTTAAACTATTAATGGTATTGATGTCTAGATCTAGAGGTTTTATGGGGAACAAAGGAAGTTTTCTTGGGATTTAGTATTGTGAGGACTCAATCTCTTCATTTTTAATCATCATTTTCAATTTTGTCTAAGTTTACTCCATTAGAGAGGTATGTATCTCTTTATAATGGTTATTTTTAATTATTTACATATCATTCATATGTTTTACTTCATTTTAGTTTATAAAAAATAATTTATTTTATGTCAAGGGAGTGTTTTTATAAAATTTATTCTTTTGTGGAATGTTAATTTTTTTGGGTTTTTTCATTTAAAAAAAATATTCACATCATATGTTTGATGGAGTTCCTTAACGATGGTTTTGATTCTAAAGTGGATTTTCAACCATGAGTGGAGTGATGCTTTTCTTGTAAAAATGTTTTATAAAATTATTATCACGTTTTAATTGAATGTTTTGTGAGAACATAACACTTGTGAACCTTAGCGGTATTGGGTTTTAGATATATGTAAACCATATTGAGTTTGGATCCACTAGGGGTTTTTATTTTGATATTGATAGACCATGACATGGACTGATATCATAAGATTCTTGTTATACCAGATTAGTTCACATTATGTGTCCCAGTACATATTTTTATTGGATAGATCCCAACTTATGCTTGGTTTTATACATGATGGTGATGTTTCATGTTTGATTTCTCGCATTTTTATATAATAAAATTGCCTTGGATGGTTATGATTATTTCCCTATATTTATCTTTCATGTACTTTTGTTATTCTCCTGGTTTATTTAAATATGGAATACTTTAAAGGAAACCAAAGGTTGTTTTATGAAGAGAGTTTTCAAATGAAGTTTATTTATATGATTATTTCATTTAAATGCTAGAACTAACAGTTTCATGGGAACATACATTGTATTGATCAATGGTGGTATCCCATTGGGTGTTTGTCTCACAGTCTTCATATTACTTAAGTCGCATGAAAATTTGGTTTTATAGGATACATGTAAATGTAAGAGTTTAAAGTAGCATGAATACTTATCTTTGTTGATGCTGCCTTCATGGTGGGTTAGGATGGTAGTGGCAAGAGGTCACATGGAGACCTGGTTTGGTCTTTGTTTTTTTTTTTTTGATTCAGAAATTAGCCTTTTGGATTTATTTTAATATGAATCAAGGTTTTTTACTTCTTCTTATGTAATGAAATTTGGTTGGTTATCTTTATTTGGTTAAAAATGAGACATGTTTCCATTGCATTTCAGGGTGAAATCATTCCCAAGGGTTTTTATGTGGATACTAAAGTTCTTATCGGTAGACCATGTTGGTCAGGAATGTGTTTTGAGCCTTATGGAAGGCCATATTCAGTGATGAGTTAGTTCAACCCCTTTTTATGTAACGATACCCAGTTGGTTAACTTTTTAACCACCTACCCAGTGGTACTCATAGTGCTTCCCAGTTTCCTACTATTCCTAAGGTCATGGGTTCGAGTTACAGGGTAGGATAATTAATTCCACATAAGGTAGGGGATGGTACCGACCACGTTTCATGTATAAAAAGGTTGTGGCCGATGCCAGTATGGGCTCTTATGTGCGTAAGCCTTTGGTGGTAAAAAAGTTAACCGATCGGGGATTGTTACATAAAAGATGACTATTTAAGTAATATTTTATGACCAACTGACTTTTAATCTACCTATGATTTAATCACATAGGAACCCATACTAGTTATCGGCCACATCCCAATGGAACGTGTTGGGAATTGTCCCTGCCCTATAAGATTTTATTTTTCCCCCCTCTTAACTTGAACATGGGTCCTCAGGCATAACATTCAACTGAGAAGCGTTTATATATATATATATATATTAAATACATAAATAACTAGATTATATAAAACCTTTATAATTATTTTTAAGCACTTTTAATTAATTTTATTATATTATTATCTATATTATTAATTACATTAAGAATAAATTTATTATAAATTTATTTAATTACTTATTAATTTTTTATCAATTAAATAAATATTTTTATTTACCATTAAAAAACAATTGAAAATAGTAATTTTTTACCATGTTAATAATTGTATTAATAATTTTTTAAAAATTAGTTTTATTTATATTATTGCCTATTTTTATAATTAGAATATTATTATTAATTATTAAAAATATTATAATTCCATAATTAATGATAATAATAGTCATAACTAATATAGTCATAATTAATAAAGTAATAATAATTAATATATTATTTTTTTGAAGTTATAATAATTAATATAATATTTTAATAAAGTATTAATTATGAATTAATTAATCCATAATTAATATATGAATTAATAAATTCATAAATAAAATGTATAATAAACACTTAAACACGTAAACACATAAACACATAAAAATAGTTGAAATCAAACTATTATTATAATAAAAAATATGAATTATTATTAAATATAATATTAAGTAAAAAAGAATATATTATCATAATTATTATTTTATAATAAGAATATTATTATAATTTATTTGAAAACAATAAGAAAATAACAATTATCTTAATAAATAAAAAAATTCTAGATTTAATAACAATGATAATATTGTTATTATTATATTTAAATTATTTTATTTATTAATAATAATACTTAATAATACTACTATTTTTTCACATCATCATTATCATTATTAATATTATTATTATCCATAAATATATTAAAAAATAATAATTTACAAGTTACAAATCATTATTGTTTAATAATAATTAGTAACCAAATTTATTTTAATTCGATTATTGATTATTATTAATTATTTTTAAATATAAAATTAATTGTATTATTAATAATATTTTCTATATTTAGTATTTGAAATTATTAATAAATATATTTTTAATATTAATTATATTATTAATAATATTATTTGAAAATAAATTATTTTTTATTAATTATAGTTTTAACAACATTAATAAAATTATTTGTAATCATTACTATGAATTTATTAGTTATAATTTATTGCATTATTAATTAATAATAATTTATTAAAAACATGTTTTGATTAATCATTTATTATCATTAATGTTTTGTTATAAAAAATATATTATTAATTTCATGATGGAAAAGTGTTGTATGAATCTCCATTGAAAATTTGAAAAGGTTTTCAAGGATCACACACTTATAAAAGGGGAACTTGGGTGTGATTTTATGTAATATTTTAAAAAAATAATTTAATTAAATTAATACAGAATATAAAAACATTTAAATGTTTTTTAGTTTCTTAGTTATATATATATACACAAAAAAAGGGAGATGTCTTGGAGACTGCTTTATTCGTATTTATTTTGAATAAGTCGTTGTTTCAGGAAACACCTTACTTAAAACTTATTAAAAGAAGGAACATTCTAGGGCACCTTATTTGAATATGTTTTAAGGAAGGAACTCCAAAACATGGAACCTTCGTAAAAAAATAAAATAAAAGGATGGAGATGTCCAATACAACACCCCCTTCTATATGAAAACATGCTCAAATTGAGAAATAATTTCCCGATGTTAGTATTTTCGGTGTTTATTTTATTATTTTATTAATATGTGTAATTATTCCATTGAAATCCATTATATATACATAATATATTGTGTTAATTGAGTTAAAAAATTTGTTAAAGTCAATATCTTATTCTGGTGTATATGATATTGTAGAGTGAGAAAAGATCTTATGCACCAATTTTCAGACTAAGGAAAAAACCTTAAAATATACTAAAGATGTTAAATATAGAATGTGGCTAAGTAAAAAATCTTAGACATGAGAGAAAAAATTATGTATAAAATAATATCTTATGTATTAATCCAAATTTAAGGTTTCAAAAGTAAGAATTGGGAGTGAAGGGAGAATATCTTACTTATTGAATATTTTGTAAAGCCAAATATCTTACATAATGAATAAACTCAGAAGAAATATTTATTTAAGAGAATATATTACATATTTTTTCAAGGATACATCTTATGAAATACATAATATCTTCAATGTAAATATATGTAAGAGTTCTTTGAATCACATGTTCATAGTTAACTTCTAATATAGCTTGTTCAAGTGAGTTGATTCTAATCCATTAACATACAGGTATTATGAAGGAACATGAGTAGGTAATCATGATTGAATCACAAAATTTATGTTTCTAAAATATGGGGTGGGTTGAGGATGTTGAGTTGAATAACATCCAGATATTCCCTCAGATATTGAGAGGCTATTCCTTATAAATTTCATGTCCTAAAGATAAATAGTTTATCTTGAGTAAATGAATTTCTAGAATTTACTAAGGTCTAATTTCATAAGAGGAAGTATTTTTATTACATATTCAACAGTTAAGTACAATAGTGATTTAGAATTTAAAGGCACAATAATTATGTAGGATTCAGAAGACTAAGAGAAAAATTACTTCAGAAGAGGATTTCCAAAAGGAGGACTTGGAACTTGTGTAAATAATGTTTTGGAGGATTTATGGGGCGGTTTAGAAAAAGCATTTTATAAAAGGATAACCTAAAAGGTGTAATTATATGTTTAATAATATATGTTCATAATTTTTTAAATATTAATATAAAGGTTAATTAAAATAAAACAGTGTTTTTAGACCCTTTTAAGTTAGTGATTATGTCAGAGTCTTCCTTCATTCCTATCTTCAACTAAAAAGTTTTTATCCTTTGATTCCTAGTGGATTCAAGTTCCGTTTGATAAAAGAGATAACTTGAGGTAAATCTATCAATATTTCCAATTCCTTCTCATTTTCCTCCCCAATTTTATTCTATGTTGATGTGTTACAGCCCGAGAAAGGGTTTGGAAATTATTTCAACAGAACATGATGAAATTATCATGATATGATATGGATTTTTTTCATCTTGGATAGATGGCATCCTAGGAAGATACAAATACAAGGTTTTATACATATTCAAATAGGTTAGTAACTACATCAAATTATTTAGGGGTTTCAGCTGATTTGGGTTCAATTTCTGGATGTATTGAAATAAGGAATTGGGGGATTGTGGGTTAGAGATTTGAATAGATATTAGGGGGGTACACACCAATTTTTTTTTTAAGAACTTGGTCCTGAGAGTTTTCAATGATTATTGGATTTTTTCCCTAAAATTAATTATTGGATTAATATTGGTTAAATATTAAAATCAATGATAAATTATTAATAATTAATTTGGATGGTTTATTGATGGATGTGGGCCCTGATGTTGATGAAATATGTAAGGTTGTTCTTGGATGATATTTAATAAGGGTGTTTAAGCATTTATTAAAAATGGAATAACTCTAATGAGGTAGGTGCACTTTTTAAAATATCCCTAATTTTATGCATTCTTTATGTAGCATGTGATATGTAGTTCCCCACTTGTGTGTGATAAACACTGATTTATAAATAAAATGTTTCCTTGGACTCCCAAAAAATAAATGAAGTGTCTTGAGGCTATGATAGACCCTTGATCACTAGTTTGATGCCATGAATATCAATATAAAATGAATTAACCATAAATGTATTCCATGTGGAATTTTAAACCTAGAAGGGTATAAATGGAATGGATGAACAAAGTGGACATTTGGATAGGTTCCCTTAAATCCCTATGGGTAGGGGAGTGGGGCATAATGATAATGGTTGGCCTAGGAATAATCCCTATGGAACATAAGTTACCTTTGATTCTATTGGATAGTTGGCCAGTGTGTGGGTTGGGTGTTCCTTCTCCACTTATATGCATGTGTATTCAAATGGGGATACCTAGTAAATGATTGATGTAAAGGTTTGGTTAGAGTACCAACCAAGTTTAACTATGGATGTGAGATGATATTTACCTTATCTATCTAGTTTGATGCCTATGGTGTAGAATTTGAATGAAAAATTGGACCTTGATATGACCATGTCCATGTTGATGGATAATTTTACCTCAAATAGATGGGATTCATCCTAGAGTAAGGTATGATACATAAAAACCCATGAGGGTTTTTCCGGGTGTGATATGACCTACGGTACCATAGAGGGTTCCTTGTTTTGAGTTGACCCAGAAGAGTCTTACTACATGAGGGATAAAATGGTTGCAACCTAACGTGAATGTGTAAATGGGAAAAGGTTGTACACTTGAGAGGTCAGCCTAAGAATTTTATTTGGGTTTTTGATGAGTATCCAACCCCTTTGATTACAATATATGTGATATAAGGTTTTTGGGTGGGATGAGACCACTCAAGTGTATGTGTTATTAAGAGGTAAGGTAGGATGTAACCCTTAGGTAATTATGTCTCGGTAAGTGTTCTAGGTTGGGATGTGCCTCTTGGGTGTGTAGTATATGATGGTACTAGGTAGGGGATAAAAACCCCTAGGTGGGGGATACAAGTGGTTTTATGTGAGGCAGTGCCCTAAGGTGTATGTTTTATCTAGGACTTAGTGGGAAACAATAACCAAGTAATGATGGCCTAGTAACACTTTTGGGTGGGGAATGTGACCCCTAGGTGGATCATATATGATAATTCTCGGTAGGTGATGATTCTCCTGGGTGTATGATATTCAATTATAGATTTCAGGGTGGGACATGGTTCTAAGTGGGTGGCCACATTCTATAAATATTACATGGAAGAAAATATTTTCCTCTATGTGGTGAGGTATTATGGTCAGAGAAAGCCAAAATTGGATGAAGCATGTATGTTAGATATTGGGTGTCTACTTAGAACCTGAAGATCAACAATAATTTATTTATTTCTTTCTTTCATTTATTTATCTATTCCAACTATACAACGTAGTTCACACACCACTTTACTAGTCATGTTTGGGATAGAATTAGCGGTGGCCTACTGAGTTATACTCACACTGTACTTGGTCATCCAAGACACATTGATACCAGTGTAGACCTCATGATCACAAGTTTAGGTTAGGCAGAGACCCAGTTTTGTATGATCAATATGGATAGATTAGTAAGAGACGTGAGTTAATTCTAGGGGATAATAACATATCCTATTTATTTACTTTAATTTATTTAGTTTTTATATACGATCAACCAATTGGGTGATCAATCAATGTGTATTCTTATATAAAAATATTTTATTTTTTATAACATGATTGTTTTTTATTGGATTATGTGTACTCTTGTTATTAATAAGGATGTTTTTTGGTTATTTTTACTAGTTTATTCACTTAGTTATGTGGGTATAGTCTCCCCATGGAATCATATTAGACCCTCACTACTATCCAGTAGCCTCTGGAACACAGGGAGGTATTCCTAAGGTCATGTGGTGCTTTGATACAGTTACTATAGATTGAACTAGGTTGAGATATTTTAATGTGGTTCAGATAATTTTTTTTATTTTTATTACTATTTGGGATATGATAGATAGGATATATGCCAAGTCAGAACATGGGATAGATTCTATGTCATCAGTCTGACCATCACCAACATGCATTAAATTCCATGTTACTCGGGATTTGGGATTGATGTTCTTTTTTTATGTTATATTTGAGATTATTATTACCGAATATTTTAATTTTTTATTAATTTATTGATTTTTATCTTATATTGGGGTGGAAATAGGTGTGCATTCATGCATCATATGTGACACATTGATTCACATGGCATGTGCATGTTTTTTTTTGAGAATATGACATTGGTTCAAGACAAAAAAAAATAAAGAAATAAAAAGTAAAAAATAAGATAAGTTTCGTTACATAAAATGTCAGAAAAAAATAATATGGAGTTTTATAAAATCAATTATTATTGTTATTCTACTTAACCAAATTACATGGTTATTAATAATTCCCAAAAAAGAAAACCATATTTTTTTTAAAAAATATAAATAAATTTTTTTGGGTGTTTTCTTGAATAACTTATTGGTTCCACATTACTTTTTTGAATTATGGTATGATATACTTGATATGAATTTTCATGGGGGGATGTCATGTTTTTATATATATACATTCACACGCAAGAAATATTGATCATTAAGGGGGTAATTTGGTGTATAGATGACTACTGAGGATTAGTACCATAGAGTGAGACATTTTCTTGAGTTTGATATGTTAGATATATATGTATGAGAACCGTGAAGTGGGTGTGTTGACATATGAGTTGCCTTGTGAAATTTGAGATGAGAGCATTAATGATGCTCTATGTGTTATGGAATATTTGGAAATAGAATCATGGATTAGGTGGGATATCTTACTGATATTGAGATGTGTCACATGATATCAGTGAGTCGAGTGATATGGTTGAGTATTTGTATGTCACCTTATTGTTTCTAAAGGCGAGTTATTATGTATCGAGGATACCCAAGGGAGGGGTTATTCCTAGACTATAAGTTCCTTGGAGGTGGGAGGAATGATTAAATTACTTAAGTTGATATTAATGAATTTTATGTTATATCAAGAATGAAATATATCCATGGATATGATGTTTATATTATGGATTGTGAGATCATGAGTAGTTATCATATTATAATGGGTTTGGCATGCATGATAATCATGATCGACTGTGTAATTAGACAAGTAAGACTAGGTTTGCTGAAGTGAGAATGTGTGTGATGCGTGTTTAGTTGGTAATTAAGTGCATGATCCTAGGATTGATGGAATATTACTCAAGATACTCAATTCAGATGGTATATATGGGTAGCACTGGGGGACATGCTATCTTAGTAATTATGGTTTTGGTAATTAATACTGTTTATCCCCATTTTAATATTATTTAAACAATAAAATATCTTAATAAGGTTTATGTTAGTGAGTTTCTTCTTTTCCTACATGGTAGGTGGGTTTATGTGACTGAGTATTGACCTATGGAAGGTTGGATTGGGGTTCAATTAGGTACGAGGTTCATGTTAATGGTTTTACAAGCAACTTTAACTTGAAACTTTTTATGGATTTAGTGATTTTGGAATGTTTTGGAGTAGGAATGGGTTTCCCTATGGAAACGGATACCCAACATCGATAACATTATTTTGTTTTGGGTTTTTAAAGTGAGGATTTGATTTATTGATATAATTTTAGGTATGATGAATTTGTATATTGGTGAGGTGATCGATAGATTTGGTGAGTTTCCCATAGGTGTAGTTATGTAAGGTTTTAATGGGGATAAAAAATTTCAATATGTAGTAAGGGGATACATAATAAAATTATTAGAGTACTATGGTATGGTTGATCCAAAATTATTCCCTGAGAGGCATTTCTAGGGATGGGATGAGTTTGGTTGTTGAGGATTAACACGTGTATGAGGTTGGAACTTCTCAGGAATTGCATTGGAGGAGTGGTCTAAAAACAGTTCTATGCTGGGGAGAACACAATAAATAATATATCCATAAAGAACCTATTATGAATAATTGTTGTTAAACGTTACGAGTGATGTGTAAATGAACCCAACCGAAGGTGGTTTTTATTTTGTTATGGAGATTGATTGAAACTAGAGAAGTTATGTAGGATAAATAGAAATACCCAAATATTGGCGTCAATTGATGATGATTAGGTGGGTTAGATAATTAAATAATTGAAAACCATCACATATAAGATGAAAATCATGTATTTTTATAGAGTTTATAACTTTGTAATCGGCTAGTAAGGTGACTATGTCAATGGAATTTCGGTGCTCATGGATAACATACAAACATGTATAATAAGGTAGGGTCTTTTGCTATTAATATGGTGTCAAAAATGAGATTATAAATTCTAATGAGAATTTATAGGTGATTATTAGGAGTGACACTTGTTGTAATAGCTTTTTCCCCACTTACCATTTTACTTTTATAAATAAAAAATCCATTTTTCTTATTTTTTATACTTGTTGGATTGTGTTTTTTTGAATGATATTGATGCTGATAGATTTTATGTATTTATTATTATTATCCTTATTAATATGTTTAAACATATTAAATATTTATAATTTATATATTTTTATAAATTTTAATATCTTATGTTTTGGGATCAACATATTACACATGAATTTTATTCAACAGTTAAAAGTCTTACATTTTTAAAAGTGTTTGATTTTTGGTAAAGGAAATAGTTTTATGCTCTAAAGTAATGTCTTACATGATTTATAGAAAGTATTATGATATTTATGAAAGTATTAAAATAATGATTAAATTATTATAAAATGATGAATATTCATATGAAATTAATGTATTATGAGATGGATTTCTTACGTTTCAATAGAAATGAAAAATTAGCAAGTTGTTTACTCTTAAATATTTTAGAATGACACGTAATTTTTTTACCCTTAAATTTTTATTTTCTAAAGGAAATTAATATTAAATGTTTCAAAGATAATATTATTAAATTATGTCTAATCATATTTTTTTAGAAAACACTCTTACATGATTTATATTTACTCTTATGAAATGTATTTAATAGAAAATATTTTAGGTTTTGAATTACTCTTAAAAATTTCTACAATGTCCCTTTTGATGTATAAACTGAATATTATGGTTAATATATAAATATTGTTATGTTTTTTAGTTTTGATATTTAATTTATTGTAGAGTATTTTATTTTATAAAATTATTTATCAGAAGATAAGGATATTAGAAGTTATGTTGTCTGAGTATTGGAAGATATGAATTGATGTTTTCTGATGATATACATCATGAAAAGAAGTATTTTATTTTATTTGTAAATATTTTCTTCAGGAAATTTTATTTTATTTTAAAATAGATTTAAATGAATATATCCACTATGATTTATGGAGAAAATTTTGAAGTACTAATAAACTTGTCATAATATGGAAACATTAAATGATATGACCAATGATTTTTTTTGTAAACATCACGGATTAACCAATAAAGGATTTTTTCTATAAGTAAATATTAAGGGAACCTGATGAAGGAAAATTTTTATGAATTTAGAAACTACTTATGATCACAAATTTCATACTGATATAATCACTATGTATGATTTAATGTGTTAAATCTCATTACTAAAGTGATCAATATTTAGATACCATTATATTATTTATCTTTACTATTATAAATCTTTTTTATGTTGTTTTTTTATTTTTTTTCTAATATTCATTTCAACTATGACTATTTTATGATTTTACCTCACTAAAACAAGATTGTCTTGGTTATAAATCCACTACAAAAGTTATATTTCACTTAGTTGTGAATCCAACTATAGAAGGTTATGTTTGTGTATGGTTGGGTTTCCACTTGAAATGGCTAGGTTGTATAGGGTTGTCATTCCCAAAATAATTTAGGTATTTTTTGTCATACATCCTTTAGAAAAGGTATTTTTTAATTTTGGTTGTGGAACTTATATAAAATTCAGGTTTAGTGGGTACAATTTCTCTCACTAAGTTGAATGAAGGTAAGAGTATATGTTCATCATTTTTTATCCGAACTACTATAAATTATTTATATCCATTATTTATTTTTCGTTTCACTTTCATTTTTATTTTTATTTTATGATTGATTTAAAATTTTATTCAATTTTAAACTACTTGATTCACCCCTACTCTTGACCTTATTAACTATCTTAACCTGGGAATAAAATTGGTAATAGAGCTATAATTGGGTCATGCTTCATTAATTCTCTACCTAATACCAAAATATTGTTACTAGAGATTATCCTTGGGAGATTTTTTTTATTTTTTTTGGACTAGTGTATCCTAATACTTTGATGATGTTAGGATAATTTATGGAAGCCTATGATGCACACTATTGGACTATAACAACTCAATCATTTCATAGTCACGTAGAAGGTTTAACTACAAAAACTGATAGAGTACTTAGAAGAGTTTTACAACGACATGAATAGAGTACTATAATAGTGAAAAATTACTCTATTAGCATGTGAAAAGGAACCAAAACAACTCAAAATTATCATAGTAATTGTAATAATGTTAAATTTCAACACCAACGGATCACTATAGAATATCAAACTTTTCATTCACCACTAATATATCACAGTGGACTTACTATGTGGGCACTATTTTAATGCGGGTTACTGTTCATCTTGTTTATTTATGAGCTCTTTCAATCTAGGGATTTTGATAATCTAATAAATCTCCATATAATTTATATCCTTAGACATTGTGAAATTTCTATCACTCTATGAACAAAATGACCATTCCCAAACTACATAAATCCCCAAATATGTGATACTTTTATTATGTTTTTATCCACTTTACTCTTGTTTTTTGGATCTTTTGTTGTTGTTACTCCTGAAATATGCACAAAAAATTTCTTCGATTATATTTTTATCTAATATTTTCTCTAGATTTTGAAGGATCATGGAAAGGTCATTCTTGAGATGTTAGGATTAAATTTGAATATTGAATGGATTCTTAAAATACCACCACACTTAAATGGAAACTATTATGGAGACTAGAAAAAAAGAATAAAATATTTCCTTAAGAACCTAAGTATTGTTCACTAGACTATAATGGTCATACCATATAAACTACATGAGTCAAAACTAGATTCATTAACTAGTAATGATGTAGAAAATCATGTGTTTAATTATAAATTAATGAATATTATATATTTTGATATTAATATAAGCGTGCTTATCCATTTATAATTCTAAAAAACTACTTCATACATATGGAGAATATTGGAAGTAACCCACTATGGAATAGACAAGCTAAATAGAACCGAACTCAGAATTATAAGAGATGAATATAAATATTTCAAGATGGTAGATAAAGAATATGCTAATCAAATGTTCCATAGATTCCTAAATATTGTAAATAAAATGAGTTCACTTGTTGAATCCTTTGAAAACACTATGTTTCTAGAACAGGTACAAATATATATTAAAAATAAATGGATTAAAAATAATTTTTCCAATGATAAAATCCTTTAAGAGTACATTCATAATAAAATCATTGGTTCATTACTAAAATATAACCTAGAGATAAAGAAATTTTTTGATGCAGAGACTTCTCAAAATGAAGGTCTTGATTTAAATCAAATATAAATGTTTCATATGAATCATATGATTCTAACATATATAAAATAAAAAGGATGAAATGGGTTATTTTGTGAAAGGAGTCTAAAAATGAAATTAAAGAAAGGTTTCATAATTAAATTCAAAAAATACTATCAAAAGAATAATAAAAAAAGATAAAAGAAAGGTTTATCTAATTATAATAATGATGTTTTATAGTTAACTTAATACGAATACCAAAATAAAAGACATATTAATCTAGAATTCCTAAGACTGAATAATTATATAAAAGATAAAAATTATTCAAAAATGAAAAAGGATAATTAGTAGGTGGTCAGAGTTTCCTTAAGGACTCAGATTCAAGTGAGGAATCTATAATTGAGAAGGAGGTGATTAAAATTTTTCTTATATCTACTAAAAATGACGTTAGTATTGATTATAGATATAGTTTTGATTGTGATTATGATTTAAAAAAACCGACCATAAATGTGTTGAAATAATAAATTGAATAATTATACAGATATATCAAAAGAATATATGATTTATATAAGTAAATCAAAGGAATCTGTATGAATATTGTTAAGGGAAAAATAGTATTACTATGTAATATTAAAAAATCAACAATATAACTCTAAGAACTAATTTAAAGGGTTGTGATGACTTTAAAATTACTCAAATGGAAAATAAAAAACATAAGAATGGTATCATAAGTTTAAAAGAAAATCAATCTACCTTTTTACAATGTAAATAAATATTTGATAAAATGAAGTATATGAATAATGTGAATAAAAATAATATTCATGTTTTATATGATAAAAAATTACAAAAAATCATAACACCTTCTTTGTTAAAAGTTGTAATGGTTGTTTTTCAACTGTTATAATTTGTTAGATATAAAACTAAAGGTTGATATGATTGTGAATGTTCTTTAAAATTTCTAGAATCATTAAAACACATAAAATTATTTATTTATAAGAATTTCTATTCAATATTACATAAGAATACTTCATCAAAATATATTTTGGTTCCACAAAATTCTTTTACTAATTATATTGGACCAAAAGATTGGTGGGTAATAAAAATGCTTTCAAATTTATTTTGTAGGAATATGACTTGGATGTATCAAGAAGGATATATGGTATATGGAATTTTGATACTCTAGAGACATGAATGGAGATACATAAATTTTTTTATTGTACAATTTATGTGATGGATGTACTATAAAATTTGGAGAAAAACCTAAAGGTAAAGTTAAGTGTTTTAGTGAGGAAGGTATTTCTAACGGGGTGATTATTTTTATGTTCTAAATATTTATGGATTAAATAATAATTTGATTTTTATTTCTTAATAATTTTATAATGACATGCTTTTTAAATTTGAAAATAGTAAATTCCTAGTTTTAAAAAATATATTTTATAGTATTTTATGAAAAATTAATGGATAATATTGAAACTAATAGAATGTATGTTGGATTTGTTGAAAATAGTTGTAGGTATTGGTAAATCCATTAGAGAGACATTGAAGGTGTTAAATCTTGGATATTTGAATGTTATATTTCAAGGATGGATATAAAACTAGTTCTGAGATGTATGGGTGTTGGAAGTCATTTTGAAATGATAATGTTTTGGGAAGTAATAAAGAAGGATGTGGTATTCTATTGAATATCCAGTAGACATGTTCCAAGGATATTGGAATTCTAAATCTAATGATATAGAAGAGAAAATGTGTAAATTTAATTGGATATGTAATGAGTTCCAAAAATCATATAGGAAGTACTACAGATGATTAATCATGAGGAGAATGGATATTTAGATGATATTATGTAAGCTATCTGGACATAAGTTACATGGAGGTTAGGGAAGATGCATAATAATTAAAATCTATAAAATCAAAAGTAATAAATGATGTGAGGAAGTTATATTTCATTCAAATACATATAAACTAGGACATTATAATGCTTAATTGATTATGGTTCTATTTTGGAAGCTGTATAATTAATTAGAAGACTCAAAAAATGGTTCACAAGTGAAAGGATTTTTGTGGAATCCTAAAAGGTCATGGATTGAAGGTTATTTTTTAGGAGAAAAAATGGTTGTCTATAATATGGGTTCATAGTAGTTGAAGGTATTTTTAATAGCTGGTGATTGAAAAGGATGATCCAGAATTTATGGGGGGTGATTTGGATAAATTTTTTGGAATTTGAACTGAAGAAAGATTTAAATGAGTACCTTTGAAAATTTATTTCATAGAAAATAGTGGCCAAAGTTTAATGGTATCTTTTTTCATACATAGAATAAACCTAGATTAAAAAATTGAATATATTTTACTGATGAAACTATCTACATGAACGTGGGATAATTTTTACTACTTTTTTCAAATTTTTGGGTAAGAAATTTTGGAGGAATTATCATCTATATTTTCTCATAGTTTTTAGGTAAAGCTAACAATTAGCATAATTTTTTAAATCATAATGAATATCAAAATAAGATTAATTAAAGGGAATTATTTTTGTAAAGAGGAATGATTTTGAAAGTATTCAAGAAGCTTTCATAAAAGTGTTTGTGATGTTTTTATAAAGAACTAGATCAAAGGAAAAAATCATGCAAGCAAGGTAAATTCTATCACAAGTGGAGTTGTGTGAGAAAATGAGGAAGACACATTTTAAAGTAATAGTTTTCATAAAAATTCAATTTTCATAATGATTATAATAAATTGAAACCATGTAGAGTTAGAGTTTGGTAAAAAAAGTTGTGTAAAAGAAGAATGTGGGTGAATTTTGTGCAAAGCTAGAGTTATGTAAAGAATAATATTCAAAGTTTCATGAAGGAAAGATATTTTCCTATAAATACCCAATACCTAAATAAAAAGTAATGAGGATGAAAAGGGACTATGAAAAGGAATATTACTGAGAGAAAAAATCTCTTAAGTCTATAAATTCTATGTTGTGAGAAAGAATTTATGTGAACCACTGGGTTCCATGAGTAAATTATATGAATCACTGAGTTCCGTAAATATACTATTTAAATGAACATTTAGTGTATGAAAAGTTTTATATTTCATGAAATAATAGTCTTTCATGGGGTTCTATATATGTAATTAAAAGGATAAACATACATGAACATGAAGTTGCATGGAGTTTTTTGAGCTGGACATATAATAAAAGGTGAATTGTGTATTAGTTTTATTAGAGAATCTATTTAGCATTGAGGATGCATGATAATCAGTATTTCAATGGTAATTCATAATATAACCTTGAGTCTATAAACTTTACATTTCTTTCATTAAAGTAGTTTGAAGTGGTGAAGAAGAGGCAATGAGCATTGGGTGTGGAGTGAATGATCCCAGACATTATAAATATAGTGATCCTATAAGGATGTGACCGTGAAAAGAACTTTGTATTCACTGAACAAGTGAATATCAATAGATTTTAGAACATCAACACACTATCATTGTGTTCTCCTTAGACATAGATCTTAGCAGTGAACCAAGTAAAAATCCTTTTGTCTTGTGGATTATTTACTATTACACATATCTTTATATGTTTTAGTGAGATTTCCAATATGTGTCATAAGCTGGACATGTTCCTTCCAACTAAGGATAAATATTAAAAAATATGGCTAAAAACCCAAGTAAAAAATTCAATTGGACTACCACACGATTAACCCCCTCTCAAGGTGACTTTTGTTATAACAACTAGTATTAGAGTAAACATGTTTTGAAAATAAATTCAATTCTTTATCTGTTTGGGATTTATACTCATGGAATCTATAATTAAGCCTCCATTTTTTAAAGTAACCAACTTTTATTATAGATAGAGTGAAATTATTATGTTCCATCGGGCATGTATCAAGGAGGTTATAGAGAAAATATAATGAGATGCTTACCTGAACAAGAATAATGTGAGAATGGATAAAAAACTAGAATAGAGAATATCATGATTAGATCTTTTTGTGATAATGTTTAAAAGAAAACCACATATTGTTCTACTAACATTTAAATTTATAAGACTCTGTGATAGGTTTATTGAAAAACTATTGAGGCAAAGAAGGTTTTGGTATCTGCCTTAATAGAAGTTTCAAAAAAATTAAAAGAGAAGAAACTAGTGAAAAATGTTAGTGAATAATTCCTAATAATAAACAGAAAGGGGGAGAAGGGAAAAAAGAATATGAATCCTAAGAAGGAAACCCCCACCGAGGTAAGTGGGATTGATATCAATGATAAATGAACAACTTAAAATGTTTTGGATGATCTTTGTACAAGAAAAAATTCAAATTCCATTTTAAGGGAGATAATAATTGGTGAATCTATGGAGGAAGTATAAATGTGATATGGTAATAAATATATAGGTTTTTTATAGTTACCAAGATGGGATCCAATCCCTGCATGAAAAGGTAGATCAATGTTGAATTATATATAAAGTTAAAATAGAATTCATTAAATATTTATTTAAAGGGAAAAAATGATTAATAGATTTGAAATGTCCTTGGATTATAATATGAATAAAATGTGTTATAAAATTATGTATTAAAGGGATTTAATTGAAGGAAAAACACAATAAATATATCATAAAATGGTTTTGGAAAAGTATTTAAAGGAAGGTTTTATGTTTATTTAGACCTAAAATTAAGAGAGGAGAAAAATAGGAAATAAATTCAGCTAAATATAGAAAGATATGGTTATTAAATTTAAAGTGAAATATGAGAACACGAAAGAGATTGAAGACAAGTTAAGAACATCTTGTGAAAGAAAGAATATTTATCTCATGAAATATTCAATATGTGTAATTAAAGGGAGTTAAATTTTTGAATCCTAGATTCAAATGAAGGTAACTACAAAATATGTAAGTAAACACTCCCAAAATAAAGTGTCTAAAAAATTATACTATTGTTTAATACTTAGGCATATAATGAGAATTTGTTTTGATGATCAAAGGTCCAAATTTGAAATAAAAAATGTTTCACCAACATCTCAGCCTAAGGGTGACCACATGAGGTTTGGTTTCAATGTGAGATGTTTTAAAAGTTTTATCCATGGAAATTTGGAAAGGCATTGTAAGTGAAAAAAGATAATTCATAAGGAGAACCTCCACTCATATGACATACAAGGATATAATTTACACTATAAGAATGTATTTTAAGCTAGATAAAAGGTTTATTATTTAGGAGGAAAAAAATGGACCTCAATAAATGTTGTACCAATGTAGCATCATGTGTTTTTGGACCGAATGAAATTCTAATTGAATTTGAATTCTATCTATTAGTGGATTGTTCATTTTGTTAACTGGTCATCATAATGAAATTATAAGTGTTCAAAAACATTAATTTGTTGTTTTTAGAATTCGTTGAAGTACCTAGAGGTACATCATGTGGCTCATCGAGTTCTAGGTGCCTCGGGACAAGAAAACTCATGTTTTAGGTTGAATGGTAAGGGTGAATGGTTTTTATGATACTGTGCATCCCACTAGTGAAAACTGTGTGGAACTTATAGGCAAGAAGAAGTGATCCAAACAGGTCGTGCATGGTTTCCAAAAACCATGTGCCTAGATCGCACGATCAGTGCTATTTAGGTAGTGTGCATTGTTCATTTCATGGTTTTTGCATGGTTTTTATAACCATGCGTCCAAAATGTGTGACAATTCCCCTTGGAAAGTATCCCCAACACAGTTGGATCATGGTTTAAAAAATTGTGCAGCTAAACCATGAAACTCATTAAATGGGTGAAATCACCCTTTTTCCCTCCATTATTATTTCCTTTTCCTCATTATCCATCATCTTCATCCTATGCACACAGAATCTCCTCCATGGATCGGTTTCCTCCTCATATAGGTATGAGGAGATATCCCTAATAATGACTATGATTTGAGTGATTTCAAGAGTGTTGGATTCATCTTGGTAAGTCAAAGACTCCTATTAATCTTGTTCTTAGTTAATATTCTCTCTCAATGTTCTATTTTAGTGTGAGATCATTTACCATATTTTCTAGGCATATGTTTGTTTCTTCAATTTCTCCTGAATCAGACCAATTCAAAACTTGATATTTGATATGTGTTTCATCCTTGGTATAATTTATGCAGTATATATATTTTCCCTCATGATTTTTTTCATTTTTATAAAATTTTTCCATGTGACGTGTGTTGGAATTACCAGATATCTCTTCTAAATTATAAATTGGCTTAAATTAAATTTCTTATACCACCTTATGATGAATTTAGACTCCCCCTTTTGTTGTTGTAGTTTATGAACTCAAACCTAAATTCCCTTGGGATGGTTCAATTAATTGTTCACATTTGACTATCGTGATTTATTTTATTTGATCCACCCCTTTTGGGTATTCCTTTCTGTTTTGGTAGTAAATGGTGATGCTAGATTATAAACAAACCCACCTTGATGTGGTTTGTTATTGCCTTGTTATAAAGTCAAATTGTTCAAACTAAATTAAATTAATTGTTTGATTATAATGTAATGTTTTATAAAAAAACCCTCTGTTGAGGTGAACTATCATGTTAGAAAAATATACTATGCATATTGATTCATTGTTTGGATTGGTGACGTGATTAGTACATGGTCCTTAATATTATATATTTGAAGTGATTCAAGGGATTCTTCCCCGTAATAGGTACAATTTGTGATTTGGATTGCTCATATATGTAGCCTCCTAATTCGTACCATGTTTATGATGAGGCATTGTTATATACATGGCCTCCATAGTGATTTAAATTTAAGAAGGAATGAATGTATTGCTTATGCCTAGAGTGATACCCAGATTCCTATTTACCGAATGTCAAGGATGGACTCATGATTTTATGATGCTTCTTGCGCTGGGGGAGACACCATCTATATCTTGGATGGGCTCACCACACTAGTTTCTTACCTCCATATGATTGATTCTACTTCCTAGGGGATCATCTATGGATGAGATTTGTGGAAGTATGTTTATCCAATGCCACGAGTGAGGCTCAAACCCCCTTGTGGTTTATTATGGATAGACATGGATTGGAATTATTTTACTTTTTTGGGGAGGGATACATGAGATTCCATTTATGGATCACCATGGGTGAACTCCTTCAGCTTTGAACAATTATTACACTCCTGGTGTGATAATCTGGTACCTTATAAGGGTTTCCTTGGATGGGAATATGATTCCATATAAATGAATACTAGAGACATCTCTTTAAATTAATTGCAAGATGTCAAGAAACTAAATAAAAGGTCGTGTCCGCCATGATAAATTAAATTTATGGGTTCGGTATATCTCTAGAGTGTTAAATTATTATGACCCATTGTTACTTATTATCCTATCTACATAGCTTACCTCCAGTTCAAACATTTTAGGCTTGGTTCAACACAGGTATGATCGACCCGGGTGTCTGGGAGTGACCTAGGCCCAACATAGCTTTTTATTTATTTCATAATGTTTCTTTAATTTGGATATAAATGTACATTTATTATTTTATATGAACAAAATAGAATATTCAATAGACATTGTTGGTGGTGGAATACTGAGTATATATCACACCTTTCTCGGGACCCCATTCCACTAGGGTACCCGAGATGATCTTCATGTTCACAAGACTAGGGTTTATTGCTTGTGTTATGCATAGTATGGGGGAGTTAGGAGAAAAATATTGAGATACTACTCAGGGTTCTCATGGATCTATTCATTGGTATTTTTTTTATTTTTTTTATTTTATTTCTTACAATATTTAGTTCTTCTTCTACGAGTAGAATCATTTAGACATGCTTGATTTTTTGTGTTTGGCATTGTCCACTGTTAAATAGTTTTTATATTTGTTTACCACTACTTATACATTATTATTACTACCTTAAATACTATCTATTGATTTATGCATTATAGTACCATTATGTTACTTTGACCTTTAAGGTATATTATCCCCACCATACCACCATTGGAACTTCACTACTAGTCATTAGCCTATAGTGTATGAGGAGGTGCGCTTGAGGCCATGTGATGACCATTCCAGCTACTATTTACAAAGTCAGCCAACCTGGGACATTACCACCAAATACCTATTATGTCACACTCATAGAATCCTTATTGTAATGAATTAAAATAAATATATAATAAAAAGAAATAAATTTCTCTAGTTGTGAGGGAAAAATGTGTATATAAAGATTGACCTCCTAAGGACACATAAATATGATGTGGCTCTTATGGAAGTTAAATTTGAAAAAATAATACATTCCTTATTAGTCACAATAATTATACCACAATATGAGAAGTGAAGAAAAAAGGGATATCCCTTCAATATAGGCTGATGTATGAAAGGAAGACTAGTGGAAAGATTCTCCACCGACACCATGTCCACCATAATCACAACCTAATTACCTTTCATCTATTTAAGACACAAAATGATGGGGAGAAATCCCCATAAAAGGGTGAGTATATACATAAATAGTAGGAAACCTTGGAAAAAAAGTATATGAAGAAAGAATAATTATATTAGAACCTCGTAGGTGAATAAAAATTAGTTTTACTTTTATGATAGATTTATTGGGATAATAAAGGTATCTCACTCTACATATCCTAGCTGCACCAAGATTAAATACCATGAGAAACCTAATAAACCAAGATACCCATGTCTACTAAACCCATGTCACCTCTCATAGACCACAATGGGCAGGGGGTGCCTCAGTAACTTACTAGAGTGTTGGAAAATAGTTTACTGAACCTGTTAAAGGAACTATACCTTATCGGGAAAATAATAATGAATGAAAGAGTACCCAAATCCATAGACATAGGACCATAAATCATGTATTATGGGGTTCCTGACTCTATATGTTGAATAGGGGACACACACATTGTTGATCCCAAGAGAGTATCGAACCCATGCTCGAATGTGGATTCCTTACACCCTGAGTATGTATGGGAGTGTTTAAAGTCAAAATAATATAGAGTAATAATATCTTATCACTCAAAGATAAATAGGGGCATACTGAAATCTCATGCATGTTATGATATCCATGCTCAAATTTTTTCACCTATCATGGAGAGATAAAATATTAATATACTAAAAACCCATGTAAATAGTCATAAATGGATAAAAATATCACAACATTATGGTATTATTTGTAACCACTTGGTATAATCTATTAATTTTTATAAAAATGAATCAAGGTGAGTAAGTCATGAATAACACCACATAAGTGAATAATCAGACCATATGGTGGCACCTAGGTGCGTTAAGTGGTGTAGTTGGGTGGAGCATATGTTCATTTATGATTTGAGAACTATTTTATGGTTATGTATTGGAATTTTTAAAAATTTTATTTCTATAATTATACTAAGAATAAATAGATAGAGACATGTTCAACTTTACCATATATATCATGATTCAAGATAGTGAAAGTAGTGGCAAGATTGGTGTTTAGGTGTGGTAATGTAGAAATAAGAATATTTGGATGCATTCAAATTAGATCAAACACATTATGGATGGTGTGATATATGAGGAAGTGAAATTTCATATATGATATAGATGTTTTGAATGAAATGGTGGTTCCAACACCAACTATTTCTAGTGATTTTGGGTGAGCTTAAAATGGTCACACATAGGGGTATCCATGGTTTCTTAAAGGTAGTTTTAGATTAATATCAAGTGATTCAAAATAAAGATTTGGAAAGTGGAGGACGATATGAGTGCTAACATGGGAGTAATGAATTTTATTTATGTGATTAATGAAGAGAGAAAACAAATGCAGGGAAAGAAGAGGGTATTCTAGAGCACAATTTACTAGAATGAATAATTGAAGTGGTGATTATGAGTGGGTTGAATTTGAACAAGTGGTGGAAAAATCATTAATTTTGTATGGTAGTGCAACAAAAACCAATGACTGTAAAATAAAAACAACCTATATAAATAGAGGGTTCATGATCACCTAATTGGTGTTGAGGTAAGAAAAGGATTCAATGTAGAAGGCTAGTGAAGATAGAAGAGGTTAATAGTAGTTTCCTATCTCATGTAGGTATTTCCATTGGAGTGCTTACATCTTTATGGAGTCACTAGAGGAATTTCAATAAGACTCATTGAGTAGTGTATCATAAGGACTCACTTATATCATAGGATGAGTAGGGATTAAAAAAGTATGGTTACCCTGTAACTCACTCTCTATTAATTAATGATTAAAAGTGTTCCCCTGTGGAGTATGACTAAATAATGAACTGAATATTTTTTGTGTGTCGTGCTTCTTTTTTTTATGTCATGTGTTTATTCATTCTTTATAATTTAATCAAAATATCTTATCAAATACCATGATGTAACTATGATGATAGTGAAGGGTAGATAAACATTGTTTATAGGGGTTTTCATCTTCTTGGAGGTTTTAGTGTGTAGTAAAATCTATTGGACTGGTCACCAATAATGATTTATTTGGTTTAAATGGATGAAATCTAAAGAACATAATAAAGAAACCCCAAACTTCATATAGAGGATAATTTCACATTTCAGTTATAATTAATTTAAAAAATGAATTACCTCTAATCAATAATTCTTATTTCAATAATAAATTTTCTATCCTTTTTTGTTGTTTCACCAATATTGTACAGAATACAAACTATGATTCATTTAGTTGAATCCACACAAGCTCCATGAATCTTAAAATGTCATCATTTCTATTCTAGGTGCTAGCATAGAGGAACCAATAACCTTGCATCATTCACAGTTGATCATAACAAGTAATCTTTTGGTCTTATAATAATACTTCTATTGATCTTCATAGAGTGGATGTTTAGTTCCTCTCTACTTTATTGGAAGATTTATTGAGAGGTTATATTGGTCTTGAGGTAATTCATTATGCACAAAAATTATGACTCTTCCTCTAAAATGATATAAATCAAATTATATACATAGGGTAAAAAAATAAAAAATTGTGTAGAGGCCCTAAAGTTAATTTTTTATTTTATATAAACCACATGTAAAATAATAATAATTATAATAAAAATAATATATTCCACTGCTGTATTGAGTCACAACTGAGTGGTAATCAACTACAGACTCCATATCCTAGAGAACCAGGTTTAAATTTTAGTTTTAGTGAATTCAAAAAGTTACAGTACTTGAATTATAGATGTGAACTGTAGGTGCACTATAACAGTGTACTATAGCCCTAACTTTAGCAGGGACATTATAGAGGTACTGTTATGGGGCACTGTAGTAGTGGTTGTAACTGGGCATTATAGTGGTACACTATATAGTACTATAAAAATTACTTGGGGTATTGGGGGTGGTTACTAGTTAGGGATAGACTTTTGGTTCAATAGCTACCTCTAGTAAAGGGATACAAGTCCACCATTGGGGGGGTTGTGGTTGTTCAAGTCCCCCTATAGGTAGTGGGTCTATTTGTTTCCTTTTGTTTTAATTATACCCCAACTATAGTATTAAATTATATTCCATAACAAGTATTGAATCAAGAATAATTAAATATAATTTGTTAAATAAATTAATCAATATATATTTAAATGATATTAAACAATATATATCTTTTCTATCAAACCCGTAACATAGCCCATCAATCCTCATCGACATTCATTGAAACTTAAAAAATAAATATTTATTAAAATAATTAAATATTATTGTATTATTTTTTCAATAAATAAATAAATATCATATCCACTAAATCATGAATAAATATTTCTTTAATATCCAACTCACATAGATTCTAAATTCGAATAACTAGTGAATGAATTTATACGATCAACATAACTTGATTAATTATTATTCCAAAAGATGAGAATAATATCTATTATTAATATTAAACTTTTATAGAATTTAACTGAGATTCTGAATACACTTATTATGTGACCCTCTAGGCCTATATCTTAGTGCCATTAGGAAAAACTTTTCTGAAGTTCAAGATTATCATCTAGCAACACATCAAGGAATCCATAGAGAAAAAAGTTAATTATATAATGAAAACAACCTCATATGAATTATTACTATGTTATTTAATATCTTTATCTTATAATCCCATCAATTAGGTTTCATACTTATGTCATCAACTTATATACATGATTATCTTTCCTTAACTCCTTGAAATGAACTCATCAATGAACTTCCATAACCATGGATTTAATCATACAAATCCATCTCAATAAAAGGTAATTGGATAGAATGTTCCATTAAATTTAAAGGGATAAATCATTTCCTGAATCATTCGATTAATGTCTTATAACTTAGGACACACACGACATATCCTACCTCACTGCATGTATTTGTAATCATGATATTCAACAATACCTCAATGCACCTGATTCATGATATATATTAACAATAATATTATGTCTTAGAAACAATATACACATCCATATATAGTAATGTCCAATTACTCATATATTATATCAAATTCAAATTAATAGGTCAATTTTAATAACCATCATTCTTAGAGATTACCAAGTGAATACTTCATTAGAATACATTATATCCTCTTATGAGAATCCATCACATGATAGTCAAAAATCAGTTGTGTCATGTCACATAGATATTATCTAGACTATAATTATTATATATAATATTACATTGATTGGATATATTGGTTCTCATTATAGAAGGGAATGTCTATAAACTTTCATTGTGAAAAATGATCTAAGTAAATTATCACATTAATATTAAAGAAGAGAAAAATCATCATGTGATAAGATATTAATTAATATTAATATTATGGTAAATGAAAGTATAAATTTAGTTGGTACTAGGGAACCAACTCCAATATTCTCCCACATTCACTATAATGAACTACTAACAACTTTTATTCAGATATCTCTCACAGGAACATTATACTTCTACTAAGATAAGAATTTAGTCAACGGGTCTACCGTGTTTTCTTCTATAGATACTCTACTTACCGTGACCTCACCCCTATGATAAAAATTCCTCAAGGAGTGATTATTCCAATGTTTATTCTTCATTCATTGATGTGACCTTGGATCATTAGATAGAACTAGTACTTCAGTATTATCATAATACAATGTGATAACATATTTATTGTTAGGTATCACATCATGAACCTGGATAAATGTTTTTATCTATAGTACTTCTTTAGATATATTAGAAGTTGAAATATTCTCAGACTCTACTATAGAACCAGTGATCACTGGCTATGTAGAATTACTTTTACTCATAAATACATCATTAAGGGAAAACACATATCACAACTGTGATTTCATGTCATTATGTTCTATCTAAAAACTTGCATATGTGTGTCCCCTTATAACTAGTTTCTCATCTCCTCTATAAACTAGGAACATATCCTCAATGTTTCATGTTTTTCAAGATACTCTATATAGTTTTTCAATGCATCCCACCTGGGTCTACATGATATCTATTAGAGGAAACCAAGAGGCCTTAGAGAGATGAAAATCATATTTTTAAGTATAAGGACACAATAAAAACAAAATAAATTGGATAAAAATTCTTTCAATTTCTCTATCATGTGTAGTGGAAATATCTAAAATGCTACCCGATAGTGTTTTTTTAAATAACCACCTCTTCCGAGACTATGTACTGGGACAAGGATGAGAAATCACCTAATAAATATAAAAAAACTCCATGAAAACACTTCACACATTAAATATAAAAAACTAGACAAAACAAATTTGTGTTGTTCTGAAAAATGTCATACAACTATGGAAGAACACTGCAAACATTTTATTTATTGAATATACAAGTGAATAAAAAGTTCATCACTGAATTCTTATCAAATTTAAAAGTCTAGGATAATTTAGTAATAAAATATCATTTATTCAGTATAGAAAACACATATTAACTATATTTGGTATACCATATCTATTTATAGAGGTGTTATCGATGTAAATAGGTTTCACTAACCTTTGAGATACACATTCAACCCAATATTTACCTGGGAACCATTGATACATTTAAAAATAATATAATGAAACCATAAAAGATGTTACTTATACATATATCCAATGAATTTAGTCACAACCTCAATCAAAATTATATATGGGAATTCTATCTGATGGACTCTATCAAATGGACTCCATCTGGTGATCTCTATCTAGTCATCTAGGTCTGATGGAAGTCTATTCATTGAAACCATTCTACCTGACCACTCTATAATTAAACAATATAAAAAATACACCTAGTGATCTTTTTTCAATCAACATTTTTTGATGAAATCCATAAGATGAAACTATTTTTAGTGAAACTAAATATTTTCCTTAAAACCCAAAAATCTCCCCCTTGGAATCTTCTTTAGGATTTCAGCCTTCTTTAACAATCCACATGAGATATTATCATGTCTTATGCATGTAGTGCTCATCGTCTAATCATCCAAGTCCCATAGAGGAAAAATTCTTCCTAAGACATTCTTGTACTATCACCTTTATAAATAAATCAAAAATATTATTCTTTATAGAAATATTTTATATATCCAACACTTTATCTTCTAGCCGAATTTGTATACAGTGATATTTTAAGTCGATGTGCATCATTCTTGCATGAAACACTGGATTGTGAGAAAGATTAATGGAACTATAACTATTAAATAATAACATCACTTTGTCTAATCCCATTATAATTTCCTTTATGAATCACATCAACGAAGTAAACTCTTTCCCAAATTTAGTATTAATAACATAATCTACTTTAGTTGTAGATAAAGTAACAACTGTTTATAACTGAGGAATCCAAAATGACTAATTTCTGCCTGAAAGTAAATAAAAATCCTATTGTAATTTTATATAAGTCCATTCATTTATAAAAATTTACATCTACAAAACCCTTCAAATGATCATCATCTCTAAAACATCATGGTGTGTCTTTAAAACCCTTTAATTATCAAATGATATATTTCACAGCTTCCTAATTATTCCTTCTAGGATTTAACATGAAATGACTAAAAAATAAAACTATAAGAGCAATATCTGGTCTTGTGAATACCATTTCATACATAAAAATTCCAATAGTAGAGGAAAAAATTGCATTCCCCATGTAATAAACATCATTATATAATGATGGTTCCTATTCTTTAAAATTATTTAAGTGCCCGAAAAGGGGGTTGATATAGGTTTAAAAATAGTCATTATGAATATTTTGATGACTTACTAATGTATTACTTATAGGATAAAAGCAAAGAAATGATTTTTCTATCCTACTCAATTCTCATCCCCAAAATCATATTATCTTATACAAGGTCCTTTATCTCAAACATTCTTGACAACTTCCACTTTAGTTACTTTATCTGATGGAACTCTAGAACAAAAAATCAATATAATACCCACATTTAAACAATATCATATATAACATATCATTTCATTTAATTATGTAATAATAATAATTTTAATACTATTGACTGAGAATTTCCTCAATCATGAATGTGTTGAACATAAGATTCCATTTTCATGGATCTCAATTCAAGATATAAAAAATGGTGTTTTAACTTACAAACCAAATCCTCCTTCTGATGAACTCCATAACTCTTGGGTTGAACCTTGTTAATTTCTTCCTCCAAATATAAATGAAGAATTTTTTTATATCTATCTTATATACGTGTAGGTCATTGAAGACAATAACGATAAGAACTATTCAAATGGTTTTGTTTTTTACCACTAGTTATAATATTCCATAAAATAATATCCCTTCCTTTTTCAAAAAAAAACCCTTCACTATTGGCCTTCCTTTGTACCTATTACTTCCATAAAATTCCATTTTCAAATGAAAAACTCATTTTCTTTCAAGATCTGTTTTTCTTATTGGTAGTTCAGCCAACTCCCAAGTATAATTAGGATTATAGGAATTCATTTCCTCTTATATGGGTAACTCCCACTCTTATGAGCCTCTAAAACTATATGTCACTTATGGACATTTCAGTTCCCCTACATTCATTAGAAGTAGAACGTTTATACTAGCTCTAAACTTCTGAACTGATTTTTTGAAAAGAGTAGATCTCTTCAGCTAAACCTCAGGTTCTTCCATTGGAACATATTTATTTTATAGACATTCAATGATATTTCTCCATTCGATAACATTTTTTCAAAAAATTCTCCTTATGGTAGACTAACTATTATAACACCAACCCTTTAAGTTTCCCTTGAAGTTTCTAGATAAAGAGTTCATCCTGTAACCTCCATCCGATCACCTTAAACTTCAATAATTGATCTAACCTCATGTTCCTTCTCATACATATATCAATATTTACATATAAGTTCGTAATTGAAAACGAAATATCTACTTTGTATTAATTTTTTCTTTTTATCATCCCATCGGTGATATCTAAAGTTCTCATCACTATATCTGACAAGAAAAAATACATTGAATTTTTTCTCCAACAAATCTCTATATTTAGAATTTATATGAACATATATGGTACTTTAAAATAATTTGAGATGGTTAACCTTTGATCTCTTACTAGAATAAACTTATTTTAATATATATTGTCATGCAACTAAAGCTACACTTTTTTCTACCAAATGAATTGATTTATTTTTTTTTCTCAAATTCACAAATTTATTATAGAGTAAAGCCTTATAATTTGGTATTTATCTTATAGAGACCGATTAATACTTTTAGATACTCCATTTTTTGTGGTGTACCTTTATTGGTCTTCTCATGTATGATTCCCTTCTTTCGATAGAAGTTATGAAAGATATGTCTAGTGTAATCCCCCCATTGTCCATATAGAGACACTTATATTTTTTTAACACTCTTTTTCAACCAAAACATTCTACCGAATAAACACATGAAACACAAAAAAAAATCTTTAATAAGTAAACCATGACCTTTCAAGTTTCATAATCAATGGACGTCACAAATTAGAGCGATCCTACATTTGAAAGAACATGGGATGGTCCCTAAAACTATGATTTAATAAGATTTATATTTCAATTCCTTACCTTTTTTTTCCTACTAATTTAAAAGAAACTCTCTTATATTTACCCAATATACAATTATCTAATCTTACAATGTCTTCTTGATCAAGTTTATGTATTCCCTTTTTTGCTAGAGATTTTATTTTATTTTTCACTAAGGTGACCAAAACTATAGATAAATATTTCTATAATATCAAATGAAGTTATTACAATCATTGATACTTCATCTTTTTATATAATAAAGTATGAGTTTCCATTATTTACACTATGTGTAATCAACTTAGACCCTATGTTAATCTTTTAGACTCCATTAGAGAAAGTCATTTTAAAACCTACATTTTCAATTTGTCTTAATGATATGAGGTTATTACAAATACCAGGAATATATCTTGAGTATTTAAGTTTCAAGTCCCTTATTTTTTTAATTATAAAGTTAACACCACATTTCCCAACCATATAAAGAGATTTATCATTAGTTATATTTATTCTATAAAATCTTCCTAGTATATAATAAACTATACACACTAACTTACAAGTTGATTGAAAAGATGAACCCAAGTCAATAAACCATGATTATTATAGACTAATCTCTCTCTGTATCAAACTAGAGCTTATATATATTGTACTTACTAAGTTTTTCAAACAAAAAGTGGAATCCCCTATCTGATTTCTAAAATATTTCTTGACATTACCCCTCTTCCCATAGATCCAACATATAGAACATGGACTAGTCAATTTACTGTGGCCTATTATCTGGGGATTGTCATCTAAATATTTCTTCTTTTTAGGGCCCTTCTATTACGGTGATCATACCTATCTGGTAGAACTGATAACACTTCTAGGCAAACTTTGAACTTCTCCCAACCTAAAATCCTCATTCAAGATCATGTTTTGAATATAATAAAAAAAATATTTTCCTTCCCACTAGAGATGTTCAATCCTATAAACAAGGAATATCAACATTTTTTAATTGAGGAATGAAGTAGAAAATAAAAAACATCATATATGAAAGTTACCTTCACCAATTCGAGCTTCCCTCATATCATGTTGATTCCTTTTACATGATCTGATATATGTATTCCATTTGATGACTATATCTTCACATCATGAGAACATTTTTGAGAACCATTGGTTTTCATATATGTTATCAAAATATTTTATAAACTTTTCAACTGTGCCCTATAATTTTGAATGCAAATAATGTGACATCTAGATCAAGTCTAAAGCCTTCATTTCCAACTGCTTCCATTCTGTCTTGTACTTTATTTTAAGAAATAAATGAAAAAATGAGTATCCATATCTTTTTATTTGAGAATATTCTCTTTTTTCATCCTCTAAAAATAAAAATAAAAATTATCCCATAAAAATTATTGATATATTCCTTCCCTTCCTATGAAGTCATTCTTCCCAATAACAATAAACCAATATAAATAAAAAAACTCACAAGTAGAGATAATAAGAAAACTGAATGTTGTGTGTGAGGTTTAACCAATTATATTCTATAAAAATTATTAGGGGAAACAAAGAGTACATTATAATAATCACACCATTGATTATACTAAATAGAAACAATAAACAAAGTGTACACTAGATGTACGTTCTTGTGATCACCACAGCCTATGGAGAGGAAATATGCACAATGGTACCAGATAGAGGTTTTTTTGATAACTTCCTCCTCTAAATATGTAAACTAAAAATATGATAAGAAACCAACTAATCACTATATAAAAATCCTACAAACACACCTCACATAGAAAACAAAAAAAATTAGAAACAAGATTTATGCAGTTCTAAATAATGTCCTACATCCATGGGAGAACACTACAAACATATTAATTATTAGAGATATATGTAAATATAAAGTTCATAAATCACTTCCTCTCCACTTAAAAATTCTTAAAAAAATTTGTTAGAAAATATCTACTATTCAACATAGAAATCACATCTTAACTAGATTCTAGACACCACCTCTATTTATAGAGGAACTCACCCGATAAATAGGTTTCGACAACCACTGAGATTCATTATAAATAACCCATTGACTTGGGAAAAATCTAATTCATAGTTTAACCATCCAATAAAACCACCAATAGAGAGTACCCATGAACGTAGGCCATGCATTGAGTCTCCACCGCTCTGAACATAATTTTCGGGAAATCATTTTGATGAACAATGTATGATGGAAATGATTTAATGATATCTATCTAACCACATATGTCTGATTAGAGTCTATATAATGAAACCATTCTAACCAACTTATATGAAACTAAATAATAGAAAAAATCAATTGAGTCATCTATTTCTGATGATCTATATTTGATCACATTTGTCTAATGACCTCCACCCATAGAAACTTCATCTTGTAAAACTGATAATTTTCAAAAAAACCCAACAACATATACCCACCATACTCAAGGCATAAATAACATCAATACTATTATATATCCTGACATAGATGATATAACCAACCAATAATGTTTAAAAGATTCTACTCACTCTCTCTCCACTCTTGTGTTTGAGGACATATTTTATTATTGAGATGTATACCATGTGATATTGGAAACAATATAATCTTATATTATTCCATATTGAATTTATTTAATACCTTGTTAATGTATATACATTAACTTATTCCAATCATCCTCCTAGATCTATCTTGATGGATCTTGGTAAAACCTCCAACCCTGGTAGCCTAGAGTACATGGTTATCTTATTATAATGTCATAGAAATAAGATATTAGATCACCATGGATCGATCAGTTTAGTAGTATTTAAGAACTAGATATATACATGATTCCAATATTACATTGGTAATTAATCATAGAACATAAAAATGGAAAATAAAATTCTTTCTCGATAATTATTCAAATATTTTATCTCCATAACCTGGGGAAGGAAAACAAATGAATGAGAGATCTAAAATTCTCAGTAAGGGTTACATGAATCAATTATAAGTTAATAAAATTAAGTAATAATAATAATAAAAAGGTAAATAACTTAAAAACACATGCCATAAATAAAATAAGAATTTAAATAAATCTATATATTTTTTTCATAGTGAAAAACTCCTGGAAAGTAACAACTAAACACTGAATGAAGAAAGTTATTAATTATTGGACATCATGTATCTAGCACATGATCCATTATACCGTCATAATGGTCTAATTATGTGGGTAAAAACCCATCTGATTCTTCTTGAAAAAAAACACGAAGGGTTTGTGGACAATAATTTTGTCTCATGAGACATATTGATGCATCAAGGGGCTATATATAACTATGAACCACCCATCAATGCATGTCCAAAACATTATTTATACATAGAGTCAATTCATGAACAATATGACTTATAAAAATATCGATACTGAGTATAGGATACATATTCATCAATATTTCTAAAATTAAAAAAACATTAAAAGATAACACCATATATAAAAATTGTACATGGATAACATAATAGTAATATCCATGATAAAAAAATAAGGATATTTAAAGAAACATTCAATGAATTAGGATCACAAATGAAAGAAAAGTATACATACTCCACACATAAGGAATAAGTGTAGAATAAGGCATAACGAAATGTAATATCATAATGTAGTCCATGAAAGAATTAATTTAAATCTTAATGGGACATTCTTAATGGAAGATATGCATATATAATGATAAATAAAGTTCAACTTAAGTGAAAAAATGTAAAAGGAGTGTTTAAGAAACTTTAAAAATGATCATATTTAGTGCTGTTTAAGGGAAAATACTAAAGAGACTTTAAAAAAGATAATAATTGTTTGTATAAAACTAGAAATGGAAAAGGATAGTTTTCCATGATAAAATGAGTTATTTTAGAAAATATTTGTGGATTAAAATATATTATATATGGTACTTGAAAATGGGTAAGATATTGGGAAGTTCCCTTTAATCAGGATTGCATATCAGGAGGAATTAAAATGGGATACTTACAAAACATGTATTTCACATCAAATAAAGAATAATTAATTTAGGTATAAATATTTTTAACATACATAGAAAATTTAGTAGGGGTACATAATAAGAATTAAAAATTACATTTGGGTAAGAGATAGAAATCGTAACTCAAATGAAAAATAGAGGTTTGGGGGGAATCCCTTAACTTATGTATGAATGTGTTTTGAAATTTCACTTCATGTCATGGATAATGAAATTATATTCATTAATAATTTAATTAATAACCCATTAGAAATCTATTTGATTTATTAAAATTTTATTAAGCTCATTTATGTTCCTTTTGATGAGTTTATAGATTCAATTTTTTTATTTTGGTGTGTTCATTTCCTTGGTTTTCATAATTAGTTCACTTGTATACATGTATGGAAGATTATGTAAAATAATAATATTTATCAAAAATTGAAATTATATGTGTTCCGCCTCAGAGGTGGTGCATTTCGGGTGATAGTGAAATGGCCAGACGAGAACCATCAACCGCCCCTTTTATAGAGATAGGTTCTCGTCAAGTTCACCATTTTTTTATTTGAACCCACCCTATTTAATTATAATTTAAAGGAGGTTGGATTATCCTAGTGGAGACTGGGTAATTTACCCTTTCTGTATTTTGAAAGAAATGTCATAGTCAAGTGATCCCTAATGGGTGATTGCATTGGGTCGAGTGCTTGTGCAATCAGTCCTCCTCAGATGTGATTTCCTCAGATGGTCTCCAATGGGTTTATTTGTGGAGCCAGAAACACCCAAAGACCCTGGTATCCATGATTCATGGACATAATTTCCAAAATTAGGCACTTGTTGGATGAACATTTGGCCAACGACACTTAAAGACTACATAGGTCGAGATGATGGGAAAGCGAGCTCACCGCACCCTTATGGGGGAGGATTGTCCCCTGTTTTGGGACTCCCTTGTAGATTTAAGTCATGTTGATATGTTCATCAATCCTTGGTTCATTCTGAAAGAGTGTTTCCATGTGCTACCCCTAATTCTTAGGATTTTTATAGGCATACATATGTTTGATGCTACAGAGGTGATGATGACTTGATCCATACAGTAAGGTGATCTAGAGTTTATCTTTATCCAAGGGGGATGGAAGGTGACTTGGTGTTGGGATCAGACCCATAAGATTGGTCTCCTACATATCCCCAGGGGAAGAATAAGAACCCATGTAGTTTGGATTTTTTGGGTCTTACGCATGGATGTTTCCCATTTGTGGGGGGCATAGTTGGGTGGACCCTTTTGGATGGGCACCCTTTTGAGCTCGGGCCATCTGGTAGGCATCTTATATATCCTGGTTTGATCAGGATTCAGAGTTCTTGTAGTTCATATTGTGTGGATATAGTAACCATCACAAACCTCTAAGCTGGCATGAGTCATGCTCGATGTGAGAAACAAGAGGATGCGAGAAATACAACCAACCACATGCTCCCTCTAGAATCGGTGGGAGAGGGAGAGCCTATGGCAGAAGAGGCCGGGGTGACTCTGGGAAAGGGTGTGGAGAAAATATCCCTTTAATGTGAGATGAAATTAAAGGTCACATGACTAGAACTTGGATGATTGGGAACTTTCCTCAGTGTAAGGGTCCCAGAACACGTTCTGGGAAGCGGAGGAGTGTCATCCTCAACAAAAGGGGGAGTAGACATAACCCCTTTAACTGATCACCATTCCTCATTGAATGGAAAAGTATGTGATCAACCTTATTCTCTAGAACAGGGAGGTTCAAATCGGCATCCCATGGTTTGACTCCGAGTTACAATGGTAATGTAGATGCACATACATTTTTGAAGCTCGAACGATTGTGGGGAGAGCCTTCGTGACTCCGCTTACCATGAGTATTTTGACTCAAAGGGGAGTATTGATGGTCAGAACATCTGGGTACAGTGTACTTGGTGGAGGCTTTGGCATGATGTCGAGGGACTAGTTCACGAAGGGGTTATGGAGGACTGCATGGTAATGGAGGGGAGATGTTGGAACTGGAGGAAATACTACCCGAAAACACCCCATTCTGTGTACTATTTTTTTATGCGGGATGGGGGAAACTCCACATACCATAGTGGTATACAGGAAGATAGGTCATCTATGTACTGATGTGGTACGCGGGCATGGGTATATTCCACCACATACCATAGTGGTACGTGGACCGTCACACTGCTTTGGGTTCCATCCATGTATTGATGCAGTACGCAGCGCCAGGTTCAGTCTGCATAACAGTGCACTAGGCAGAACACCATATTGACAGATGGTTTGGGGGATCATCATTTGTGGGGAGTTCATCTGTGAGAATTATGTGGGTTTCAGTTCACCAATTAGGTTTGCGGTTCTGTTATTATTATTATTCAATTCCCCCCATTTTATGGTTCACAGCCGGCTATACCTATGGAGTTGGTGGTTCGCGATTGAGGCTTTACCAATGAATCAAGACTGAAGTCGGAACATTCTTTGACCTCTTTCTTCCCACCTTTGAGTCCCCTTAAATATTTATTCATCCATCTTGTTTCCCTCATCTGTACCTTCTTCTCAATTTATTTTGTGATCCTTTTATAGAGAATCGTGGAAATCGTATCAATGGGAATGAAACACCATTTGAAGAGTCCCCTGAGGATATATTCTTACCCATGGAAGACTTAGTCAACTCGGGGTTTGAGGAGGCCATATTTCACTATCATGGGTTGAGGAATCTTACCCGTTCACTTTGTTTTCAAACTGATGAGTTCACAGGATGGTATATGAATCTTCCTCACGTGTACGATTCCTTTGCCGATGCAGTTTGCGGTCCACTAGGTTTGCTGGACATCGCTCCGTAGGCTAGCGGTTCGCAGATCATTCTGAATACCTGGTAGTTTACGATCTAAGCGGTCCACGAACCATTCTCGGTGATGGTATGTGGGCCACATGAAAATATTTGAAAAGGTAAATTTCTTCAAGTTTCATCTAGAATTTTCAACTCAATTTGAGTCCATTCACCTTGTTTGACTTGTAGAAGTATTTTCTTCCTTTTTCAAAGTGATTGTGGGGGTATTTTCTTCCCTTGGAGGAATTTTCATGACCCGACAAATGCCCCCGATCAGAATGAGGTCTGTTCGGAACAAAAAGGGGACTATTCTGATATAGAAGTGGTCCTGAACTGAAATGGTTTGTGGTATAATAGATAGGACCGATAAGAGGGGACCACACCTTTATATAGGGACCCATGTCATTTTTCTTTTACCATTTATCATCATGAAAAGTGATCTTTACTTCCCCTGGCATTCTCTGCTTTGGCGTACCATGATTCTTGCAACAATCATGTTCGTGAACTGCTTCGTACATTCCACGAACCGATCTTTAGCACCATTTCTCGGGTCGCATACCAAATTCTGGATTTCTCGAACGGCATTGCGGAAAATTAAAATTAAAATCCAGATTCAACGTAGGAGAACAGTATGCTTCTTGTGTGTCCGCATACCAATCTTGATACGGAGAATCAAACTTTTGGAATTATTAATCCAAACATAAACATTAATCCATAATTTATGAACATAAACACAATCGAGGCCTAGGGTTGAGGTATCCACCTTCTATGAACCTCTCTTCTCGACATCCAACAATCTGTGGGCCAACGCCTCGTGAATAGTTCACATAAAGTGGTTGTATGTGGTGAAATTAATTCACGTATCATAGTAGTGTGTAATGTTTCTTCTATATATCATGTAGTACGTGGAGGATGCCTTCCACATACTATTTATTTTAACTGTACACAAAGCCTTATATTTACATATTTTGAGTCCTTTAGTCATTCCTCCACATCCTTTATCCAACAATTTGTATTAAACTGATTTTTTTGGCTTATGGATCTTCCTGTGAAGGCTACAAGGGCTTCTTCATAGGATGATGCTGACATCACTGCTCCAACTGGGGCTATTATTACTACCCCTCTTTCTGTTATTGACAAAGGATCGAAGAACAAGGCGTCTTTGGTCAATGACCAAATTCTTGTCATTCTATTTCACCAATCTCTAGCTAATCTGCTTAGAGTGGGCCAAGGAGAGTACCCGTTTTCAGACAGGCTTTCTTCTTATGGGTTTGGTCTATTGTCTGACACATCGATCCTAGTGCCAAATCTGTACAATCAAACTTTCGCCTAGATAATTAATATCTCTATTCCGAAGGAATTAATTTCTTCCAAGGGGAGGTACCATCATAGGGATACTACCTCTGGGTCCTTGCTGAACAATGAACCGTAAACTTTAGAGGGAGAACAACAGAATCCAAACCAAGCAGCCCACTATTATCAGAGAATTGCGAGGAAGTATACAGTGAATGAGCATCACAGTTGGTCATCTCAGTGGGACCTTTACCAGGGAGGATCGTTTTTCTTGGACTAGGGGTGGAATTTTTTGGGTTCACTAGAGTTGCGAAGAATTCTGAACCGAACTATAGACTATGTGATTGTACGAGGCTGCTTGGGTTTCTCAGAAATACAACCATCGTCCTACTACCCTTATTTCACAGCTCTTAAGCAGGTGGAGTCCAGACACCAATACCCTTCATTTGACCCACAAGGAGGTCATCATCAGTCTTTGGGACATCCATATGATTTCAGGAGTCCCTATCATCAGGGATATGTGTGATGAATTCCTTCCTCCCTCCTCTTCTTGGGAAGATGAGGACCCCCCCCCCCCATATCCAAGAAACTCATCATTCAATTGAAGATGATTTGGAAGGAAATTGATCCCTGTATGAAGTATAAAGTTCATTTTGATGGCTGGTCTGGCACTTTTTATTAATTTTACTGGTCTCGGGCCCGATCTGTGGAGACCCCTGTCGTTTCCTACCAAAACCACCCTGAGGTGAGTGGGTACTTACTAGACCACCATGGAAGAGGGTAATTTTAATAAATAGGGATGGGGGATTATCCCTGACATCGATCTGTTATTTTTATTGGAATATTTCTTGTCCATGTTTCTGAACGGCTGGTTCCAACTAGTGTGGGAATCTGGTGATGTAAAAACCTCAAATTTTATCATGAAAACTAAAATGCATCAATTTATCTATTCGAGTGTTGTCCAGGATTTACCACCTACTAGGTCGAATCAACTAGGAGGGCCACCTTACCGGATGACTAGCCCTTTTAAAATTATTTGGGGCTAGATAGGATCCCACATAGGTGGTTATTCTATCATCAAAACCTTACTAATTCCACATTCCATCCTACAACCGTATCTTCAGAGCACCAGTGGGGTCATGCCAGTGGCTTGGTCTTCACACGATCAGTAATAGGAGCAAACCAAAATTAATAACTAGGACTTAATGGTTTGTCTTGATGTTTATGATTGTATACCACCCTTATGATTCCCCTAGTATTACTATTACAAACAATTCATATGAAGACTTCATTAATCGAGGTTACTTATTTTCTTTGCGAGAAGGCACCCTGGTTGCTCGTATCAGTGGGGAACTTATTTCAGAGGGCTATGCACCCTACAGATTTAGTCGGCAATTCATCTGCATTCATAATTTGTGCCCCTTCTCTTAATAGTGCTCATCAATAGAAACATCTTATTATAGCCCGTCAACTATGGATAATGTTTACCAGGGAGGACACCCAGAGCCAAGCTAGACATCTGGATCCTAGGGATTTAATTCCTTTCCTTACCAAGAACTATGTTGAGGCATGGGTTAAATCATACACTAATGGACAGTTAGATGACTAGGTGCCTATTGTGACAACTTCTAAGTCATCCAAGGAAAATAAAAAGGATAAGAAAAAAGTATTTTCTAAACACTCTCAACTAGGAAAAGTTCTCTGAAGGTCACTTCTCTCCCCCCCCAAGAAAGTTGTGAAATTTGGGGTTATGACCTCAAGGGTAGCCGAATAAGCTACTAAAGATGATTCTTGGAGTTCACCATCCATTCCTCCCAAGGCCGATTTTACAATGTCCTGAAGGTAATGAGACCTTTGGAAATTTCATCCATCTTCTCATGGCCGGTCCTCTCATGATTTATGGTTTCTCATCCGAACTAGGGAAGTTTCTATTACTGGCCTTAGATATGTGTTAGTACCGACTGGAGTTTCTTTAGATGAGTATCCATATAGGGTGGGTTGATACCTTAAGGACCTTGAGACCCTCATCCACTTCCAAAGTCGTTGCTGTATGTACTCGCATCAGGTACTTTCTATGCTACAAATAGAAACTATTGATGAGTATGAAAATATCATTTTCCCACCTACAACGGTTCCCATGGAAAAAGTTTCTTATTTTCTCTCATCATCTCATAAACGTTCCTCTTCTCAAGGTCCTAATTTTGTAGGGACACCCAGGAAACGTTTGTGGTTATCAAAACCTTCTCCACTCCCCTATACCGTCCTTCAAGAACTGGCCATACCCATTACAACTGAATTTCGAGAGTCTTGGAGAGTTTGGTATGAATTGAGTATGAGAACTTAAAATGAGGATATATGGATTATTCATCAGAGGGAACACTTAGATCTTTAGGGTTTTGGGGGATCCATCACTCCTACTAGTATTTCAGCTAATGTAGAAACTAAGGAGGTGGATGCTTATTTTAATGAGATGGAAAAGTGTCTCCACCCTCCTACAGACATGAATTACTAGCCCGATCATGTGGCGTTGATGGACTTACTCCTATGGCTAATGGGAGAGGTTTTATTTGAAACCTAAATCATTAAATTCTTTTAATATGGAGATGCTAAAAGTCCCCCTCCATTTTTATTTTGTAGGGTCCTACAGGATATCGGGAGACAGATGTTTCCTCGATTTATTCATCTGGTGGTACTGTGGCAAGGGATTGTGTCCTATCAATAGTAGGGGTACTACTGAAAGATTCCCCAAAGCCCAGGAAAACATGGAAGCAGTTATTTCTGATACTTCCAGGGATTTTCCTCCCCCATATCCTATTGGTGATCTTATTCAGGATCCATCCCCCTAGCAGTCAAAGAAACACAAGAAAGACTCCCAGATGTCAAGGTGTATTCGAAAGGAAATCATGAGTAATTGTGTGATCACCTGGTGATTAAATCAATTATCATTATCTTGTTGACTCAATATCACATATATGTGCTTTGACATAGGGAAAATTGGTAGCCAGATGACAACCACTCAAGTATATATAGCTCTTGTCCCTTTTATGGTAGAATAAGGGTCTCCATCTTTTGCAGTTGACTGTAACAGGGGAAAAAGTACATTTAAAGAGGCTAGGGGTGATTTTGACCACTCATGTGTTCCTGATCCTGCCCGAGAAGTCTCTACCCTAGTAGTGTAAGGATATAAAGAAGTTAAAGGCTCACTTGACCATGCTAAGCCAACTCTCATGGATAGAGACATAGTGGTCTTTATTGCTGGGGACAACTCCGGTGGTAAGTCCCAAGCCTTTCCATCTCTTGGAGGGGATTTGAATATCAAGGATCCAATCAATCTTGACCAAACATCATTTTACCCTATAGAGGGAGTCACTACAGTGGTTGATATCAAACTTGCTCATGGTAGTTCTGGGGAAATCAAAATCAGGGAGGATGATGTTCTGAGCCCTAAAAATTTGGATTGGGCTATCATGACCTTTTTTCGAATTCTGAGAGGGGTTATGTATTCTTCCCTCAAGATTTTGAGACTAGTGCCCTTATCTAGACTCCCTATCCCTAAAATCCTTATATTAATTAGCAACCTTTTGAGGGAAACCTTGAGGGATACTATTTCGGCTGAGCATGGAACTCAGTCTTCAGTATTCCCAAGTACCCATATAGTGCAATTGATGATTGAATATGTATCACCACCAATCTTTGATAGAGGTACTGCTTCAGGTGTGGGATGTACTGAAGTCATCTCCTCCCTATCCTCAAAATCACAACCATAAACCTTGAAAATAGTGGCATATGCCCCTTATTTTGTAATCCAGGACAATTACCATAGATGAGGCCATTATAGGGTTGAGCCACACTATATCTACTGAATCAATTCCCTCTCATGTAATGTTTATTCCCCACTACATTTCATCAATTAAGAGTGAATCCAATACCAATCGAGAAAGCTCATTCAATCTTCATACCATGCGACAAAAGGCATGAAGGAACATTTGGAGATTAATTTCTCAGACCCCATTGGCTGAAATGCCAATGAAAATTTCAAAGTTACACCACCAGTTTGTGGTTATGGTCTTCGATGGATTTGACTATCATGGTATTCATGATATTGAAAGGTAGGTGGTTACTACTCGAGAAGAAAATGACATGCTTGAATGACATCTTTCCATAGAAGACTTGATGACTTATCTTATTGCTACAAGAAAAATTATTATTGGAAAAGCTGGCACTCATGATGAAGCAGTTGAAAGGTCATGGAACAAGCTCATGAAGAAAGAGTCTATGATAGAACAACTCGATCAGAAGTGGAGCGACAAAGAAAAAAACTAGAGTGGATCAGACAAGAGCGATCCTAGACCGTAGCCGCCATTAAGGAGGAGTGATGGAAAATAGAGGAATGGAAAGGTACTGGAATTTAAGCCATAAGGGACGAAAAGGTGCTGCAGGTGAGCACAGAGGCCAAAACTGCAAATTTATTGAATCTTTTCCAAGCCGTTTGGGAGTAACATCAATCATTAATGCAACTATACTACTATGGTGAATGTGTCTTGTAAGGATCCTATCTTTCTTCCAAGGATAGGATCCATGCTATGGATTCCCACCATATATTTTTATGAAATATGATGGAATCAATTTGACTTTGAATTTTTGTTCTCTGTCTTTTCCTACCATGTGAATTGATCAACCATATAAACATCATTTCAACTAATTATAATTTTAAACCATGATTTGAAACCAGTGAACTGAAATAATTGAATTGTGATCTATTTGTTTCCTAAGCCTTAAGACTCAATGATCATATTTTGACTATTTCTGAGGTTTTATGGAACACCTAATGAACTTTTTTATCTTTTTCATTATTACTCTAATTTTTATCTAAGACTTCTTGGCACGGGCTTAGCGGTCATATATTGACTTTTTATTAGGCTGCCCTTTTTGGGTTTTCAACCTAACAGGATTTATGTCTTTTTTTATATGGATCATTATATTTTAACAAACTGATACTCGACTTTTACCGAGAGGTTCCTTATGAAGATTTTTCCTCTGGAAAGTATAAATTCATTTTCATTCTCTGGAAGTTCAGAGTTCTATAAATAAAACTTATTATTAATGTTCTAGGTTAAAGATCTTCGACCAAACTTAATGGTACATGGCCCTAATTCAGGATCATCCTCTAAGAATGTTCTAATATCCTTAAGACATGGATTAGGGATTTTTTGACCCTAAACTTCTTAATTTTAAAAATGCATGAGGATTATGAGATTTTTTAGGTGTACGAAGGTAGGAGAAGACTCTCCTAAGAATTAATTTGTCATTTATTTATGGTTGTTTTATGGGAAAAATATGCAGATCCATCGGGGCATGATGTGCATAGTCAAAAAAAGGTGTCCTCAAGACACTGGCCTTCCATATCTAATGTCCTCATAGGGTTATGCAACATTTTTAATTTATTTTGATGTTGGGTGCCACAGTGGGTGGTTGGCCTAAGTAATGGTGTCCGAAACAATTAGGGACATTCATACCAGCTTTGAGTAGGCAACTGATCCCACACGGTTCTTACTTGCGTGAGGGAGAGCTGGTGAATGGTTAGTTAATTTAGAAGCCCTATTTTTTTATATAAGGTGAATTTGGAAAGAAAAATTTACATAAGGCGTTATCCAGATGTTTTCAAAATCCAAGGGTGTGACAGAACATGATTTTCATTTGAGCATACAAAAGTTGGAAATGACTCTCTTGGGGACTAATTTTCCATTGATTGATGACAATTTTTGTGGGAAACATATGCAGAGCCTCCAGAGCATGATGTGAATAGTCAAACGATGGTGTCCACAAGACACTGGCCTTCTGTCTCTGATGGCTATGAAGGATTATAGAGATTGATAATTTTCTGAATACGGTATGTGACCTTCGTTAAGGGGTGCACCTAAACATAAAAAGGAGAATTTTAATTGAACTTATCTTGGAAATGAGTAGGGGTACTCCTATTTTTTATGTGGATAAACTTCATGCATATGAATGAGGTATCTTTAGAAACCTCAAAAGAGACCAGAGATGAATCAGGCTTATATGTTCCAATATATCCAGGATATGTGTAGGGAGGAAAATGTAAACCATGACTCTGAGGGCCCTTGAATAAAAAGGGATACTACGAGGATTGGGAGCTATTGGGCACACTGAGATAGTAAAAGACTCCCATAGGGATGAATTTTCCACTGATTGATAGCCATTTTTGTGGGAAACATATGTAGTGCCATTGGGGCATGATGTGCATAGTCAATCAAAGGTGTCTGTAGAACACTGGGCATCCTTATCAGATAGACATGGAGGGTTATGATGATTCAAGATTGCTCAGATCACAGAGTTTGATGTATAAAAAGAGTGTATCCAAACATATTAGGGACATTTGGGCTACGATTTACTCATGGAATTAGGCATCCCTTAAGTAGATCAGGCTCACAGGTAGAGTGAGGTGTTCGTACCATCTTTGGGGTACCAAACCATTTAACATCACATGGAAAAGGCATGGGGTTCCTCCTAGAGAAGGGAACCGTGTCATTCTGTTTAGGTTTGTGCTACAAGGACCAAATTCCTATAATTTTTTCTCATAATATTATTATGGATCACTTGCTAAGATTCCTAAGATCATGTGACCTATGCTTGATGTGAGAAACAAGGGATTATGAGGATTCCAATTCATTGCTTAGGAACAACAAAATCAAGATCAGAGGGATATTTGGTCTTAAACCATTGCTATGCAGTTTAACATTGTACAAAAAGGATGATTCTAGCATTGCAGTTTAAGGTTGTGTAGTGAGGAAATTTTTGGACTTACAGATTAATGTCGTGTAATGAGGAAATTTTTGGACTTGCAGTTTAATGACATGCAGTGAGGATATTTTTGGCCTTGTAGTTTAATCTAGTGCGGTGAATACATTTTTGGCCTTACAGTTTAATGTCATACGGTGAGGACATGTTTCTGTGCAATTTAGAGTCATGAAACGAGGATGAATTTGTTGTCATGAGGATCATTTATAGCTACGTGTTGATCACAATCAGGATATTCTAGTGCTCCTTAGGCATGAGTGATGATAGAAGGTGTAAACCATAGTCTTAGGGGGAAACTAGGATTAGGAGGGATGAAATGAGGCTTGGAAGCCATTGGGAGTACTGATATAGAAGAGGACTCTCTTGGGGTCAAATTTTCCATTAATTTATGATTGTTTTTGTGGAAAACATATGAAAAGATACTAGGGAATGATGAAAATAGTAAAAAAAAAGGTGTCTCGATGACACTGGCCTTCCATCTCTGATGGCCTTGAATGATTAATGAGATCCAAGTTTCCCTAGGGTATGGAGTTTGAAAAATGGGAATGAAGTGCCTGGGAACATAAAGGATACCCAGATCATGATTAACTGTGAACTATTGGAGCTTCCACATTGGTCTGACTCATATGTGTAGAGGGAAGTAGGATCTTTTGAATTATCATGAATGAGGGGAATGCGTGGGATCTTGTAACACTAAGAATTAGGCCGCACATAATTCTTCAAGAATTTTTCAGTTTATTTTCATGCAATTTAGACATTTAATTGACTCCTTGTACACATATAACCTATGCATTGGGAAAGGGGAATTTCTTTTGTGGGGGTTGGGCCAAGATCAATGATCAAGGTGTTGCTACATATCCTTCAAGGGTAGGAATCAAGTCGTGCATAGTTATGAATGTTCCATGTACTGACCTGGATCAGTCCATATGTAAGGACATGTGAGGGAATATTTTTAGTGATATTGGCTGGGTTGGGATGCCAAATCTATGAATCACTATATATCCAGCAAGGGTAGGAATCAAGACGCACATAGTTCTGAATGTTCCCGGTATCTATTTGGCTCAGTCCATTTGTAAAAACATGTGAGGACATTTTTTTATGGTGGTGACTAGGCCGAGATACTATATCCCATTTTCACTATGTATACAACTGGAGCAGGAATAAATCCACACATAGTTTTGTACATTCATCATACTGATATGGGTCGATCATGGGGGTGGGAACATTTTTATTTCATTTTCTATGGGTGTTGGGTCTACCACATTTCCCTATAGTTTGTTTGCATATGAGAATTCATTCCATTGATCCTAATATCACATGGGTTATATTTGATGAAAGAAACAAGGAGTGTCAAGGGTTTCATTCAAAAGTTTTTGGAGGTAGAGGATATAATGGGGGCATTTTTTGGTGGGGGCTGGGCCAAGATCGAGGATCGAGGTGCCTCTACATATCCTGAAAGAGAAGGAATCAAGCCATACATAGTTCTATAAGTGATCATGAAATTTATTATCGTGAGATTAGGATCCTTTGTGCTCTGTAGTTTAACGTCTTTTAGAGAGGACATAAGTAACATTTTAATGTCATGTTTCAGGGATGAGTCCTTTTCAGTTAACATCATGAGGAAAGGACTATGACTCACAGTTTAATGTCTTAGAGGACATATCATGGCTATACATCATTGCGACTCATAGTTTAAGGTCTTATCGTTAGGACCATGGGTTTTATTTCATTGATAATCACAGTTTATGGTCTTAGAGTTTGGAACCTATATGGGAGTTTCTATTACACGAATTAGTTTTTCAGGAACTTTCCATTTTTGGGAGTCGTGATGACCTTTCCATCCATTAATATCAAGGCTTATGCTCCATTGTAATAGACCCTATGTATGACATAAGGTCCTTCCCAATTTGGTTCATGCTTTGGGAGCTTCTTCCTGAGTATCATCGAGGCTCTAAAGACTCACACCATTTCTGCTTTGAGGAAAGGTCAAAGGTGAACCTTTCTATTAAAGGCTCGCACGATCTGATTTTGGTAGATTTCCAAATGGTGTAAAGTGTGCAACCTTTTTTCATCTAGCTACTCTAACTCTTAAAACTATCTCTGGGATTGTTCTTCCATTGACAATTTATCTCAAATGGACACAGAAAGTGAAGACACTTGTATTTTGAGAGTTAAAACTTCCTCTTTCCCATATACTAGTGAGTACGGGGTTGAGAGGGTGGCAGTGTGTGTCATGGTATAGAAAACCCAAAAATCATGAAGGATCTTGTTCAGACACAGTTTCTTATCCTTATCAACCATCTATTGGATTATGATACAAAAAGTCTTGTTGAAAGCCTCTATCTTTCATTGGATGCTACATGGTAGCAGGACGATTTGTTGGCGTTGATTTCATACTTTTGGTATAGATTTCCCAACCCAGCGGAATAGAAGTTGGTTCCATTTTCTGTTAGTATTGCATGCAGGACACAAAATCTGGTAATGATTTTGGCCTTCACAAAGATAATGATGTTTTTTCCCGACTTCTTTAAGGAGTATGGATTCGGCCCATTTGGAAAAGAAGTCGGTCGTTGTGAGTATGAACTTGAATTGTCTTGATGTGGTTAGAGGATATGGTCCCACAACATCCATCCCCTAGGCGGCGAATAGCCAGGAGTAATTAGCTATATGAAGTAACTCTGAGGGTCGGTGTATAAAATTGGAATGGACTTGACTTGAATGGAACCTTTTGGTGAAAATGGAACAATCTTGTATCATAGTGGGCCAGTAATTCCTAAGCCTTTGGATTTGGTGAGAGAGCTTGGTTGCTGATTGGTTCACTCTTCATGCTCCGGCGTGAACTTCATGATGACATCAGTATCTTCTTCATCAATGCACTTGAGAAGAACTCCGTTAAGGCCTCATTTATAGAGAACTGTTTCCTAGTTTTCCCCATTATACATGAAAAATTTTACTTCCCGTCTTCAGAATTGTTCCCTTCCATCCATATCTGGTGGGAGTTCCCCATTCCTAAGGAAATGTTCAATGGGATCCTTCATACTTTTCCTTATAGGGATTCTGGAAGCACCGTCGAAGTATATTTCCCATGTCTGGGGGTCCTCCTCAAAAGAAAAAACTTATTCATCCAGAAGTTAGGAATCCAATGGTATTGTTTCTTCTAAGGGGTGCTCGTCCAGGAAGTCTACTAATGCATGGAATTTTATGGATTTCTGGGGCACTACCATATTTCAAACTATTGTAGTATGACTTCCCATCATGATAGGCTCCCATTTAGCATGAGACAGTTGATGATATATTTGAGCTAGTTTTAGTGGGAGACCAGGTGGATCTCATGGTGCTATAGGTAATGCCTGAGTTTCTGAACCGTGAAGATTAGGTCTAGATGGTTCATTTCATTTTTTTGAATACCGAGTTTTACTATCAATCATTATTCAAATGAGGTAATAGAGGTTGGTCTCACTACTGACATCATTCTTTTGTGTGAGGAAAGCACCTAATGACTATTCTAGGGTGGTTTTGTAAAAAATAAATGGTCTCCCCTCAACTAGCAGCATCAACAATGGTGGGATTAAGGGATATCTTTTGATATTGTTGAATTATTCTTGGAAATTAGTATCCCATTCATATGTAACATCATTCTTCATGAGCCTGGTAAAAGGTAAACATTTACCCACCAAGTTTTATATGAAGCGTCGAATGTAGGGGAGGTTCACCTAAAGACCACTCAACTCGGTAAGGTTGTGAGTTGGGGACATGAAAAGGATGTATTTGGTATTCTTTGGGTTTAATTTGATGTCACGATGGAGTATGATGAAGCTAAGGAATTTTCCAGAGGCAATGCCAAATGCACACATTAGGGGATTCATCTTTAAACCGTGCTGCTGTAATTTGTTGAAGACAGTTCCAAGATCGGCCAGGTGGTTTGAGCACTGTTGTGATTTAACCACTAGATAATCGACATAAAAATCGATGAACTTTCCCAATAAGGGCTTCAATATGCAGTGAATAGCTCACTGGTATGTGGAACCAACATTATTTAGGCCAAAGGGAATCAATTTATAACATAAAACTCCCTAAGGGGCCCTAAAAGTGGTAGCTTGTTCATTCATCTAGTCCATCTATATTTGATTGTATCTTGAATAGTCATCCATGAAAGAGAGGGCTTCGTATATGGCAGTTGCATTGATAAAAAATTATGTGATCAGGACTAGGAAGTCGCCTTTTGGGAAATGTCGATTAGGGTTGCTAAAGTCAATGCAGATTCTAATATGTCCATTCTTCTTTTTAACAAGGAATATGTTTTCAAGCCAGATCGGATACTGGAATTCCAGTATGAAGTTGGATTTAATCAGGTTGTCAACTTTAGCCTCTATTTTGGTAGCATTCATCAGGTGAGTTCTTCTAGATAACTTTTTATAACCCCGATGACTTTCTGGTAAGCCCAGATGATGGGTGGAAACCTCAAGATCGAGGCTTGAAATTTTTGTGTAATTTCATGTAAACACATCTCGATTCTTCTTTAGGAAAGAGGTGTATTCATCCTACTCCTCGATAGACATATCCACACTAATGAGAGTGGGATGCGGGTCGTCTTAGGTTCCCAAGTTGATCTCCTTAAGTTCATCGATTATGGTGAGGAAACCTTCTTTGAATGTAGGTGGGGCATCTTGGATGTCTTATTATTATTATTATTATTATTCATCCTCTAACTCTTCTTCTTACTTTTTTGATGGAGAGATAATTCTTGAGGATAACTCTCAAATGTTGGTAGAGGAATCATATTTTTCCTTTGTGAGTAAGGCCAGGGTAGTCCTGGGTCCTGAAGAAGGGTTGAGAGTATCTTTTTTAGGGATTTTATTAACATCATGGGAGTTAGTCTGCTCTTCTACATCTTTGGACTCAGTGGCCATAATAGAGATCATGCAGACAATTGAGTCTGCATCTAGGCTTTAACTAATTCATTCAACTTGGTTGATGGGTAATACATACTCTTCCCCAAGTTACTGGAGGGCTTCAGCGGGAGCCATTTACAATCCATTGGGTGTAGTAATCCCACATGTGTCGTTGGATGATGTATGTTTTTCTTTCGACTCATAGAAACCTGAATCGATATAATGTGACTCACATGACTCAAACAAGGATTTATTGGCATGCAATATCCATTTTTTTCCATTAGCACAATATTTTATGCATTGATGGTATGATGAAGGAATCACATAGTGATGATGTAGACAAGGCCTCCCTAGAGGACATTGAAGGACAAACTTTTCCACACTATGAGTAACTCAGAATCTGACATGAGATCTCCAAGCCGAGTTTTTAGCTTTATTTTTACCTATAGTTTCTACTCGGTTTTTTCATATCCTAGTAGATTTGTGGTGCAGGGGGTCAAGATTTTTTCATCATAGCTCAGTCAATGAAGTGTTCACAGTGGGATGTGATTGACTCTAGAGCTGTTATCAATGAAGATCCTCTAGAAATCAATTACATTTATCTTTTCAAAAACATATAAGGGTTTGACATGCCCTTGAATGATGGCATCATCATCCCTATTTGTAAAGGAGATGACAGAGTGGAAATCTTCGAGACAGGTCTTTGTCTGATAGACTTAGGCTGCTACTACTTCAACCTCGAATTCTTGGGGACTTAGTAATGCTTCAATGAGTATCTCCCGAATATCTGTGGATATGCTTAACACATCCAGTCTTGAAAATTTTTTGGTACTAAAGCCATCATCTTTAAAATATCATACATATGATCTAATGTTCGGTGCTTCCCTACTTGGGGTTTCTCTTTGAAAAATACTTTAGGGGCTTGGGATTTAGACGTAGATGGTTCAGATTCTATGCCACGAACTGGTGGCTCTGTGGCCTTTTTTGGGTTTGGTCGAACAGGTCCATTTGTATGCCTTGGTAGATTTGATCTTTGTTCATTCCATGATGTATATTCCAAAATAATTGGGCTTGGACTTCTTCCAACAGGGGTGGAGGAGTGTTTCGATTCTTTTTGTGTCTTTTAGAGTGTCCTTCCGTGAGTTTTTGTGATGTTAATAGATTAAATTATGGTGTGTAAAAATATTTGACTCCATCCATGATCATGCCTTTTAGGAAACCTATGACCTCTTCAAGATCTTCCTCTATCTCTCTAGTTGGTTGTGGTGAACTTGGGTTCTCAACCGTAGTCTCCATCTAAGAAGGGGTCTAAAAAGTGAATGCCATTAATGGATCCTAAGATAAGTTCTTGATCCAACAATGTTTTTGTTTGATTGTCTCCTTCTAATGGTTTTGTTTTTTGGGGCAGTTCCCATTGTACAAAGTCGGTTGGCATGAAGTCTGAATGTTTCAACACTAACTTTGGCTTTGGTGTCAACTCATCTTCTTGTTCATGCTTTCTTCCCTTCCCGTCATTAGAGGGTTGTGGGGCAGAGGAGGATGACTATGTTGTATTGGGATCTTTTGGGGGCACATTTGGTTGTTTCAACTATGCCTATAGGATGCCATGAACTTGGTTGACTATTTTCCGAGTCATAAAATTATCAAATTTTTTCTCCTTATTACTGGAAACGGTTTTCCATTCTTCTTCTTCTTTTGGATCTAAGGTGGAAACATATGCCACATGTGCTGGCGATGGGCCCAAAATGACTTTTCTGTAATCCACCATATTTTGTTGGAGATCATTGAAAACTAAGCATTCCTAGATTGTGTGTCCCAGTATCTAGTGGTAGGGACAATAATTTGGATGATCATTAATACTCACTTTATCATCTCGCTTTGGATCTGATATCCGGAGCATGTTACAATTCATGGTGGCTATGAAATAGCCGTAGATCTGGTCATCTCAGAACGAATAGATTTTATTTCTTCATTATTCAAACTGATTTATTTTAGAAACTCACCGCTCATCCTATTTGGGGGGGGGGGGGTCGGCGTCTAGGGGGTCCTGCAGGTTTTGGTGGGGGCCTCACAACTGGAGCAGGTGATGGGATGGCTTAAGCATGATAGAAGTCGCTTCAGATTTTCCCGTCCTTTTTCCTTGAGTTGATGGGGCCAATCAAGACATGAGGTTGGTCTGTTTCAATCAGTCATCTATCCTTTGTGAAATAGCAGAGAAATATCTAAACCCACTTGTATACTTCACCAGGATGAGTGAAATTTTCAATTCATCACATAGTTTATCGATGCACATTGCGATCATATCATCCTGGGGGATCGGTCGGTTCAGGGAATAAGTCAGGTCTTTCCATCTAGAAATGAAGTTTGAGACTCTTTCATTATATATCTTCTAATAGTTCATGAGGTCACAAACCATTTTTTAAGGAAGTTTTGAACTTAACTGGAAGAGAAACTATCACCAGAGGTCCTCCCAACCTTTGATTGAATTGACATGAAAGCTAGTATACCATACAAAGGCCGAGCCCCGCAGGGTTCATACGAAGCACCTAATTTTGACTGATTCTTGCTGCTCTAGAGTCCCCATCATTGGGTCACAGTAAGAGGCATAGTGCATCTAATTCTATTCAGGGTCCCCGAGCCATTGAATAATAGGAATATAGGGATTCAAATATTTGGTGGTGGAGGAACGTTGCTCTCCCAATTAGGGTTGGGTTTGCGCTCTGGTTGTATCGGAGAATGCCTCCCCTCCATGGCTTCTAGTCGATCCATAAGTTGCTCGATGGTGTTTAAGATCCCTTGGTAGATATCCTATCGGGCTTGATCTTGGGTCGGTGTGGAAGGGGCCATAATTTGGCATCCCAGTGCTGTTGGAATTTGAGTTTGATACCCAACAAGAGGTATCATTTGTGGGTTTACCTAAATATATTCTGGCTATCTTCTCTATGGGGTGAAGTCTTTATGTCCTTCTGGGTCTGGGTTGAATGAACCTCTAAGTTGAGTTTCATTCACCTGGATGAGTGTCTGTGGAAAGGGACCTCTTCTGGGAGCACTTGCTGATGTACCATAGGTGGAACACATCTGTCAAGGTAGCTCCTTCAACGTAGCTAGACATTAATTTACCTGATCTCTTTAATTTCTTCCTCCTACGTAATGAACCATTCCAAGATAGTGAGGGACACATTTCCTGGGAGAGTAGGTGGGCATAGAAGACCTTGTATTTTTTTTCTTCTCCTTGTAGGGATTTTGTATAGGAGGTAATGATGGATTAATTGAGGGGGCACCCGAATTTAGAACCGCTCTCTAGTTCCAGGTATGCACACTGTCAGGCTCGGTGTGGGATGAGTCTAGGATGGATAAATCTTCTATTGGTCCTTCTCCATCATCTCATTCCTCCACACTATTTCCTATGAGATCCATGGGGTTGACATTTACCATGTCACTGATACATACCACCTTGGGGGGAGCATACCTGGTGATGAATGGTAGAAGTCTTTCTACGTCATTTTTTCGATTTTCTCCTTCCATTTGGCGGTATTCTTTAGGTTTCTTAGTGAAGACTGGCCCAATGAGATCCCTGATCAGATCTCAAAATGTGACTTTTTTTCAGAGGGTGAGAACCATGATAAGGGGTGGAACAGGTGAATCCTATATCCATCGTTCTTCCTAGACAAGAGAAGACAGACATCCACTATATGGGGAATTGATGCAAAAATTCCCCCAGCCCTATGGGCTAATGTTATTCCCGTTCTTCCATCAATGTGCTATGACCTGGTTTGGTTGGTCTTAAGAGGTGATTTTGATTTAAAAATTCCCCCATCCCTGTGGGATGGGGTTGTTCCCGCATTGTGGAGGAAGCTGCCAATATTTCCACCTTTTTATTTCATGCAACCCCATGTGGGTGTGATCCAAATATGGCATTTGGCTTGCACAAAGTCTATGGTATTTTGAAGACATGAGAACAACCTTCTTGTTGACTTCCCTTATGAGTGAAGCTTACTGGATGTTCATGGTTTCCTAACATAGATGTTTTTACATGGCCTGATCCCTTTGGTCCTAACGCTTTTGAGACTTACCCTGGGCCAGTTTTTTGTGAGTATCCCATCTTTCCTGAGAAGGAGTTTCATTTGAATGTTGCCTCTGGGTGATGAAATTGCATGGTGTTATTTCCTATGGGGATTGTTGGATGGGATGTGGGGTGAAGTGTAAAGCTCCATGTTCTCCACGTCCTCAAATGTGAACTCTAGTTAGGAAATCACCAATGAGGCAACACAACTTATGAAGTGCATGGAGGCAATCCAGTTCAATGTTTTTCTTCCTCCTTTATGATTGTGGTTTCCGTGTGGATGGGAGGTCTTCTAGGTTTATTAGACAATGAATCTCCCTTAAAGTGTTGACAGGGTCCGCATACCATTCAAATGGAAGGAATTTTTCTTTCAGCTGGAAAAGGTTCATCCATATATTGAGGATAATTTCATGCGTACATTCCCTATACAACTCTCCTGGTATGTCTAAGTGAGAAGTGGATGTAGGCCAATACATCCCTGGTATATTTTCCTTAGCTAGTTTTCTTCTCACTAGCAACATATATTGTTGTTATTCTTTTGGGGGATCTTCTACTTGATATACCCAGCTTGACTGCTTCTTAATTATTTTGTTCCATGAAATCGGGCTGGTGGGAGCCATATTGATATGTCAACGGTGTGTCTGTGGCTCAGACGATGAGTGTGGCCCTAGGACATCCTCTGGTTTGGAAAGAATATCACCCATTATAGACAGAGTGTCCAATGTATTTTACTCTATCTTTCATAGCACCTCAACATATGAGGTATTTATCACATTTGTTCTGGAGAGGGTAGGACCTTCTTGCCAGTATGAATCTTTTTTGTGGGAAGGAACTTCACCATTGTTGATTTAATGGTGAGGGCTACTATTTCAACTTGATTCCCGACCACATGAATTTTATTTACAGTGTATACACTGGGGAGAACCTTTGGGGTGGCTACAGAAAGGGGTGGACCATCTTGTTGCTTGATGTTACTATGGGGAGGACCTTCACAACAACTTATATTGCGGGGAGGGCCTTCACAATGACTGTCATCATGGTGGGTACTACCATCATGACTTGATTTCTAACTATAGGGAGAAGCATATCTGCAGCATATACCCTAGGGAGGACCATCAGGGAAGACGACAACCAGTAGAGGACCTTCTTGCTGTCTGATCTTCAGGTCGAGGGGAGGGATAAACTAATGCACATCAGAAGATCGACTCTCATGATCGATCATTCAAGGACCATGGAGTAAGCCCCCTTGGGTGCTCTAAGGAGGACCTTCAGAGCTGCTAGTAGCAATACTGTAGGGAGGGCCTTTGCAATTGCTACAGTCACTTCCATAATTTGGTAATGGAATGAAGGGTTCTTGAGACATTATTTATATATGTCTAAGGTAGTCAAGAACCCCAAATTTTAGCAGAGAAATATCATGCATGTGCTCTTCATTTTCTAGATTCCTTTGGCACATTTCATTTTTGAGTGCTCTCTTGCGGGTAACCAGGGTCGTCTGTTGTTGGTAACGACCTTCATATATGAATACCTATGTTGCTTGGTCTCTTGATGATTTTGAGATACACAGATGGTCATCTTGAATTTTGGAAAGGATATATTCCTACCCTGGAGTGGCCACCACAATGGACCGACGTCCCCCAGTTGGAACAAGTATTTGTTCCCGATCCAGTTTTCTGTGTACTGTGGGATTTTGTCGGCAACCCTCTTGGATTGGATAAGGGATTCATAACTTCTCTGGAGTGACTAACTCATTTTTCATGTGAGACATTCCATTTTAGGAAACCATGTCGTGGGCCCGATTTCTCTCCTTTTCCACTGATTCAATAACGTCCTTTCATGCTTGGATGATATGGTTTGGGATTGATGCTAGATCTTCCATCATTGACAGGATGTACTGGGATACATCTTTGGCTGGAACAGTTATGAAGGCCCATTCCTATATTGAAGAAGGAGTTTTTTCCTGCTCCAATCCTCCATGAGTTTCTAGTAGATAATAGCATTTCTCTAATGCCGGGATAGAGGAACGATTCTGTCATCAATTTTCTTCTTTGGTTGCCACTATATTTGAGCAGTGGTCTTTATATTCATGAGTTGGTATTTTCATCTTCCCCCTTGTCACTGTATTTGTCTCATAGGATTTGTATGAATCCGCAGGAATTTGACTCTACTCATATTTTCTTGTTTCCACTCTATTTGGATGACGGTCTTGATGCACATCTATAGGTATTTGTGCCTACATGTTGCTAGTTGCTGCCCTATTTGGATGGAAGGTTTGAAATGAATCAGCAGGTATTTATGCCTGCTTATAGCGGTTCACTTCCCTATTTGGTTGACGGGCTTGTTGTTCATCAAAAAATATCTGCATCTTTCTATAGTTTGTCACTTTGTCTCCATGGTAGGATGGGTGAGAACTAGCACAAACATGCATGTTCTCATATTGTGCCACCCTAATTCTTTGGTGGGCTAGAGTGGAGGGGGCAGAGTAGTATGTCTACCCATTTAATGCCGCTACGTTAGTATGGTAGAGTTTTTTCTTAGGAACCAGGTTGATATCATGTTTTTGATTATATATTCTCCACCCTTGGAGGGTAGATTGGGGCCCCCAGGTCTCTTGGACTTTAGCAGGTGTCCTCTGCATAAGGTCCTCTTCGGCGGGAAGAAGTCTGGTAGCCCGATGTCGGGGGGGCGACGTTCTCTGGAAGGGGCCCGTGAGTAGGACCCCAATACAGTTGATATGAATTTATCAGCATCATATTCATCTGCCTCTCTAGGGTAAGGGAGGTACTCATTATCATGTTCTGGGGATAGTCTCCTGAAATGGGTTGAGATGACCACCAGGGCCGCCTTGTGTTGGGGCGCCAAACGCGGCTAAGGAGGTGACTGGTGATTCTTTATAAACTAGAGAGATTATCTCGCAGCCTCCATTGTGGGGAGAGTACCGTTTTGGTGGTACTCTTTGATCATCATTTTTTATACCCATCATTGAAGACGCTAGGTAGGAGAGGGGGTCATGGTATTCGTTAGGGCCCTGACCGCCTACAGGATCACTAATGCACATGTCTGCATTGGTCATTGGGATGTAATTTGGATGGAAGGTTACTTTGTGGGAACATGAAATATACATATAGGACATACAAACCACAAAACCTCTTCATTGTAGCATTATTTTAAACATATGTATATTTTTTTATTCATCTTGGACCCCTTACCCTTTTTTTGTTTTGTGGTTCAAAAGTGCTTGAGTGGGGTAAGATCGCCACCTTGGTTAAGGATTCATGTCGGGTTTACGATTTTTGTTCCGCCTCAGAGGTGGCATATTTGGGGAATACCGGTGCGAACAAAATGGTCCAATGTTTAGTATCCTTCGGTATGTTATCATTAGGTTAGACCCTCCATCTTGGTTAAGTATTCATATCGGGCTCAACATTATTGTCCTGCCTCCGAGGCGGCACATTTCGGGTGATGGTGAAATGTCCTGATGATAACCATCAGTCACCTCTTTTATAAATATGGGTTCGCATCAAGTTCACCATTTTTTTTATTTTGACCCAACATTCACCATTATCATTTAAAGGAGGTTCTATTATCCCCTTGGGGATTGGGAAATTTATCCTTTCTATATTGTGAAAGAAACTCCACAGTCAAGTGATCCCCAGTGGGTGATTGCATTGGGTCAAGCACTTGTGAAATCAGTCCTCCTCAGATGTGATTTCCTCGGATACTCTCCAATGGGTTTTTTTGTGGAGCCAAAAAAACCCAAAAAACCTAGTATACAAGATTCATGGACCTCCTTTCCAAAGGAAGGTTCTTGTTAGTTGAAAAGTTTTCCAATGACACTTATGGAATCCCTTGGTTGAGATGATGAGAAATCAGGATCACTGCACCCTTTCGGGGGAGGATTGTCACATTTTCTGGGACTCCCTTATAGATTTAAATCGTGTTTATATGTTTTTGAATCCTTGGTTAATTCCAAAAGAGTGGGTCTATGGGATACCCCCAGTTTATAGTATCATTATAGGCATACATATGTTTGATTCTATAGAGGTGATGTTGACTTGAGCCATACAATATGGCACTCTGAAGTTTATCTTCATCTAGAGGGTATGAAAGGTGACATGGTGTTTGGATCAGACCCATAATATGGGTTTTATATGAATAATCAGGATAGGAATAAGAATCCATGTAGTTCATATTTTCTGGGGCTTATGAATGGATGATGCCCATTTGAGGACATCATGGTTGGGTGTACCCTTTTGAATGGGAACCCCTTTGAGCTCGGGCCTTCTGGTAGGAGTCCTACGTATCCTGGTTTGATTAGCAATCATAGTTATCGTAGTTTAGATTGTTTGGATGTTATAACCATCATAAAACTCTAAGCCCATGTGAGTCATGATTAGTGTTAGAAACAAGAGGATTCAAGAGATACAACCAACCGTATTCTCCCTCTAATATTGGTGGGAGAGGGAGACCCTATGGAGGAAGAGGTCGGGGAAACTGTGGGTGAGGTCGTGGGGCAAGAAACCCTTTAATTGGAGATTAAATTGAAGGTTGTGTGATTCAAACTTAGAAGATTGGGGATTTTCCTTAGTGGGAGGGCCCTGATACACATTCTGGGAAGGGGAGGAACATCGTCCTTGTCAAAAGGGGGAGTGGACATACCCCTTTGACTGATCACTATTCCTCATTGAATCTAAAAGAAAGTGATCACCTTTTTTCCCTAGAACAGGGAGGTTCATGTCGACATCCCATGGTTAGACTCTAGGTTACCATAAGAATGTAGAAGTACAGACATTTACGAAGCCCGAACCGCTATGGGGAGAGCCTTTGTGGCTTTTCTTACCATGGGTATGTACACAAAAGGGGGTGCGTTGATGCATCCAATGGTCTGATCATACTGGTCCAATGGATTTGGTGGAGGCTTCGTCCTGATTCCAGGGGACTGGTTCATGGACGGATTATGGAGTATTGGATGCTAATGGAGGGGAGAGGTTGGAACTGGAGGAAATAGTACCTGAAAACACCCCATTCCACGTACTGTTTTCTTATGTTAGATGGAGGGAACTCCGCATAATATAGTGTTATGCATGAAGAGAGGCCATACATATACCGATGCAGTACATGAGCACAGGTATAGTCACTATGTACTATAGTGGTGCACGTCCCATCATGATGATTTGGGTTCCATCCGTGTACTGATGCAGTACGTGGCGCCGGGTTCAGTCTGTGTAGCGGTGCACTATACAGAGCACCATATTAACAGAGGGTTCGAGGGATCATCATTCGCAGGGAGTTCATCCATGAGAATTACGTGGTTCAAAATTCACCAATTATGTTCTCAATTATATTATTATTATTATTCAATTCCCCCATATTATGGTTCGTGATCGGCTGTACCTATGGAGGGTCTGGTTCTCGATTCAAGGTTCACTGATGAATTAATACCGAATTCCAAACCTTCTTCAAACTCTTTCTTCCCACCTATGAGTCCCCTTCAAGATTTTTTCATCCGTCTCGTCGTCGTCATCCATCTCATCATCATCATCTGTACCTTCTTCTCAATTCATTCTATTATACTTTTATAGAGCATCTGGGAAATGTTATCTATGGGCATGCATCACTATTTTCTGAGGCCCATGAAGAGATATTATTACCTACAGAAGACTCGGTCATCCCAGGGTTTTCAGAGGCCACAGTTAACGATCTTGGTTCACGAAACCCTACCTATTCACATCGTCTGTGAATTGATGAGTTTTCAGGATGGTACGTGGATCTTCCTCACACGTATAAGTTCTTTGGTGATGTGGTTCGCGTTCCAATGGGTTCATTGGCCATCGCTCCACGGGCCAGTAGTTCGCAGATCATTCCACGTACCTTGTAGTTCGTGATCCAGGTGGTCCGTGAAACTTTCCCGATGATGGTACGCTGGACACTTGAAAATATTTTAAATTTTTAATTCCTTAAATTTTCTTCTGGAATTTTCAACTCAATTTGATTCCATTCACCTTGTTAGACTTGTAGAAGTATTTTATTCCTCCTGCAAAGTGATTGTGGGGGTATTTTCTTCCTTTGAAAAAATTTTCATGACCCTACAATATGTTATTAATGTAATTCCATAAGATTAAATTGTATTATATATCATTATTTTCTATATATGAGGAATATTAAATAGATAAAATGTTAACGATGAATGTTAGTCTATTTTGGTGAATTTTCAATTATCATAAACTAGTTTTGTTTTATAATTTAATATTATGTGTATATAATGGTTATAAAACAATATATAATTTATAATACGTATAATAAAATATTATTTAACCATAATAATCGTTTTATGACCTGCCTTAAAGGTGGTAATGTAAAAGGAAAATGCATCGTCTATTATGGTGGTAAATCGACACATCACAGGCGATTTTCTCATTTTTAGAATAAAAGGGAGAGGAGAAAAAGTTTTGATGATGAATTTTACATTAACATAATAACATTACAGTATATATAAGTTATTTTATTTATCATTAATATTTAAATATTTTAGTTGATGGTGGGATAAATAAATTAATTAAATTGAATGAAATTGAAAGATAAGTATTAAGAGGTTTACCTCTTGAATTCTTCTCTTTGAAAACCTCCTTAAAGAACTTGGGTTTGGTATTTTATTAAAATGATAAGCACCTAGATGTGGGGAAGATGTTTTGAAGAGTAAATGGGTAGAATAATAGAATGATCCATGGATTAGAAGGTGTGAGGAACATGGGTGGTGAGGTGTGGTATTTATAGTGGGGGAGAAGTGTTTTTTTAATTTATTTATTTGTTTATTATTTTTTCTCAAGATTATCAATAGTGATGATTATTGTGAATAAATACAGTAAATAATGAATGTGAGTGTGAAAAAATAGGTTCTTACCTAATCCATTTATCATCCATGACTCAATAATTCATGTATTTGGCTAAAATGTTAAATACAAAAATTAGTATATTTCACTATTCACAAAAAATTTAACTATTTTAGAAAAATACCAAAAATTCACTCTAACCCTTTTTTAAAGTTTAGATTTCAAAAATGAACTAAATTTTATAAAAATAATTTTCAAAATATTTGAAATTTAATTTTTAATTAAAATTATCATTTATTTGAAAAATACTGATTTTTAAATTATAACTGATTTTATGAAACATTGAAATATTAATTAAGGTATCATAAACATAAATTATAATCACAAGACACCAAAATATTAATTTATAAATCTATTTAATAAATTTTCTTTTAAATCATTATATTAATTGTAATATTTTAAATAAACATTTATGTTTTACAAATATACCAACACTTAATTGATAATTTTTAAAACAATTGTTTATATATACTATGATATAATTATGGTATCATTTCTTTCATAACATTCCTATATTTTATTAATATTTTAATTGGTGAGGTTACTACTTTATTGGTCACATAATATTTCCTAATGGTCCCATTACTATTTATAACGGTCACATTACTATTTCAAATAGTATATCAAAGTTTGTTTAAGCTTAATGTTTTGTGAAACGCTAGCTATCAAATCAATTGAATTTATTTAAGAAGATATGTACCAAAAAATCTTGGGTTGTTATATTGTTACCTCATTCAGAAAATTTTACCTTTAAATTTCCATGAATATTTGTTTCTAAACAGTTGAGGGTGGTTCTTCTTCATAACATCCTCAGGTTTCCATGTTGGTTCTTCTATATTATAGTTAATCCAAAGAACCATTATCAGTATTTTCATATGATTTCTCAATAATTTCTCTCTTATGTCAATAATCTTGGTAGGATCTTCATAGTAAGATGAATCATGTTCCAATTCTATTTCTTCATAGGTGAGTACATGTGTTGGGTCTAGCATATACTTCATTAACAATGTTATGTGGAACACATATTAAACATTGTAGAGACTTTGTGGCATTCCTAATTGGTAAAATACAACATCAGTTATTTCCATAATTTCAAATGATCCAATGTACATGGTGCTTAGTTTCCCTTTCTTACCAAACCTTATAACACCATTCCATGAAGATATTTTTTTGAAAGACATGATCTCCCAAATGAAATTCCATATCCTTTCTCCAACTATTATTGTAACTCTTTCACCTACATTGAGCTTATTTAATATAATACTGAATAGTATTTAACTTTTTGTTTTATCTCCAATATGTTCTGGTTCTATAAGTTACCTCTCACCAACTTCATCGCAACAAGTTGGAGCAGAACATCTCTTTTTATATAACGCTTCATATAACACAATTTGAATACTAGAATGTAAACTATTATTCTATGAAAATTTTAAAAATGGCATATATTGATCCCTATTACCTTTAATTTTGAGTTATAATGAACTCAACATGTCTTATAATGTTTGAATAGTCATTTCAGACCGTCCCTTAGTTTGAGAGTGATAAGAAGTACTCTATTGAAACTCAGTATCCATAGCCTTCTAAATACTATTCCAAAATTTTGATGTAAAATGGGGATCTTGATAAAAAAATCAATATAAGTTAACCATGATGTATTAAAAATTAATTAATATAGTATTTCTTAGTTCTCAAGAGGTGAATATTCTCTTATAGAAATAAAGTGTGCCCGTTTTTTATGATAATCAACAATAACTCATATTAAATCATTATTTATAGGTGTACTTTGTAATCATATGAAAAAGTCCATAATGATTTCATCCCACTTCCATGTAGGAATAGGTATAGGTTGCATGAATCCTCTAGGATGTTGTATTTCAGCCTTCACTTTTTTACAAACTAGACACCTTTACACATATTCAACAATTTCCTACATTTTAATATCCCACCAAAAATATTCTTTCAGATCTCAATATATCTTGGTACTACCGAGGTGTATAAAGAAATTTGAGCTATTCAAATCATCTATTAGTTATCTTTTTAGATATTCTATTGATATAAGAAATAACATCATTCCAAATTTTAGAACTTCATCCTCACACATAAAGTATTCCAATCTTCCATCCTTAATGACTTTAATATTCTTTTAAAAATTACCATCACCAAATTGAGAGGTTTTTATCTTCTCTTGTAAATATGGTTTCATAATCATTTGAAAAAGGAGTTATGTTTCATCTTAATTAATAATTACCATATCCATCTTTTCTACATCCATCAACAAAGGATCTTTCCCAATCCTCATTTGGGTTAAATGAGCATGATATTTTTTGTTAAAGCATCTGCTACCTTATTTTCTTTTCCTGGGTGGTAGTGGATGGATTAATAATAATTTTTGAGTTACTCGAGCCATTACCTTATCCTCATGTGGAGTTCTTTATATGTAATGATGTATTTAAAATTGTAGTGATCAGTGTATATCTCACATATTTCACTATAGATATGGTGTCTCTATATCTTCAGAGAAAAGATTATGGATGCTAACTCAAGATCATGAGTTGGATATTTTCTTTCACAAGTCTTAAACTGCCTCAATGAATATTCTTTAACTTTATCATTTTTCACAATGACACAACCTTGTCCATTATTTGATGCGTTATTGTATATCACAAACCCATCATTTCCTTATGGAAAAGTCAAAATTGGAGAATTGAACAATATTCTCTTAAATTATTCAAAAGATTATGTACATTATTTTTTCCATATGCGATCAAAAACATTACATGTGATTTTGGTTAATGGGTTATCCAATCGAGAAATATTCAGGATGAAATTCTGATAGAAACCTACTAAAACAATGAAACTAGGTACCACTATTATGTTAGTTAGTGTAAGCCATTCTTGGAATTCATTTTTATTCAAAGGATTAAATAAATTTCTATCCTTAGATACAATATGACCATAAAAAGTAAATATTTGAATATGTAATTCTCACTTTCTAAACATCCCATACAAATCCCTTCCTCTAAGAGTCCTTAGAGAAATCCACAAGTGGTTCTCATAGTCCTCGTATATTTTTAAGTACACCAAGATATATTCAATAAATACCACAAAACTATTATCAAGATATTCCTTAAATACTATTTTAATTAGACCCATGAAAACAAAGGGTCCATTAGTTAGTCCAGATGTAATTACTATAAACATATAATGTTCATACCTAGTTCTAAATGCTACCTTGGGGATATGTTCCTTCTTTACATGTAATTGATGATATCCAAAACAAAGGTCAATCTTCAAAAAATATTGAGCTCCATGAAGTTGATCAAATAAATCATCAATGCGAGGTAGAGGGTACTTATTATTTATTGTAATAGCATTGATTTTTTTGTAGTCAATGCATAGCCTCAAGGATCCATCTTTATTCATTACAAAGAGAACAGTGAATACCCATTGGAAAAAACTAGGGTGAATAAATCCCTTATTACTCAAATCTTTTAATTGTTTCTTCTTCTCCACTAATTCCATAGTTTCCATTATATAAAGGGTCTCTGATATTTTTATTGTAATAGGGATTATATAAATTGTAAATTTATATTCATGTTCTTGGGGTGTCCAGGTAATTCCTTTGGAAATACATCAATGCATTCCTACAATTTTGGTGCATACTCAAATTGGTTATTACATTCCTTATCCCCAGATGATATTTTCCTTTCCTCCATAAAAATTTCATTCACTAGAGATACTAGTTCTGGTTCTAGATAAGAATATGATGATGATGTTTTTTATCTAAAGATATGGAATTTTACATCTTCCTCATATATCAAAATTTTATTCTTCTTTCAATAAATTTTCGCAACATATTTTTAAATCCACTTCATACCATGGATTATATAAAATTCAATAACATTTATGATGATAAGTAAAAAAATTAAATCATTTTTATGTGTGATAAAGGTAACTGATCAACACATTTTTATTGAAATGATACTTCCCTTAAGAGTATTGACTAAAAATTCCATTGTTAAATCAAAATTAAAATGCCTTATTTTCTTAAAAAACTAGGTAGATATAAAAGAGTGAGATGATCCAGAATCAAATAATTCATTGGCTAAATTTAAAGATAGGATTAATGTACCTTCCACCACATCATTGGGCACTTCTACTTTAATTGAGGTGATCACAAAAGCTTATAAATATCCCCTTGTCCTCTTCTATGGTAGATTACCTTAATTATTGGGGCATTGATTTAAATAATGCCTCATTTCATTAAGGTTGAAACATTGATCATTGTTCATTTTTTTCTTCCCCTTGCATTTATTTTCTTGATGACCATTTTCTTCACACTTATAAAACACATCCATGACTTTTAGTCAATTCCTAGGATGATTCTTTCCCCAATTTTCACATAATGTAAATTAATACATTACCTTATTCTTCACTAAAGCTTCACATTTTCCATGGTTATCAGAAGACCTATTCTTCTCTTAATTTCCCTTGAAAAAATAGTATATAAAATACTCGTTCACCTTTTTGATGGCACATAATACAATTTCATCATATAATGAAAATGTCAGAGAATTCCACGACCTCTATAGACATGGATTAATACCTTTAAAGAAATGATAATTCTTTTCTTCCCAATTATGTATGTAATCTATAATAAACTTGGCTAGTCTTTTGAAGGTAGCCTCATACTCTGAAACACTTACTTATTCCTTTTAAATTAAGAAAAGGAATTTTATTTTCATTTCAATTTGTTTCTCATAAGGGAAATATTTTTCAAAGAATGTTTCTTTAAAAGTTCTACAATCCATGTATTCTATTTAATCTTCCTTTTTATAATTTTGGATCAATGACCACCATTGATCAACATTTCCCTTGAAACAATATAATTCTAGTACTACTAATTTGTTTTCATTGCATCATAATGCTAGAAATATATTTTAAAGGGACTTGATTCACTGCTCAACTGCCATAATATTTGTAGTCCCACTAAAATTTGGGGGCTTCTACCACATGAAAAAAATCCAACATAGGGGTAGTATGGTTGTTCTTCACAATCTGAGTAAGCTATCCTAATATATTCATGATATGCTCACATAAAACACTAACTTTGTTGTCTTTCTCAGTGGGGGAATCCCTACATTGTTCATTCATATTGATTCCATTCCTTAGATTAGAAACCAACACTAAATAATGAAACACAATATGTTAGCTCATAATCATCAGGATTATTGAGAAAAAAATTCACAATAAGGAATTATTATAATTATCATGTTTACTTAAAATCTATTCCCCAATAATTATTCTAAAATTCCTATAATACAAGAAATAACAACCCTGCCCCTATATCCCAAATTCGGTTTTTATTTTATTATTATGTCATAGATTCAAGATATCACATCACCAAGGATCACTCGGTTTAGTAGTCTTGAATAACTATATACATATATGATTTTTTTAATGAATTAGTAAGTAAACATTAAAAATAACAAAGGAAAATAAAATTATTCCTCAAAAAATATTCAAAGAGATCATCTTCATAACCTAGGGGTGGAAACCAAATGAAAGGGTGAGATCAAACACCCTGAAATAGTTATATTAATCAATATTATGTAAATAAAAATCAGTAAGGCATAATCAAAATGGAATGGTAAATTACTGGAAAACACATTACATTATTAAACTAAAAAATTACATTCATCCTTAGAATTTGTAAAATTGAAAATCTCATAGAAAGTAATAACTGGATATTGAATAAATAAAATGACTAATCATTGTTTGTAAAGTATCTTACACATGAACCATAATATTGTTTAGAATATTTATGTTTGTGGGTAAAATTCCTTCTGATTATGCTTAGAAACAAACACGAAGGGTTTGTCCCGAAAAATTTTGTCTCATGAGACTCGTCTATTCATTGAGGGTCTATATATAATAGGGCCCCACCTTTCACTGAAATTCTAAAAAATTCTTTATAAATAGATTCAATTCTTAAACAATATGTGTAACACCCCAACCCCTCTAGGCTGGAGCCGGTGAATTACTTGTCATATAGGCATGGTTAGAATGAATGAAAATCATGAAGGAACAATCAGTTTAGTTGTCTTGAAGAAACTAGATACATAGATGTAACTCAAATTACATTTGAAAAGGTTACAAAATACAATACATAACAAAAAAACTCAAAACTGCATCCACAGGAACTCAAAAGAATACCTTCTATTTATCACCTGTCGAAGGTAGACAATGAAAGGGGTGAGAACAAACACTCATTAAGGGCTAAAAATAGTCGAAGCATGATTACAATAATAAGTTAATCACAAACAATATGACATAATCAATATGGCATAGTGAATAAATGAACAACTAATGCCATTAATAAAATGAAAATGAAGCTGCATCCATAGATTTTGTCATAGTGAAAACATAATGGACAATAATAATAATTGATAATGAATAAAGAGAATTCTTATTAATTGGTCTTCATGTATCTGGCACATGAAACCATGATACCATTAAAACGGTTTACTTTTGTGGGTAGAAACCCGTCTGATTTTTGGAAACAAACTCGAAGAGTTTGTCACCAAACTGTTTTGTCTCATGAGACCTACCGATGCATCGAGGGGCCATAGTGGGCCCCACATGCCCCTTCATGTACAAATAATTCTTTATAAATTGATTCAATACAAGGGAAATATGCCTTTTCAATATCCGTATAGAGTAGTGTATACAGATTCTTCAATATTACCATAATTAAAATATCTTTGCAAATAAACACCGTATGTAAAATGGTATATGGTTTATACAAAAAACATATCCATGACATGAGATAATTGATAATTTATATTAATATAATTTCTAATGAAAAGTGATCTCAAATTGGAATTAGGTACACCACATAAGGATTATTAGGTGCACAATACAAAGATAGTCACAACGAAAAGGTAGTTGAGACAAAGTCCCTTACCACAACGTAATCAGTCTAACCGTATGACCAAAACTTAATAAATATCAAGTGAATCATTTAATAACATGAATATAAATATAATCATGTTATTATATATCAAATGGAAGTGTACATATAACAAATATAAGGAATAATTGGTGAACAATGGAAATCTCACAGAAATGAAAGTGAGATGAGAAACCCCTTACCTTATGCTCGAGTGTGTTCTTCATTTGTTTTAATGACCTCAATAATAAAATTTAGTTTCATTATTTATTATTTCCAGAACCACATATACTTTTAATTGATTTAGTATAACCTTATTAGGTTCATTCATGGCCCTTTCTATGGGTTCAATTGGTTCAATTTTCATGTTTTGGAAGCATTTTCTTCCTTGGTTTTCATGGTTTGTTTACTTGTTTCCATCAATGGAAGTTCATTTGAAACATGATTAAACATCAAGAATTGTTAATACATATTATTAACGAAATTATGGATATATAAATGATCTTATAATTATTTTGGGTTATATACCGTGATGATGATTCATTAGTTAAAACATTAGTGATGTTCGTTCAGATCGTTTTAGTGGTTCTTTGATAACAACTACCTCATTTTGTTTTATAAATTAGAACCATGAGTACCAAATAATTACAGAACCATGGGTGAGTAATAACACATATATTTTAACCTGGTTCAACCATATTAATATTTTCATGAACAGACTTGAAATAATTATTGAAAATTGAAATCACATCGTCCACGATGTCGGTAATTCGACACGTCACAGAAAATGTTTTTAATTCCTTGAACAAATGGGGGAAATGAGAATATTGATGATGAATTTATCATGAAAATTAGAACATCCAGATTATAAAATATTCTGGGGATTTTAATCCTCTTGGGTAAGAAGATATGAAGAATTAATAAATAAAGAACTCAAAATAAAAAAATAATTTTGAAATCGCTTACAAACATTCGGCAGCCTAACGGCTACGCAACATGATTTTAGAAAATATTAAAAAGAGATGGGACATGGTTCACCTATCCAGAAATGAATCATAATATAGATTAGATCATTAATATGATGAAAAATAAGAACATGGTATGAAAACTTCAAATATATACCCCATAAAAGAGAACATGAAAGGAAAAAAGAAAGAAATTGAGGATTTTCTTACCTTGTAGAGTAACCCTTATAACAAGAAGGATGGGACCTTAGGGGCTTGAGGAAAACTTGGGAGGACTAATATAAAGGTAATGAGTCCAGAAATTCCTTGAGGGAGAATTGTTAATGTATTCAATGAAGGGAAGAGTTGGTATTTATTGGAAAAGTGATGGATTATTTTAATAATTTTCAAGGGACACCTCATGAGTGGTTTTTGCAAAACCATGGGCATTCCCATGGTATTTGCCCATGGTATAAGAAAAATGGGACACCTCACATATTATTTTACTATACACAAGTCTACCATATTTATGACATCATTGTTTCATCATTAATTATGTCATAAACACACCGAATCTAAAAACTGTATTTTTTACTATTCACTGAAAAATAAACTATTTAGAAAAATTCCCAAAATTCACCCTAACCATTTTTCGACGTGTAGAATTCAAAAGTGAAATCCATTTTTCAAAAATAATTTTCTAAATATTATTAATTTAATTTTTAAATAAAGTCATAGTTAATTTGAAAAATAACAATCTTAAAGTGCAATTAGTTTAATTTCTCATTGAAAAAATAGTTATGATCTCATTATCTTGTTACCTTAATAAAATGAAATAATATTATTATTTACTATTCATAAGGGTCATATTACTATTCATAAGGGTATGTTACTATTCCTCAAAAATTAATTTTTTCTATCAGACTGAAAATGACTTATTGATCACAACTTTAGATGACCATTTTTTCAAAATTCAAAACATAGAAGTGGAAAATTTATATTTAATGGCTAGGTTTTGACTATATCCTAAATAACCTAGTGTTGTTTCAAAGGAAAATAGTGATGAATAGAATTTATTTAACAGAAACATACCATAAAATGTTTGGGGTGCTACATTATTCCCTCCTTTGTAAATTTCATCCTCAAAATTTTATGTACATAGCCCACCAAAAAGATGTGGGTGGTTCTTCTTCATGAAATCCTATGGTTCCCATGCTGCTTCCTCAATATTCTGGTATCTCTAAAGAAACTTTACTAGACGAGTTGTTCAATTTCTCAATACCTCCTCCCTTGTGTCAAGAATCCTGATGGGATTTTCACAGTATGACAAATCCGGTTCCAGTTCTATTCCTTCATATGTGAGTACATGCATTGGGTCTAGCATGTATTTCTTTAACAATGATATGTGGAACACATCATGAACTCTAGAGATATTTGGCAGCATTGATAAATGTTAAACTACAACTCTGATTCTTCCCAAGATTTCAAATGGTCCGATGTACCTGGGGCTCAGTTTCCCTTTCTTACCGAACCTTAAAATGCCCTTCCAAGGAGATACTTTCAGAAATACATGATCTCCCACTTGAAATTCCAAGTCCTCTCTCTGGTTGTCAACATATCTCTTTTTCCTACCTTGGGCTGCTTTAATATGGGCTTGTATTTTCTTCACCTTTATCGTGGTCACTTCAATAAGTTTTTGGTCTATACGTTTTTTTCCACTGACTTCATCCCAACAAGTTGGAGTTCGATATCTCTTTCCATATAATGCTTCATATAGAGCCATTTGAATACTAGAATGGAAACTATTATTGTGGTAAAATTCCACCAAATGAAAGTATTGATCCCACATACATTGGAAGTCAAGATAGAATGATCTTAGGTTGTCTTCCAGAGTTTTAATAGTCCTTTCAGACTATCCGTCAGTTTGAGGGTGATATGCATTACTCATATGAAGCTCATTATTCAAATCCTTCAGGAGACTTTTACAGAACCTTGATGTAAAACGTGGATCACAATCAGTAACCATCGATTGGGGAACTCCATGAAGTCTGACCACTTCATTAATATATATTCTTTCTAGACGTTCAAGTGGTAGATCTTCTCTTATAACAAGAAAATGTGCTGACTTGGTAAGACGATAAACAATGACCCATATTTCATATTTCCTTCTAGGAGTCTTTGGTTGTCCCATGGCAAAGTCCATCGTGATATTATCCCATTTCCAATCAGGTATGGGAAGAGGATGCAATACTCCTCTAGGATGATGCCTTCCAGCTTTCACTTGTTGACCAACCAAACATCTTGACACAAAATTAGCAATCTCCCCCTTCATATTGTCCCAAAAAAATGTTCCTTCAAATCTCTATACATCTTAGTGCTTCCAGGGTGTATAGAGAAATTGGAACTATGAGCATCATCCAAAAATTCTAATTTTAGATCAGGAATATCGGGAACACAAAATCTCTTCTCAAATTTTAAAACTCCATCTTCATATACGAAGTCACTCAATTTCCCGTCATTCATAGCTTTATTCTTCTTTCGAAACTTCTCATCATCAGCCTGAGAACATTTTATCCTTTCTAGTAAAGATGGTTTTACAACCATTTGAGAAAGCATTGATGTTTCACCTTCAATGGTTATTCCCATATCCATATTTACTAGATCTATGAAAATAGGATCCCTTTCAACTCTTATCTTGTTCAAAACTCTATGATCCTTTCTGCTCAAAGAATCTTCCACCTTATTTTCCTTCCATGGGTTATAGTGTATCGTGCAATCATAATCCTTGAGTAGTTCAAACCATCTCCTTTGCCTCATGTTGAGTTCTTTCTGTGAGAAAATATACTTCAAACTCTTGTGTTCAGTATAAATCTCACATTTTTCACCATAGAGATAATGTATCCATATCTTCAAATCAAATATTACAGCATCTAACACAAGATCATGAGTAGGATAGTTTTTCTCATGAATTTTTAGCTATCGTGTTGCATAAGAAATAACCCTATCATTTTGCATAAGGACACAACCAAGTCCTTTCTTTGAAGAATCACTATAAATAACAAACCCATCATTCCCTGATGGTAGAGTCAATATAGGAGAATTGACTAATCTTCTCTTCAGCTCTTTGAAACATTATTTACAATATTTTTTCCAAACAAATTTGACCCCTTTTCATGTGAGCTTCGTTAGAGGGTTAGCCTGTCGGGAAAAATTTTGCACAAAATGCCGATAATAACCTACTAAGACAATAAAACTACGTACCTCAGTTATGTTTTTTGGCATGGGACAATCTTGTATTTCGTTTTTCTTCACAGGATAAACTAGGATTCCATCCTTTGAGACAATATGGCCAATAAAAGAAACTGACTGAAGTCAAAATTTGCACTTTCTAAACATTCCATATAATTGATTTCTTCTAAGAGTTCCCAGAATAACTCGCAAGTGACTCTCATGGTCTTCATAGATTTTTGATTATACGAGGATATCATCAATGAATATCACAAAAAAGTTATCAAGATATTCCTTAAAAACTCTATTCATTAAATCCATGAAAATAGATGGTGCATTATTCAATCCAAAAGGCATCACTGTAAACTCGTAATGTGCATGCCTGGTTCAAAATTTTGTCTTTGGAATATCTTCCTTCCTCACACTCAGTTGATGGTATTCAGATCGAAGGTCAATCTTTGAAAATTATTGAGCTCCATGAATTTGGTCAAATAAATCATCAATCCGAGGTAGATGATACTTATTATTTATTGTAATAGCATTTATTTCTCTATAATCAATGCATAACCTCATGGATCCATCTTTCTTCTTTACAAACAAGACTGGGGCTCCCCATAGAGAAACAATAGGTCGAATAAATCCTTTGTAACTCAACTCTTCTAGTTTTTTCTTCATCTCCACTAGCTCCATAGTGGAAATTCTATATGGGGTCTTTGATATAGGTCTTGCACCAGGAATTAAGTCAATGGAAAACTCAATTTCCCATTCTGGAGGATGTTCAGGTAAATCCTCTATAAATACATCAATTTACTCTTTCACTATGTGCACATATTCAATTTGAATATTTCTTTCCACTCCCATAGATATTGGTTTATCTTCCTCTCTAAGTATTGCATTCAATAGAGCTACTGGGGGTGGTTCTAGATAAGAATTAGGTGGCGAATTTTCTGCCCTAAAGACAAGGGTTTCTACACCATTTCCAAAAATTGTAACTTCCTTTTTCTTGCAATAAATATTCGCATCATAATTTTATATCCAATCCATGCTGAGAATTATATCAAATTCAGTCATGGGTATGATGATAAGGCTAGAAACTAAAGCACGTTTTGGTGTTTGGAGGGGGACTAGTCGACATGCCTTTATTGCAATGATACATCCCATGGGTTTTTTTAGTGACAACTCCTTTCTTAAATCACATTGTACATATCTAATTTTCTTGGAAAATTGAGAGGATATAAATGAATGCGATGATCTAGAATAAAATAAAGTGTTGGCTATGATTGAGGAAACAATTACAGTACCTACCACCACATCACTATGAACATCAACCTCCACGGTTGTAATCACATAGGCTCTCCCTTTCTCTCTTGGCTTTTTATGATGCATGTTTCCTTGGATATTAGGATAATAATTTTCATAGTGTCCCATCTCTCTGTAGTTGTAGCATTGAACATCATTAAATTTTTTCTTCCCCTTACATTCATCAGATCGATGACCCTTTTCTCCACAGTTATAGAAGACCCCCTTGCCTTTCAAGCATTTTCCGGGATGATTCTTTCCACAGTTCTCACATAATGGGAAACTATTAGTTCCCTTTCTCTTCTTTGGTGCTTCTCCTTTTCCTTTGTTATCAGAATACCACTTCTTATCTTAGTATCCTTTGAAAAAATTTGATCTAGCAAATTTCTTCTATGTTTTGATGGCACTTGACACAATTTCATCATATGATGAAAATGATTTAGAATACAATTACCTTCGAAGACTTGGATTAAGACCTTCAAATAAATGATCAATATTATCCGTCGAGTCATCAACACAATCCATGACATACTTGTCTAGCCTTGTGAAGGTAGCCTCATACTCTACAACACTGTCTTCTTGCCTTTGTTTCAAGCCAAGGAATTTCCTCTTCATTTTAGTTCATTGCTCACGAGGGAAATATTTTTCATAGAATATTTCCTTAAAATTCCTCCATTTCATATCCTATATATCTTCTTGATCTGTGGTATTTTGAATCATGGACCACTATTGATCAGCATCGCCCTTGAGGCAATATACTGCAAGTACTACCTTTTCATTTTTATTGCATCTTAACGCCATGAATATCTTTTCAAGGTACTTGATCCATTGCTCAAAAACCACTGGATTAGTAGTCCCACTAAAATATGGGGGCTTCTTCCACATGAAACGATCCAACATAGGTGTTGAATGGTTATTCATTACAACTTGAGTAAGTTGTCCCAACATGGTCATGATCTGATCTGCTCCAACGTTGACTGTATTGACTTTCTCAGTAGGGAGATCCCTACCTTGCCCATGAGTATTGATTCCCCTTCTTCTATTAGATTCCATTTCTAAATAATGGGATACACTAGATTATTTTATGAATCTCAAATATAAAATCACATAACAAAGATTGAAATTCTATGCAAAGATAATCATAAACACATGGTTCCTCTATGGAAAAATTTACATTAACTCCTTTATAATGGATTGTAAAAAAACATGAATTATCCTAAGCATATCCCCCAGGAGTGTCATAACCAAGAGTGTATCAAGTCCCATTTTCGTGCACTAGTTCTCATTTGAGTCTAGCTCAAAGTGGTGTTTTCAGGTTTTACCACTAGATACATCTATACCAGAGCCGCCTCTACCTGCTCGTATCCAGAAAGGGATGTATTGCTTAAAATATCCACATAATATATTCCTTACCAAAAATAATAGGATGTTCTTGTATGTTAATCCTCATATACTACCTAAGGGATTTTTTCCCTACTATACATTTCCTACTCTAGTTTCCATGTTTTCTACTAAACTTCCTCTGATACCAACTGTAACACCTCGACCCCTCTAGGCTGGAGCCGGTGCATTACTTGTGATATTACAATGGTTAGAAGGAATGAAAATCCCTAAGGAACGATCAGTTTAGTAGTTTTGAAGAAACTAGATACATAGATGTAACTCAAATTACATTGGAAAAGGTTACAAAATACAATACATAACAAAAAACTCAAAACTGCATCCACAAGAACTCAAAAGAAGACCATCTCTTCATCACTTTTCGAAGGTAGACAATGAAAGGGGTGATATCAAATGGTCAGTAAGGGTTACAAATATTGGAATCATGATTAAAATAATAAGTTATTCACAAACAATTTGACATAATCAATATGGCATAGTTAATAAATGAACAACTAATGCCATTAATAAACTGAAAATGAAGCTGCATCCATAGATTTTGTCATAGTGAAAACCTCATGGACAATAATAATAACTGATAATGAATAAAGATAATGATTATTAATTGGAATTCATGTATCTGAAACATGAAATCATAATACCGTTAAAACGGTTTAGTTCTGCGGGTATAAACCCATCTGATTTTTGGAAAAAAACTCAAAGGGTTTGTCACCAAACTGTTTTATCTAATGAGACCTACCGATACATCGAGCGGATATATCGGGGCCCACCCACCACTGCATGTCCAAATTATTATTTATGCATTGATTCAATACCAGTTCAATATTCCTTTTCAATATCTGTATAGAGTAGAGTATATAGATTTTTCAATATTACCATAATTAAAATATCTTTCCAAATAAACACCGTATGTAAAATGGTATACAGTTTAGACAAAAAACATATCCCTCACATGAGATTATGGATATTTCATATAAATATAATTTCAAATGAAAAGTGATCTCAAATGGGCAGTAGGTACACTACATAAGGATTATTAGGTGCAAAATACAATGATAGTCACAATGAAAAGGTAGTTGAGACAAAGTCCATTTCCATAATGTAATCGGTCGAACCGTATGACCACAACTTAATAACCATCAAGTGAATCATTTAATAACATGAATATAATATAATAATGTTATTATATATCAAATGTAAGTACAAATATACTAAATATAAGGAATAATTGGTGAACAATGGAAATCTCACAGAAATGAAAGTGAGATGAGAAACCCCTTACCTTATGCTCGAGTGTATTATTCATTTGTTTTAATTGCCAGAATAATAAAATTTATTTTCATTAATTAACATGTTAAGAACCTCCTATAGATTTAATTTATTTATTTTAACCTTATTAGGTTCATTTATGGCCCTTTATACGGGTTCAATTGGTTCAATTTTCATGTTTTGGAAGCATTTTCTTCCTTGGTTTTCAAGGTTTGTTTACTTGTTTCCATGAATGGAAGTTCATTTGAAACATGGTTAAACATATAGAATTTTTGATACATATTATTAACGAAATTATGGAGATATAAATGATCTTATAATGATTTTGGGTTATATACCATGATGTTGATTCATTAGTTAAAACATTAGTGATGTTTGTTTAGATCGTTTTAGTGGTTCTTTGATAACAACAACATCATTTTGTTTTATAAATTAGAACAATGAGTACCAAAGAATTACAGAACCATGGGTGACTCATAACACATATATTGTAACCTGGTTTAACCATATAAATATTTTCATGACCAGACTTGAAAGAATTATTGAAAATTGAAATCACATCGTCCACGATGTCAGTAATTCGACACGTCACGGACAATGTTTTTAATTACTTGAAAAAATGGGGGAAAGAAGAAGATTGATGATAAATTTATCATGAAAATTAGATAATAAAAATTATACAATATTATGGAGATTTAACTCCTCTTGGTTAAGAAGAGATGAAGAAATAATAAATAACGAACTCAAAATAAAAGAATAATTTTGAAATCGCTTACAAACATTCAGCAACCTAACGGCTACGCAACATGGTTTTAGAAAATATTAAAAAGAGAGGTTACATGGGTCACCTATCAAAAAATAAATCATAATATAGATTTGATCAATAATAAGAATAAAAATAATAACATGGTATGGAAACTTGAAAGATATACCACATAAAAGAGAACATGAAAGGAAAAAGAAAGAAATTGAGGATTTTCTTACCTTATAGAGTAACCCTTAGAACTTGAAGGATTGGACCTTGGGGGCTTGATGAAACCTTAGGAGGACTAATATGAAGGTAATGAGGCCAGAACTTATTTGAGGGAGAATTTGGAATGGATTAAATTAAGGGAATAGTTGGTATTTATAGGAAACGTGAGAGATTATTTTAATAATTTTCAAGGGACACCTCATGAGTGGTTTTTTCAAAACCATGGACATGCCCATGGAATAAGACACTTGGGACACCTCAAATCTTATTTAACTATACCAGAGTCGACCAGATTTATGAAATCATTATTTCATCATTAATAATGTCATAAACACACCGAAACTAAAAACAGTATTTATTACTATTCACTGAAAAATCAACCATTTCAGAAAAATTCCCTAAATTCACCCTAACCATATTTCTACGTGTATAATTCAAAAGTGAAATACATTTTTCAAAAATAATTTTCTAAATATTATTAATTTAATTTTTAAATAAAGTCATAGTTAATTGGAAAAATACCATTCTTAAAGTGCAATTAATTTTATTTCTCATTGAAAAACTAATTAAGATCTCATTATCTTGCTGCCTTAAGATAATGAAATAATAATATTATTTAATATTCATAAGGGTCATATTACTATTCATATTACTATTGATAAGGGTATGTTACTATTCAAAAAAAATTTAGTTTGTTTTATGAGACTCAAAATGACTTACTGATCACAACTCAAGATGACCATTTTATTGAAATTCAAAAATTAGAAGTGGAAAATTTATATTTAATGGATAGGTTTTGACTATATCCTAAATAAACTAGTGTTGTTTCTAAGGAACATAGTGATGAATAGAATGTATTAACAGAAAAATACCATAATATTTTTGGGGTGCTACAATATGACATATCAAAATATTTGTATTGAGTGGAGGATACAGATTAATCAATATTTCCCAAATTAAAACAACATTCAAATGAAACTCTATATGTAAAAATGGAACATGGATAATAAAATAATAATATCCTTTATACAATAAATATGAATATTTAATGAAATACTTAATGAATGATATCACAAATGAAAGGGATGTATACTTACACCGCACACAAGGAATAAGTGGTCAATAAGTTGTAACTAAAGGGAATATCATAATTAAATCCATAAAAGAATGGATTTAAATCATAATTGGAAATTGATAATGAAAAATAGTAATATATCATGATAAATTAAGTCTAAATTAAGTGAAAACCTATAAAAGGAGTGTTTAAAAAACTATAGAAATGGGCCTCTTTATTTTGGTTTAAGGGAAACTACTAAAAAGACATTAAAACAAAAAAGGCACAATTATTTGTATAAAACCAGAAAAAAATCGTTTTTAATGACTAAATTATAGATTTTAGAAGAATAATGTCATATTAAAAGAGATTATGTATGGTACATGTAAATGGGTAAGAAATTGGGAAGTTCCCTTTAATTGGGGTTTCTTATCGGGAGGAATTGAAAATGGATCCTTATAGAACATGTATATACCATGTATGAAAGAATAAATGATTAGGGAAAATATATTTTGAACATAAAAAAATAATTTAGGATGATTAAATAAGATAATTAATAATTACATTGTGGAAAATAGAGTGAATGTGTAACCTGAATGAAAAATGGAGTTTCGGGGAGAAACCCTTACCTTATGTCTCAAAGTGTGTTGCACTTGCACTTAATGTCCTGGATAATGAAATTAGATTCATTAATACTTAAATTTAAACCATATTAAACATTTATTTTATTTAGAATAATTTTATTATGATAATTTATGTCCTTTGTAAAGAATTAATAAATTCAATTTTTCTTTTTGTGAGTGTTTGTTTATGTGGTTTTTTTGATTGGTTCTCTTGTATACATGTATGGAAGATCATGTAAAAAGGGAATAATTCCCTTTAATTAAAATTATATTTTATTAATGGACATAAAAATATTAAATGGTATTATATGTCATCTTGTTTATAGATTTGATGATGATTCCTATAATAAAATGTTAACGATGAATGTTAGTTTATTTTGGTGAATTTTCAATTATCATAAACTAATTTTGTTTTATTAATAAATATTATGTAGATATACTAGTTCCAGAACATTATATAACTTATAATTTTTATAGTAAAGATATAATTTAACCTTAATAATGGTTTTAAAATCATTATTGAAGGTGGAAATCAAAAATGAAAACACATCATCCATGATGGCAGTAAATCAGCACATCACAGACGATGTTTTCATTTTTAGAATAAATGGGAAAGGCAAAGGGGTTTGAGGATGGATTTTCCAATTACATAACAAAATTAAATTTTATGTAAGATAATGGATTTATCATTCATATTTTTATATATAATGAGAGGTAAGGATATGAAAATAAATTAAATTGAAAGGAATTGAATGAGAAGGATTAATAGTTTTACTTCTTGAATTCCTCTAGTTGAGAACCACCTTAAAGAACTTGGGTTTGGCCTATTATTGATAAAAAATATCATAGGAATGGGGAAGTAGTTTGGTAGTGGAAATGGGAATAATATTATCAATATCAAAGGATTCTAAGTTGTGGGGAGAATGGGTGGTGAAGGGTGGTATTTACAGTGGAGGAGAGGGGTGCTTTTTGATTATTTAATTCATTTTTTTATTATTTTTTCTTAAGAATATCAAGAGTGATGATTATTTTTAAAAAATAAAGTAATGAATGTATATTATTTCTATTAAAAGGGTTATTAACTCATCCATACATCATACATGACTCAAAAATTCATGTATTTGGCTAAAATGTTACATACAAAAAATTACCGTATTTCACTATTCACAAAAAATCAACTATTTTAGGAAAAATACAAAAAAAATTAACTCTAAACATTTTTCAATGTTTATATTTAAAAATTGAACTCCATTGTATGAAAATAATTTTTTAAATATGAGAAATTTAATATTTAATTAAAACCAACATTTATTAAAAAAATACAGATTTGAAAACTATAACAGATTTTAAGGCACTTTGAAAAATTAATTAATTTCTCATAAAAGTATATTATAATTGAAAGACAAATAATATTAATTTATGAATATATTTCATAATTTTTTTTCTTAAATCGTTAAATTAATTTTATAATTGGAAATGAACATTTATGTTTTACAAAAATACTAACACTTAATTTATCAATTTTAAAACATTTATTTACTTATATTATGATATAATTATATAATAATCTAATTTATATGATTCCTAAATTTAATTTATAGTTTCATAGAAATTATCTTACCAAATTAATTGGCTCTCAGTTTATTATATGTGTGGTAGTTTGTAATGTGTACCCCGAAACAGATTATAAAAGTTCTGCATGATTCATCATCAATATCAACATGTCCAACAATATGTGATTAATACTTTCACTAACACCATTCCACTATGATGTATAAATAGTACTGAGTTGAGATGGAATCCCAAAATCCCTTATATAATCGATGAACTCTTGGTGAATATATTCCCCACCAGTGTCTGAGTGGAGTTCCTTTATCTTCTTAACAAGCCTATTCTCTACCACACTCTAATATTCCCTAAATTTCTCAAAGGAAAACAGAATTATACCCCATTATGTAGACATATCCATATCTACTAAAATCTTTAGTAAAAGTTGAAGGATATATATATATATATAAATATATATCCTAAATCTTTTGTATATATCTAATATATATATGGTATATCATATTCTATGATAAACTAAAACCATAGAATACATTTTTTATGATTTGAAAAGGTTTTTCATATACATATGAAGTAAATCATATTTTATGATTAAAGGCCAATAACAAATCATGGAATATGTTTACATGCTACTTCCTATGGCCAATCATAATGTATGATCAGAACCATATCATAAGGCATGGAATGCATGTTGTTGCATTTGATTTGTATGGGTAGTTCCACTACCATTGCTATGAATCATATTTTAAAATTCATTTAGAATGCTTATGATATATTTTTGACATCTAAATGTTAAGATTTAAATTTAATATCAATCTTTTTTATGGTAATCATTTAATAAAACATTACATGAGATGTGATATAAGTGAGGAGTAACATCATTCATGCATATGATGCATGAGTTGGATGAGAAATTAACTCATGTGTTATAACACATAAGTTAATGATTTAATTTCCAAAAAACTATCCTCAAGGATATTTAAAGTCCACTTTCATATCATGGAGTGGTATGTATGATTTCAGAATGCTTGGCTAAGACAACCAAATTCCAGATGGTCTTTTATCCTAACTCCTTTACGTCCAAGGCATTGGCATGTCATGGAGGTTGGAAAGATCCCACTCATACCACATGTGATTCAGTAGCCTATAGATACACCAGAAAAAAGTTATATTATCTGAATTATTCTTTTTAATCTTACTAAAACTCATCTAATGAGTATGGAAGAAAAAAATGTAGTGTAATTTATATGATTTATAGTTTTTCTTAATTTCTAGTTTATTCATGTTTCATATATCTAAGCATGGTGATCTTGGGTTTGGGATTTCAAACACTTTTATTACATTTAGTAAGAGTTATTCGACCCCCCTGAATCCCAATAGTGGTATCTGAGATTACCGTGTTCATATATCCATGAAAACTTGTGGGAAATTAAGTTTTTGTATGTCATATTTCACATCACCCAATAATTGTAAAATACTATTTGTATATTTGTTTTACATGTTTTATATCATGAAATATGATATACAATATCTGAAGCTATGAGAGGACCTGAATTCATGGTTCTATTTTATTTATATCATATGATATAGAGATATAAAAAATGACAATATTCTATGTCGCATATCCAAAAATAGAGCATCACATAACAAATACGACACCCCAATATATCATAAAATACAATATGTGGAATCCAAGTGAATGATTGGGAATATAAGTTATAAAATATGACTGATAAGTTTGTCATGGTATATCATATTAAGAAATACAAATATCAGTTATAAATTATGATTGATATATAATTAAAATAAAACCTTTTGATTATAGTGTACGATACCACCTCAGTCATAAAACAAGATTGAAAAATATCTTTGTTATAACTAAAATCAATTATAAATTGAATTATCATTTATAAATTAGTTATAATTAATGATTGTTGATGCTCCTTTTCGTCACATTGTCTAAATGAATGGAAAGGGAAATGACTTAACACAAATTGACTCATCCTTTGAAGAAAACATCAAAAATCAACAAAGGCGTGAACAAGAGATCAAGAGCACATGTGTCACGCAAGTTCTATCACTGTCGCACAAGTCACCTTGCGCGCCGCCTAGTGGTCGCGCAAGTGACTTGAGCGACCTAAAGGATAACCACCCGGGGTCTTCTTCTGCCTATATATAGACCATGTGGGCCCCCCATTCAAGGAGGATTTTTTTTCCAGAAACTCAGATTTGAGCTCCCGGTGCCCTAGTCTCTTCTCAAAGCTTCTGAAACACTTCTAAGGTAATTTATTACCTAGAACGAAAGATAGAAAGAGTGGGAGTAAGGCCTCAGTGTTGAAACTCATCAACACTTGCACGCCTGAGTGGCCAGCCCTTAAGGGAAAAGGCCACACATGTGCGCCGCCTTACTCCTTCAATAGAACTTGCGTGCCCCTTTTCTGGAAGAACCTCAAGAGGATTATAAAGGCTTTAATCAAGAGTCTCTCAAGTATTACCCTGCTGGTTAACCGTCGTGCAAGTACACCATGTGTCGCGCAGGCATACCTGTGCGACCAGGACTTGCGCGCCCACACCGTACCTGTGCACCTGCCAGGACTTGCGCACCCCTGCCTTTTTGGATTCCCTTCTTGCCCATTTCACCCCTCTTAAGCCATTCCACCTCTCCTATTCAAGATTCAATCTTCAAGACACTCTTCAAAGCCATTTATGGCATGATTTATTGATTTTTGATTCCTTATCTGAAAGTAGCCATGTAGAATATCTCTCAAAACCTAGTGATTTACACATCTTTATGTCACTAAAGATTGAGATTTCATTCATTCAACCTCATCCTTTAAGATGAGAGAAATCAATCAACCTGGGCCTCCTTTTCAGGAGTAAGTCCCAGTCATAATTCTTAACTTGGGCATCCTCCTTAGGAGTAAGCCCCAATTCTTAAAGTTCTCAAATCTGGGCATCCTCCACAGGAGTAAGCCCTAGTCCCCTAATTTGGGCATCCTCCTCAGGAAGCCCCAAACCTTAATTCCCTTAACCTGGGCCTCTTTTTTAGGAGTAAGTCCCAGTCATAATTCTTAACTTGGTCATCCTCCTTAGGAGTATTCCCCAATTCTTAAAGTTCTCAAATCTGGGCATCCTCCTTAAGAGTAAGCCTCAGTCCCCTAATTTGGGCATCCTTCTCAGGAGTAAGCCCCAAACCTTAATTCCCTTAACATGGGCCTCCTTTTTAGGAATAAGCCCCAGTCTCAAATATCGGCATCCTCTTTAGGAGTAAGCCCTAGTCTTAATTTCTCTTAACCAGTCCAAATTTACCTTTGATCTGGGATTCCTTTTTAGGAGTAAAACCCAATCATAAGTCTTCTTCTAATTTGGGCCTCCTTTTCAGGAGTAAGCCCCATGTTAGAGTATTAAAAATCTCCATGAAGCACATATACCTTTATGGACCCTGATCCTAGATTTCTTCCCTAAATTAAATCTTAAACCTTCATTTATCTGGGCAGTCATACATACATAAGCCCCGCATAATTTCTTATGATTTCATCTTTCATGGCACAGTTGTCTAATTTTTACCAATACCTGTTGTTTCTCACATCGAGCATGACTCACGTGAGGTTAGAGTGTAAAAGTAATTATGAAATCCTTCGTTGAGCCATCAATCAAAAACATCATATTCCCTTACATGAACTACGTGGGTTCTGATTCCTTTTCTAAACAAAGGATACGTAGGTAGCCCGTCTGCGGGTTTGATCCCAACTCTGAAATAATCCATGTCCTTCTGAATGAAAATAAACTTCAAGTGCCCCCACTAAGTGGCTTTAAAACCAGCATGGTCATCATAATGACCAAGATACTTCTATATAAATGTGTCGAAGGGTACCATTGACCAAGAAACTCTAATAAATACAGATGATTCTCTATCGATGAAGAACCTCGAATACACATAAAATATTTTCTAAATTTCCTACATATCGATCATTGATTGTCAGATCTAAAGGAAAACTCATTTTATACTTGGTAATGTAATAAGGATTCACAAACATAACATAAATCTATAAAGAGAGTCCCGGAGTAGACAATAATTCCCCTATGAAAGGTGTGATGAGTCTGACCTCCCATCCTCTTGACCAATGCAAATTCCTAAGCCTCATCAGTCCACAAACTAATAAGCGCCTACCTTTGGAAAGTAGGTCCGAATGGATGTGGAATCATTGGACGTTTCTGGTTCTATGAACAAACCCGTTAGAAACCGATTAGAATGTTTGAATCTCCCATCAAAAGGAGGTCATCCCCGGAATCTGAGGGAAACAAAAATGGTGAACTCGACGTGAATCCTTAACCATGTTAGAATGATGTTTTTCCTATTTTATTAGGCCCCTATTTAAAACCCAATGAGAGGGCCAACAAAAACAATCATTGACATATGTGCTCATCCCAAAGATGTAGTGGGTGAATTTATCTTGATTATGTATGTTATATCAAACAGGCACTCTTTTCCAAGACCTTATGCATTTCTAGAATGGCTGCTCTCAAGTTCACACCTGTGAATATTGCTGCTGCAAATGCCACTGCTGCTACCCATGCTGGATCATCATCTGCTCTAAGGACGATAACACCTACTCAGCATCTTCAACACTGGGTATCAAATGCACTGGTTAAGGAGTACTTTCAACACGGTACCATCCCAACTCTGGAGGCTGCCTGACAAGCCCTCCAAGTAAACAACTCACATCGGTCGTCCAGACAACGACGACCAGTGATCAAGAAACAGGCGGTGGTGACTACCATCTCCAACCGTTTCGGGTCGTTATCCCTAGAACTCAATCACCATTCGCTCCCTTATTCTGGGGAGGTGAATGAGCAGGTTCCTCAGGGCCTTAATTCAAATAGTCATGAGTCCTTCCTGAGGTATCCCACCAACAATCGCCACCAGAATCGTGCGGCAGTGCGCCCTCAACATGATGAGGGTACCGACTCCAGGCGTTCATCTCAGGTTCCTTGAACCCGAGCAAGCAAGACGAACCACCAGAGGCGGAATCCGGTCAACAGTGAGTAGGTTCTCATCTCTACCATCTCCGGAGAAGTCCACCAAACTAACTTGGTGGCAAGCAACGAGCAGGCACATACACCTGCCCGTTTTAATTTCGCTTTCCAACAGACTCGTCTGGCAGCATCACACCAATCCTGCCAGGCAATTCCGGCGGAGTACTATAGGCAGGAACATACACCTGTTTATACATCATCAGCTAGTCAGCAGGCTCATCTGACTACATATGATGGATCTCGTTAACCATGTTTGGAGAAGTGCAATCACCAGGCACATAGACCTACTAGTATTTATCAAGCCTATCAACAGTCTTGCTTGGTAGCATTTGGAGAAGTTAGTCGGAAAGCCCCGAAAACAAATAGAAGGCAGACTCAACTCTCTGACCTCACACTTGAGTACTGTCAGGATTCACTGACAGGAAAAGGAGGACAGGAGGAGGCACATACACCTACTCCAAGACCGAAATGGACGTCTTTTCCCGTTCCGACAGCTGAAGTCACCAAGCATATTTTATCAATGGTGAAAGAGAAGAAGCAAATCCCTGCTCATATTATGGATGCCTACCAGGATATTATAACAACTTCAGCGGCATCTCAGGGAAAGACACATAAATCTATCCCTACCAGTGGAGTGACACATCAAAAATTCACTCCAGAATAGACACACACATCTGTTCCAGTCCAAGAGGGTTGGGGGGCATACTCCCCCCATATCATACGGACAACCAAGTCAGGCACATACACCTGATTTGAGTAGAGATCGTAAGCCTAACCTAGACATCTTTCCTGATCAGGCATATACACCTGCTCAGAGCATCCACTTTCGTCAACAACTGGTTTCCAAGGCGAGTAAGAAGGCATATAAGAAAAAGACCCGCCCAACACAGTCAGGAGATCAAGAGCCAATCTGTAACAAGGACTTGCTCGATGCTAGAGTTCTTGAAGCCCTCAGACAATTATCTATTGAAATTCAAGATTCTACTCCCTCATTTCCCAATAGTGGGAACATTAATTCCTAAGGTCTTCAACAGACACTTCCTCATGAAGGCTTGCTTCATGACAATTCGGTCGATCTCGAAGTTTCATCTTCAGATGAGAGCCACAAGAACCCTCTGTGTGGTCAGAAGACCAAGGAGCAAGAGATCTCATCTTTTGTTTTAACCCATTATGGTGGTCCTCCCCATGATGATGAATTTCACTGTGAAAGTCCTCTTTGAATTAGTGATGTACATTACCCATAAAATGCTCCAGTAGACAATGTAGTGCCGAGAAAGCCCTCTTATCTTGAGGCACTTGAAAATGTGAAACCAGTCATGTCTGAAGCTTCATCGCTAACAGGTGAAATACTTTCTAAATTAGAAGATAGCCCAGCATGTAGGTCATTCTCCGAACCACCCCTAAGTCATGCATCTTCTAGTTTGATCAATGATTTCTCTACCAATCATGTTGAATCAAATGAATCAAAAAGGTAACACCAACTCTGGTCAAATAAAATAGAATAATATTCATCAAATGATAAAGAGTAAATGTTGAACATGAGAAAACAACTAGCGAAAGGTGAAGTGCCAGTCATGTTTTGGCATCTGGCAGACTCTCAGTATGACATTCCATAAATGTTGACGAAAGGTGAAATTCATGATATTCATCTCAACATATGGAAAACTCTTTGTCAGTTGAAAACGATAGTATTATCTTATGATGAATATGAAAATCATCTTAAGAAAATAGAAGGGTTACAACGTCAGATTGATTTGGCATCTCTATCAGTCTCTAGATATCCGAAGGCTGAAAAGCAGTATAGAGCCCTTCAACGTCCATGCCTTGGAACACTAAGAAGATTGCGTCAGTTAATTGCCAATGCCCCATCTGGTATTCGTGTCAGAGGATGGGGTGTTCATGGAGCACTACATTTCAAGGTGCTCTCTAGTCAGCAAAGCCCGCCAAAAATGGTCTCATGCAATGTTATTTCCCATGGCCGGACACAGTCAATGGGCTTTGTTTGTAATCAAAAGATTTCCCAAGATCAGGCTTTAACTATTTCCTCTAAAAATCAATAATACAGAGAACAAGTTTTTGAATTACTCCTACATCAAGCAAACGAGAATATTAAACAGGCCTCTCGTTTGGAGCAAGCATGTCACCATGTGACAGAAGTGTCAGAAATCATCCAACGGTCTTTTGAACCGAGTGATAAAAGCAGATACAGGTTAATGCATCCAGCTAATTTCCGGACTAAGGTTCGCAAGATCAGGAGGAATATCAAGAAATTCATAGACATAGCATGTCAAGAACCACCCCATATTTCCAGACTGGGGACTCTTTTAAACCAACCCTTGGAATCAACAAAAAGGATTTGGGGAGTTGAGCGAGAATAACAGGAACAGCCCCAGTCCACTGGACTAGGGACTTTTTCAAATCATCAATCCCCTCCTTAGAGAAAGTCAGTCTTTTCTCGATTGGGGAAGAAACCTCAAGAGGAACGAAGATCCAAATTATCAGGAGATTCTCTACAAATTACGGTTCTTCAAGAAGTTCCTGAGGGATCGAATCAACAAAAGGAAATTTCTCATCAAAGACATAGAGGAAGACAATATCACAGAAATGCTGATAGAAGGGATGCGATGAGTTATGCATCAATCAATGTCATCAATGCCGTTGTTGCTGATCCATCAGATGAGGCTCACTTAGGGGATTCAGATGAAGAGGTTCATGCTCAAGAAGATGTACACACTGACACAAATGAAGAAGGTGTGCGTACATGATGTCAAAGGATTACTCAGAACCTAGGTAATCCTTCGAGTAACCCACTTTCCCCTCTCCGAAAAGGATCCAACAAAGGGAAGGGAAAGAACCAGGTTACATATCCTTCCTCTGGAGAAGGTCAATCGCTCTCACTAGAGAAAAGGTTTGCACAACAGGAAGAAGAAATGAAGGAATTAAGAAGGTTGAATGCATAACTACTTTAGAGTAGTCTTCTTCTTAAGCATGCTGGATTCAGTCAGCCAAAGGAATTTTTTGCAACTACTGAGATGGATCAAGAATATCCTCCTCTCTCAGTACACCCTCACAGGTCTAATCATACGGGTCAAGTGCAACAACAGTTGGCAGTGCTACCATCAGTTGCAGCACCCATCGCCACATCTTTCCAAGCTCCAGTCATTGCACCTACCCAAGTCCAAGTTCAACCAGATATTTCTCAAAAGTTGATAACTACTATTGAGTCATTAACCACTCAGTTAGAAACTATGGAAGGGAAACATGTGCATGTTCAACCAGAAAAGAAAGTTTACCCTGAATGGGTAGATTCAATTTCTCCTCCATCCAGTTTTGGAAACCCTGTATTCCCTATTTTCAATGGATCAGGCGATCCTGAACAACATTTGACACATTATGTGTCTTGTTGCGATCCTATGATGGGAACTCCAGAGCAGCAAGAAGCAGTGAAACTCAGATGCTTCGTGCTAACCTTGCAAGGACCAGCTTTTGTTTGGTATACAAGCTTGCAATCCCGATCAATTACCGGATGGGAGGATCTTCGCCAAAAATTCCTCATTTAGTTTAGCTCAACTTTTCCAAAGACAACAGTTTTTGATCTTACAAACTGTAAGCAAAGGGAGAATGAAATGGTCTATGATTTCATTGCTCGATGGAAGGGATTAACATATTCCTTGGGTTTAGCACTCCCTCAAGAAGAATTGTTTCCAATTTGTGTAGAAAATCTGCATGAAGAATTACGCACGCCGTTAATCCTAGTGAAATACACAGGAGGGTTTCAAGACCTTACTTCAATCGCTCAGCAGATTGAAGATTCCCTTATATAGGCTAAGGCTAAATCTCGTGTAATTCCATCAGCTCCAGGAAGGAGAATGGGTAAAGCAGAAACTACTACAGTTATGCTTAAACAAGCACCTGTACCTATTTCTACCTCAAAAACTTCATCTTCTCATAGGGCTCCACCTTCTGAGCACCAACAACAAAGGCCTTTTCATCTAGACGATCAAAAAGATCAAAGACGAAAACAATTTGAGGATCTGAAGAGCAAAACATACTCTTTCCAAAATGAACAAGTTCCTGGTTATTTCATTTCGGCTCTCAAAAACAATTTGGTTCAATTTCCAATACCCAAGAGGCCAAACAAGAAAGGAGATGAAGACCGTCCTAATTATTTCCCTTTTCATCAAATGTTGGTGCATCCCATCCAGGAGTGTTTTGTCTTCAAAGACCTCTTGAAAAATATGGTTGACTTGGGACAAGTCACATTGAAAGGCTCCTCAGCCCAGGTAGCATGTTTCACTGCTACAGTTCCATAGGAGGAAGGTGAATGGAAAGAAGTCAAAAGAAAAAATGCAAAGAAGTATGATGATTGGATGGTCAAAAAGACAATCAATCGAACTCATGCTATTTTTTGAAAACAATTAAAGAAACCAATTGTGTCTTCTGCCATGAATTTTGTGGCAAAACCCTCTTCGTCAGAGGGAAAGTCCTCAAAGAAACGGCATGATTCAAAGAAAGAAAAAGAATCAGAAGAAGATGAGTATGTGTCAAATACTAAGTTATCCTTGACTTTGGTGGACTTCATGCCATCTACTTCAAAGCCACGGGCACCGCCCCACCAGACAGCACAGCCTAAACAGGCTAATCAGGCAGAGTCTTCATCAGACGAAGAGTTAATATTTGGTTCTGTTAATATGATTCAATTAACAGATCCATATGCTAGTCGAAGTTTCGATTTCAATGAGCCTGAATTCACTGTATCAAACAGAGGAATCAGAGGAAGTTCTAGGGGCTCAAGATACAGGGGAAGACATGGATCTTTCAGAAGCCACTATTCTAATTCTACCCCATCTAGAACTGTGTACACAACAAAAACTCATGGTAGATCCCTTCAGCGAGCTCAGCAAGAACAAGAAAGTTCTTCTACCAATATCAAATTCAGTCCTAGCAAATTTATTTTGGAAGACCATTTGAAGGTTCCATCTTCTTCCTTTTAGCAAGTAAATGGATCTAATCGGTCTAATCTTCCAAAAACCAGGAATATTGCCAACTCCTATCCCAATACAAGATGCATCAACTTCCAGAGAATCTTTTTCCAAGGTACCTGCTAAACCACATATTCCTATTGGGAAAGGCAGACCTCTGGATCAAAAGTATGATATATTGAAACACTTGGCCCAAGTAGCAGCCAAGTTATCAATTCTGGATGCTCTGAATCTGTCAAAAGATCTTTGGGAAGAACTCATCAAGGCTTTGTCAAGTCCTCAAGAGTTTGAAACTGAAATTACTGCAGCTGAAGTCTATCACATAGAGAATAATCATGCATAATGCCGTGCAATAATATCCTTTACTGATGAAGATGAAGATGGTTTTGTGCATGGACATATTAGACCATTTTCCTTTTCTAGAAAGGTCAATGGCGTGGATGTTCGAAGAGCTTTCATTGACAATGGTTCAGGAGTCAACCTCATGCCCATTCGTACAGTTCGTTGATTGGGCCTCACGGAATCTGATTTATCTCCTTCCACCATGATGCTATAGGGATATGATAAAAATGAACAAGAACCATTGGGTGAAGTTACACTCCAAACTCAGTTTGGAGATCTTGTATCCAATTCATATTTCATGGTTGTTGATCAAGACTCAGCCTTCAACATATTGCATGGAAGACCCTGGCTACATCAACATGTGACTATCCCTTCATCATACCATCAATGTCTCAAATATTTTTTTGATGGTCATGTTGGGACATTGTATGGTGATAATGCCCCATTCAAGACATGTGAGTCTCAATACATTGAGGCGGAATTCTATCACATTAAGGGAAGGTAGAAATCCACAACAAAGGAGATTACAAAAGTTAATGCTCTAAATGGTTTGGAAAAAATTCCAGTAAATCCATTTACACATATGAGTACAGATTATGTGTTGCCTATCAGTCAAATTAACAAGATAGACCCAAATCAAAATACTCTTATGGAAAGATCCATAATGTCAATTACAGAAATCGATCCAGACAACATGGGAGAAATTGGTAATCTACCAAGCAGTAATGAAAGCACAAATGGTGACGTCTTCATTTCATCTGCTGAAATCCAACAAGTCTATGCTTCGCCAATTAGGCCAGAAGAAGTTATAGAAACATCGGAGGTCAACAATGATGTCGATTCTCAATCCATCATCTCCTCTTTATTACCCAAAGAAGACCCTTCATCATCAATCGGGTCGGAAATGGAAGCTTCTTCTTCAAGATATGCAAATTTTGACATCTCTTCGGATCATGAGAATTCTACATTATCATCTACTATGCAAGTAGAAATGGAATAAATAACACGTGATGAAGAAGAAGAGGAAGATCTTAGAGATGCTCATCCAGCATTTGAATAGGGTATCTCTACCACTGTGGATGAACTCAGAGAAATAAATCTGGGTACAAAAGGAGATCCACGCCCCACTTTAATTAGTGCGGCCATGACTCTTGAAGAGAAAGAGATTTATATTTCTTTTCTAAAGAAAAATAGAGATATATTTTCCTGGAACTATACAAAAATGCCTGGGCTTGATCCTGATGTTGCTACTCATCATTTGGGTTTACCAGAAGAACATCGAGGATTTAAGCAAGCCTCGAGAAGAACACACCCAACTTATGCTTCCAAAATTGAAGCTGAAGTGGATAAGCTTATCAAAGATAACTTCATCAGAGAATTTAAATATCCCAAATGGTTGGATAATATTGTCCCTGTAAAGAAAAATAACCGACAAATTCAAGTTTTCATCTATTTCAGAGATCTTAATCGGCATTGTCCTAAGGATGATTTCCCAGTTCTGATTACAGAACTTCTAATTGATGAAACAACTATCTATAAAGCACTTTCCTTCATGGATGGATATTCCGGATATAATCAGATCTGAATGGCCCCAGAAGATGAGGAATCTACAGCCTCCAGAGCCCCTCTGGGTGTGTTTTGCTACCGGGTAATGCCCTTCGGCTTAAAGAATACAGGTACAACTTATCAGCGTGCCATGCATCATATCTTTAAACCCTTCTTAGGGAAGTTTCTTGAATGCTATGTATACAATTTGGTAGTTAAATCCAAACAAATTTCTAATCACTTTGCTGATTTGGAAGTCATATTCTGCAAGCTTCGAAAACATAATTTGAAGATGAACCCCTTAAAATGTGCTTTTGGGGTAACCTCAGGAAAATTTCTCAGCTTTGTTGTACGCCATCGTGGTATTGAAGTTGATCCTGAGAAGACCAAGTCAATCCTTGGTATGTCACCTCCACAAATTTGAAATATTTAAGAGGACTTCAAGGACACTTAGCCAATATTCGGCGTTTCATTGCCAATTTAGAAGGAAAAAGTTTACCCTTCACCAAATTGATGAAGAAGGGAGTCACTTACCAGTGGACTGAAGAATGTCAAGAAGCATTCGATATTCTCAAGAAATACCTCTGGAGTCCACCGGTACTCATGCCACCTGTTGAAGTAAGTCCACTTATCCTCTATGTGACAGCTCTAGAGCGATCATTGGGTGCCTTTATTTCTCAAAAGAATGATGTTGGGAATGAAAACATTCTCTACTATCTCAGTCGAACCATGCCTGACGCAGAAACCCAGTATTCAGGTATTGAGAAGTGCTGCCTGGAATTAATCTTTGCAGATCAGAATTTGAGACACTACCTGCAACATCACGAGGTCCAATAGGTATCTCGCAATAACCTGCTCAAATTTATCTTAAGTCGTCCAATGCATACATGACGTCTGGCAAGGTGGGCAGTTATTTTGCAGCAATTCGACATTCAGTGTGTGTCTCTAAAGGCGATAAAGGGCCATGCTCTGGCTGATTTCCTAGCTGAACACCCTTCAGTGGAAGACACATCTTCAGAAATTGAACTCCCTAATGAGGAAGTCTTCTCTATTCAAGAAAGTCCTCGGGAATGGGAAATGTATTTTGATGGTGCTTCCAGAAGTCCAACAGGGAGGAAAATGGAAAATCCTAAATTCAAGAAAGTTGGATTAGGAATTGTTCTCATTTCTCCAGAAAAGGTATTGTTACCTTATTCCTTCTTATTATGGGAAGGTGGTACCAATAATGAATCAAAATACCAAGCTCTCATCGTAGGTTTGGAATTAGTACTTCAAGCACAAGTGAATCACTTAAAGGTGAAAGGTGATTCAGACCTGGTAATCAAACAAGTCAATGGGGATTATGCCATCAGAAAAGAAGAACTAATCCCTTTGTATGATTACGTCAGAGAGTTAATGGAGTAATTCCCTTTGGAAACGACATTTTCTTATGTCCCAAGATCACAAAATGCTCAAGCTGATGCATTGGCTAATAGAACCACAGCTCTGGCAGATCCAAATCGGGACGAGACAATGATCAGTATTGCCCACCGTCGTGCAATTTCACCTTATGTTCAAATCAGAATAGAGGAAATTGATGAAATTTGTCCCATTCCTGAACCGTATGGTCATACTACAGGATGGATGTCACCTATTATGGAATACCTTCAAAATGGAACACTTCCACCAGATAGAGCTGAGAAAGAACAAATCTGGTGACGTGTGGTTAATTTTACTCTTTATGATATCCCAGATCACCTAGAGAAAATTCTCTACAAATGTGGTTTTGATTGAGTTCTCTTCAGATGCATTGATGGTGAAGAGACAATGGCTGTCATGAAAGAAGTGCATGCAGGAGTCTGTGGTGCCCACCAGTCTGGACATAGACTGTCTGATCATATTCGAAGGCTTGGATACTTTTGGCCTTCAATGATACGATATTGTGTCGATTTCACAAAGAAGTGTCATTCATTCCAAGTACATGCCAACTTCATTCATCAACCTCCAGAGTTGCTTCATATAGCTAAATACTCATGGCCATTTTCCACATGGGGAATGGATGTGGTGGGACCTTACCCTTCGGCTATGACCAAGCAGTTTAAGTACATTCTTACTGCTACTGACTTCTTATCCAAATGGGAAAAGGCAATACCTCTCAAGGAAGTCAGTTCTAAATGCGTTGTTAGCTTCATCAAGTCTAACATCATTACCAGATTTGGTGTCCCTCATACCATATTGACGGACAATGGCACCAATTTCTATTCATCTGAGGTGAAGAAGTTGTATCAAGAATACAACATCAAATCCAACCATTCATCTTGGTATCATGCAGCGGCCAACGGCCAGATAGAAGCCTTTAACAAGACTCTTTCAAATATACTGCAAAAGATGGTAGATAAAGATAAGAGGTCATGTCCTGATAAACTCTTTCATGCTTTATGGGCTTATCGGACTACCACCCGCATTGCAACTCGGTCAACTCCATATTCATTGGTATATGGAACAGAAGTCGTCTTGCCCATTGAAGTTCAACTACCCTCACTCAGAGTTGCCATTTGTGATCAATCATCTATAGATGAACAATCTCAAAAGTGATTGAATGAATTGGAACGGTTAGATGAGAAAAGATTGTGCACTTTTCACCACTTGGAAGTCGATCAAAATCGAATAGCACGAGCTTTTAACAAAAAAGCTCATCTTCGTTCATTCACTCAGGGAGAATTGGTATTAGTTCTTAGAACTCCAATGATACCAGGAAAGAAACCTCCCAAGCTTTATCCAAAATGGGAAGGACCTTATTCAATACATAAGGTCTACTCCAATGGAGCTTATTCATTAATCTCAATGGATGGAGAACTCATCACTACTCCAACCAATGCCAGATTTTTGAAGAAGTACTTTGTATAAACTACAAAGTACCTTTGTTGTCCTTGTTGTATGACGTTAAACTATACAGAAATGGTCCGGTATGACCTTAAACTGCAACTTTGTCCTTGATATATGACATTAAACTATTCAACAATGGTCCAGTATGACCTTAAACTACAACTTTGTCCTTGTTATATGACGTTAAACTATACAGCAATGGTCCATTATGACCTTAAACTGTAACTTTGTCCTTACTATATAACGTTAAACTATACAGGAATGGTCCAGTATGACCTTAAACTGAAACTTTGTCCTTGCTATATGACGTTAAACTATATAGCAATGGTCCAGTATGACCTTAAACTACAACTTTGTCCTTTCTATATGACGTTAAACTATACAGCAATGGTCCAGTATGACCTTAAACTGCAACCTTTTCCTTGCTATATGACGTTAAACTATACAGCAATGGTCCAGTATGACCTTAAACTACAACTTGGTCCAACATGACGTTAAACTGTGTCTCCAAAATGGTCCATTATGACCTTAAACTGCAACTAGGTCCTGTATGACCTTAAACTGCATCATCAACGGTCCACGCATATGACCCTAAACTATTTGCAAGTCCCTTACATCCAACAAGACGTTAAATTGTGACATCCTAACTACATGAAACTAAACTGTATAAAATTCCCTTACGTCTGTAAAGGAGTTAAACTACATAATCATCAATGTTCCTGTGTGACATTGAACTACTCGCACTTTCGTCCAACATGATCCTAAACTGTGGAAAAAATCCCCAATGCGTCCAAAATGACGTTAAATGGTGTACTCTTTTGTCCTCCCTGCATGACATTAAACTGTATAGTCCCCCTTTCGTCCAACATGACGTTAAACTTTATTGTCCCCATCGTCCTAACTACATGACGCTAAACTGTACAGAAAGTCCGTGATACGTCCTACATGACATTAAACTGTTTTTTTCCCTGCTACATGACACTAAACTGTGCAGCACCAATAGTCCTAACTGCAATACTTTAAACTGCATAGTCCCTTTATTTGTCCTACATGACATTAAATTATGCATCGTTAAGGTTGTTGTTACCACTTGTTTATCACACCGAGTATGACTCACGTGAGCTTAGAGCAAACCTCAACCATAACACTCTCTTTGGGCCGCTAACCATGTGTAAGTCCCAACAACATCATTTTTTAGGTCATTGTCCCTAAGAACAACTTGATCATCAATTCATTCTTTAATTGAACTACACAGACTTTGATCCTTGCCTTCTAGGATAAGTATGTAGGCAACCTCCCAAGGTTCAATCCCAAAACCAATCTCTTTATGTCAGTTCATCTCCATCTCATACGATGTTCATTCGTGAAACCGCCCTAAGAATCAATATCTTTACATTGGTTCACTTTTTTCCATGCTATACGACCTTAAACTATACAACACTTTTGTCCAGTATGACAATAAACTACAATATTCTTTGATACCATCACCTGGGAGGGAACCATCATTTACATTGATTTTTCAATCATGTTTCATTTCAAAGACTACGTGCATACATGGAAACACCCAAACCTTTTATCTTGGGTCAAACCATCATTGTACTAAAGTCCCCTTTCACCCTTCACATGTACGAACCAAATTTGTACAAAGGGTATTTCTAGAACTACGTGGGCTTGATTCCCATCCTTATGGGATATGTAGGAATGTTCGAGTGTCCCTCGAATCTAGCCCCTAGTCATTGGGCCTAACCCCAAATTCCACTTTCAGTTCCCTGGATGAAAAGTACCTATGAGAACACACACTGTGTATTTCTTATAATGGTCTAAGCTCTATGACCCTAAACTAAGATCTCTAATCCTTTTGTCCCACACGACGTTAAACTGTAGTTTAAGAACTACATATGGCTTGATTCGCATCCTTATGGGATACGTAGTGAAGTCCAACATTTCAATTCAGGACCCAGCCACAACATGATTATGGTTAGCATTGATCTGTCTATATCTGTATACATTGAACAATACCCATATTTATGTGTCATAATTCTAACCTTAAATATTTCAGATCTTCATAACCCTTTTCTTGACTTCTAGTCGCAAAAATTTCAAACTTCTGATAATTATTTTGCCTGACTATACAGCACGTGCCCATAGGCGGCCTTGCATAAACAGTCTACATAAAAGACTTGTTATCCAAAAGATACTATTATTTGACTATACAGCCAATGCCCTTAGGTGGCCCTACATAATTCAACCCCCTAAAGGGTTTGTCGGATAGTGGTAACTTCATTCTTGGGAAGAATGCCTCTTTTGTCCTTATTTGTCTTAAATGACAGTATGTAGGGATCCGCAAAAAATAGTCATCCTTAACATATTTTTCCCATATCCTTTTTCATGATCTGAAAATATTCAAGTCTATGGTTTAAATTATTCTTACCTATGTTTGGGTCAGACCTTCGTAGGAGTGATATTCATCCACTTATTTGATAATCTTGTTTGGAAATATCTTCTACATATTCAAGTACCTCTTTCCATACATCAAACTCTATACTTTGGAAGATTTGAATCTCTATAAACTTTCACTGGATTTTATCACTAGGAAAGTAAATTTCTGAGAGTTCTTTTGCCTGACTATGCATCACGTGCCCATAGGCGGCCTTGCATAAACAGTCTACATAACAGACTTGTTAGCCAAAAGATACTATTTTATTTAACTATGCAGCCAATGCCCTTAGGTTGCCCTGCATAATTCAACCCCCTAACGGGTTTGTTAAATAATGGTAACTTCATTCTTGGAAACTACTTCTTCTAATTCCTTTTAGCTCTTTTTCATATCATTCCTCAGATTCAAATATTCTTAAGTCATAGCTTACATATTTTCCCTCATACTTGAGTATGGTAATATGTTTTCAGATGAATTTTCAAGGAATTGAGTCAATTCTATTCCATTTCGGTCAAAGATATTTCGACCTTAAACATTAGCCTTTTTATGTCCGACATGCATGACTTTAAACTGCCCACAAAAGACAAGGGAACTCTGAATAAAAGTCAAGTTCCCAGCTCACTAAACATACATTTTGTATGATTTAGGTAACAATGAGCAATTAAAAGGTTCGAAGTTTGTAGGGTTATTTAAATTAATTCTAGTAAAACTCAAACTATGCTTACTAGGCCCAGATACCTTGATAGCAGCACGCCATAAAGGAAACACCAAAAAAACAGAGCAGCCTGCGCAGCTAATGTGACCTGCACGGCGAGAGCTCAAAGGTTTGAAGTCCAGAAATCCGGATGTTGTGTATGGAAGTGAGGCCCTCTATTTATAGACGCGTCCAGAACCCTGCGCGTCGTACCCTGGGCGACTAAAGGTCGTACCCCTATGTGAGAAATCCTGCGCGCTCAAAACTCATTTGCGCGCCTTAACTTGCGGGCCGCCTTTCCATTTGTTTTATTCTTCTCCTTAGAGTCAAATCCTCTTTTCTCTCTGGATCCAACTCTGAGGGGGGAATTTTGTTGACGCTCCTTTTTGTCACATTGTCTAAAAGAATGTAAGGGGATATGACTTAACACAAATTGACTCATCCTTTGAATAAAACATCAAAAATCAACAAAGGCATGAACAAGGGATCAAGAGCACATGTGTCGCACAAGTTCTATCACTGTCGCGCAAGTCCCCTTGTGAGTTGCCTAGTGGTCACGCAAGTGACTTGCGCGACCTAAAGAATAACCGCCCGGGGTCTTCTCCTGCCTATAAATAGACCCTGTGGGCCCCCCATTCAAGGAGTATTTTTTTCCAGAAACTCAGATTTGAGCTCCCGACACCCTAGTCTCTTCTCAAAGCTTCTAAAACACTTATAAGGTAATTTATTACCTAGAAAGGAAGATCTAAAGAGGGGCAGGAAGGCCTAAGTGTTGAAACTCATCAACACTTGCGCGCCTGAGTGTCCAGCCCTTAATGGAAAAGGCCACACTTGCGTGCCGCCTTACTCCTTCAATAGAACTTGCGCGCCCCTTTTCTGGAAGAACCTCAAGAGGATTCTAAAGGCTTTAATCAAGAGTCGCTCAAGTATTACCCTGCTGGTTAACCGTCATGAAAGTACACCATTTGTCACGCAGGCATACCTGTGTGACCCGGACTTGCGCGCCCACGCAGTACCTGCGCACCTTCCAGGACTTGCACGCCCCTGCCTTTTTGGGTACCCTTCTTGCCCATTTCACCCCTCTTAAGCCATTCCACCTATCCTATTCAAGATTCAATCTTCAAGACACTCTTAAAATCCATTTATGACATGATTTCTTGATTTTTGATTCCTTATCTGAAAGGAACTCTGTAGAATATCTCTCAAAACCTAGTGATTTACACATCTTTATGTCACTAAATATTGATATTTCATTCATTCAACCTCATCCTTTAAGATGAGAGAACTCATTCGACCTGGGAATCCTTTTCAGGAGTATGTCCCAGTCATAATTCGTAACTTGGGTATCCTCTTTAGGAGTAAGCCCCAATTCTTAAAGTTCTCAAATCTGGGCATCCTCCTTAGGAGTAAACCCCAGTCCCCTAATTTGGGCATCCTCCTCAGGAGTAAGCACCAAACCTTAATTTTCTTAACCTAGGCCTCCTTTTCAGGAGTAAGTTCCAGTCATAATTATTAACTTGGGCATCCTCTTTAGGAGTAAGCCCCAATTCTTAAAGTTCTCAAATCTGGGCATCCTCTTTCGGAGTAAGCCCCAGTCCCCTAATTTGGGTATCCTCCTCAGGAGTAATCCCCAAACCTTAATTCCCTTAAACTGGGCCTCCTTTTTAGGAATAAGCCCTAGTCTCAAATATCGGCATCCTCTTCAGGAGTAAGCCCCAGTCTTAATTTCTCTTAACCAGTCCCAATTGACCTTTGATATGGGATTCCTTTTTAGGAGTAAAACCCAATCATAAGTCTTCTTCTAATTTGGGCCTCCTTTTCAGGAGTAAGCCCCAAGATAGAGTATTCAGAATCTCCATGAAGCACATATACCTTTATAGACCCTGCTCCTGGATTTCTTCCCTAAAGTAAATCCTAAACCTTCATTTATCTGGGCAGTCATACATACATAAGCCCCACATTATTTCTTATGATTGCATCTTTCATGGCACAGTTGTCTAATTTTTACCAATACCTCTTGTTTCTCACATCGAGCATGACTCATGTGAGCTTAGAGTGTAAAAGTAATTATGACATCCTACTTTGAGGCATCAATCATAAACATCATATTCCCTTACTCGAACTATGTGGGTTCTGATTCCTTTTCTAAACAAAGGATACGTAGGTAGCCCGTCTACGGGTTTGATCCCAACTCTGAAATAATCCATGTCCTTCTGAATGACAATAAACTTCAAGTGCCCCACTGAGTGGCTTTAAAACCAACACAGTCATCATAATGACCAATAGACTTCTATATAAATGTGTCGAAGGGTACCATTGACCATGAATCTCTAATAAATACAGATGATTCTCTGTCAATGAAGAACCTCGAATACATATAGAAGATTCTCTAAATTTCCTACATATCGATCATTGATTCTCATATCTAAAGGAAAACTCATTTTATACTTGGTAATGTAATAAGGATTCACGAATATAACTTAAATCTATAAAGAGAGTCCCGGAGTAGACAATAATTCCCCTCAAAAAGGTGTGATGAGTCCGACCTCCCATCCTCTTGACCAATTCAAATTCCTAAGCCTCATCATTCCACAAACTAATAAGCGCCTACCTTTGGAAAGTAGGTCTGAATGGATGTGGAATAATTGGATGTTTCCGGTTCTATGAACAAACACGTTAGAAACCGATCGGAATGTTTGAATCTCCCATCAAAAGGAGGTCATCCCCGGAATCTGAGGGAAACAATGATAAAAGGAATTTTGGGATATTTATTAATTTATAAAGAGTTTATAAGTTAATTAGTTATAAAGAGTTTATAATTAATTAAATAATCATTTATAAAACATTAATTAAAAAATATATATTGATATTACATGTTAATATTAAAAATACCTTCAAAAACATTGTTTGGAATTCCTTGTGATCTAAAAATAATTTTGTATTAAAAAATCATAAGGTTTATTTATAAAGTGTTTATAAATTACAAAATAACGAAAAAATATAAAGATTTTATATTTATTTTTTAATTTTTCATAATTAATTCGAATTGTTCAAATTAAAAAGGCAGATTATTTTGGGAAATTATTTAAACCCCATAAAAATAGTTTGGATTATTTATTTGATCAAGGGTTAAAAATGTTTAAGTATATGATATTTAGAATACGTAAAATATTTACATGATACAAATTAGATTATAAAATTTTTATAATTAATAAAATATCATATATTTAAATTCTAATTCTATATAATGAATAAAATGAAATGTTCATATTATAAAATGAATATGAAGAATATATATTCAATATCATAGAATGTTTATAAGATAAGATAAAATTTTTATGTGTTAATAATTGTATATTATTTATGAATTGTTCATAAATGTTTATCTCATATTTAAATTTATGATGAGTTTATTTATTTAAATGAAATTTTCTAGTTTATTATTCAAGAATATAAATTTTTTATATATTGAGAATAAGTGTATTCCTACTTTAAGTTATCAAATCACTTATCGTAAATTTTCAAGCCTTTCATTACTTGTTATTCATGATTACATAATATTCAGTTTCCATAAACCATGAATTTAGTTTTTAATTAAAGTTATCTTTAATTTAGTTGTTGGATATAGTGTATACATATTAGGTTTTATAATTATGATGCATTTGATTCTCTCATTAGTAAAGTATTCTCGGGTAGAGGGACTTCCAGTCAGACATCTCACTAGGTTGGAGGCCATGCCTTACTATAGAATGGTGGGGGTTGACTATCTATAAATTTAGGCTTACTCATATAGCAATTTTAAATCTCATATAATTCTAAATATTTACCAGAATAATTCATCTTAATTATGTATGATATGCATTTGGATATGTATAAATATTTTTATTTTTTATATTTAGGTTAGTGACACAAATACATGGGTTCTGTAAAGAGTTGCACGTTAATGTGGTGTGAACACATTAATTTTATGGATGGAATAGGTTTCAAAAAATAATTTATTAGAATCATGAATACATAAAAGAGAATAATATCATATGGTATGGTGAATATGAAACCCCCTTCAAAGTACTAAGAATTAGATTCCTTCCAAATAAAACAAATATTAAGACCATAATCATTCAACAAAGTAAGTTCTTCCACTATCGGGTGACCATGAATTATCTTGTGTAAGGAATGGTGGAAATGGATAACCCTAAATGTTAGGTAACCAAATCCCATGGTGAGGTTTTTATTATAATTAAATGGGAAAAATTATGATATGAGATACTAGAGGAATATATTGGGTTTATCCATTATTTGGATTGGAAAAAGTGTTATCTTATCTACTATCTATGAGTCATATATGATATGACTAGGATAATTCCACACCTAAATAGCTAAGTGGTGATATGAAAACTATATGATACTTATTAATTAATGAAACATGGATTCTAGATTACTAATTGATATGATATTATTAAAACGGTTTATCATTTCAGTGGTAGTCCATTTAATAAAATACATTATTAAATGGTAAAAATACCTAATACCCATATGATAATAATTTCTTTTATTGATAAACAAAAATATAATTATCAAATATAAATTTTAGATTAATCCATGAAAGGGAGATTCTTAATGTATGAAACCCCTTATACTGAAAACATAATAAAATTTTATAAGAAATGAGAAATTTATGTGTTAGAGAAACACCTATTTGAGTAACCAAATATTGAAGTTGTTTGATAGGAGAATATAGATGCTTATGAAGCATAAAATTAATTACCTAAGGTTTCAAAGGAATTAGATGTATAATAACCTAATTAATTTCAGTCTCATATACTCAATATGATTATTATATTAATGATACCTAATATGATTGAGTATACTAATGAATTAGTGAGAATATATGTTTCTTTAAGTCTTGTTCGGGTAAATGAATTCATTTTTTTATTCATCTACAGAAATCTTATAAAAGTATGAATGAGTTATAGAAATTTTTACATGATATTCTCAAGATTTTAGAATAGATAAATTATGATTAGGATTATTAAGTTATGGTTCAAATCTATAGTAAATGTTGGTAAAAGTTAATAGAAAAAGAATAGATGTTAGTTGAAAATTCTAGTATTGTTTATTTATGAATCAAATAAAGGTTATTGAAACGTATAGATGGAATCAGAAAGGCATGAGTAATGATTCCATAGGATAAAAATTTCTGAGATACCTCAAGTAATTTTTGAAACTCTATGGAATGTCAATGTTTGGTATTAGTGCTATAGAAATTTATTATTTAGTTTCAAATTGTATATGATTTAAAACATACAATTTTAGAAATGTTGTAAATATAAAAGTTTTTAAAATATTTGGAATAATTAAAAGAACTTGTTGTTTTCATTTAAATGATGAATCAAAGAGTTATACTAGTAAAGATTAAAATATAAAAGAATTTTTCTACCTCAGATGGATCATAGTATATGATACGTATATTTATCTCATTTATCTTATATGGTAAGATAATTTTTTCATTAACAAATAGTTTTTTGAAAAAAATGATATGATTAATTATATTCATATGGGTTATGATTCATCAGATTCAATAACATGCTATAAAAAATGGACTAGGATAAAAAAAATTTGTCCAGGATAAAGTTTTTATAAATTTTTTTATTAAATACATGAGGGAATATATTCTCACCACACATTAGTGGAATGTTTTGAATAATTAAGTCTTCAATTTTTAGGAAATTTCCCTAAACACTTTGGGTAATAAATATAATATGGACACAATTGTTTATTTGTAAAATACCCCTTATAAATGGAAATAAAAAGTTATTTTCTAAACAAAAAGGTGTTTTTATATATTATAATGATATTTTTATGAGAATATATTGTCAAAGAGGTTAGTGAGAGTATATTTAAACTTTAAAGATATCAATTTTAACAATTGTAAGATTATACAAGTAAAAGCTTAAATAGTTTTCAATTAATATTTTAAATTGTTTTGTATATGTTATTGAAATTAATAAATGTAAAAGTTATACTTAGTTATCATGAAAAAGTAAATATCACCATTTCCAAAATAATTATACCAGTCAAAATAAAAATTTAATTTCACTTGATATCCTAAAATACTTTTTGGATATGATGGTAAAGGTAAAATATAAAGACTTACATTTAGTTACCATAACAAAGTGAATATCACTTTACTATAGAGAAGTTTAGGATGTGCTAGTGAGTAATAATGTAAATAGTTAAATTATTTAAAATAATATTTAAAGAAAGTAAATTATGAAAAGTATTTTTAGGATGATGATGTCAAAATTAGAGAATTTCTGAGTAGACAAAAGAAGTCAACATTATATATTTTTTGTTAAGGATTTAAGAAGTTTGAATATGTTCAAGGAGATGAACCTTAGGAACATGATTTCTAAATATAAAAATTATTCAAACTTTATTTTTTTCTTTGATGACCCTCACTAAATAGTTTAGTGAGGGGGTTTTTTAGGTGGTTACATAGTGGTGCAGAAGGAACTTCATATAGATGTAACGAGTTAAAAACCCCCAGAAAGAACATCAAACATAAGGGGGATCTAGAATTTTGTTATATATGATATGGTAGATATTTTATTATGTAAATTTTTTTTAAGTATTCTAAAAAGTGTTTCAATAATATAATGTATAACATATTAAAGGTAATTTGTACAATATCATACATTCACATTGGCTGTATATATGAATATATTGATACACATTTCATGAAATGTAATGATAATTAAACTCTTAAAGTATTAATTTAAGATATCCTATCCAATATTCATCATTAAGTATTATAGGTTATGATTAAATGTTAAGTTTATCATCAGTGGGATTGTTGGATGTGATATGGAATGTGCTCATGAGGCACATAAAGTATTTCTATGTGTTGGATGGTCCACTAAGTATATAACATAGAGTTTCAGACACTATTTCTATAGTATAATAAGGGTACATTGATCATATAGGGATCCCCACCATATATGGCTGGAAATATACTTAACATGAGAACCTCTATACATTGATATATTTCTTATACATGCCATTGAGGCTTAGCTAATAATAGAGTGATTGGGTATGTTTTTGATCATGTCATCGGTTGGAGATCGACCAAGATAGCATTTTTCCTCTCATATGGTGAGTATGGAATCTAGGACCTTGATTTAGATAGAAAAAATAGGGTGAATCCACACCAATATAGTACATATGTTGTGATTATATATTCAGATGAAAGGCATGTGATGCACTCATCAATAAAAGTGAATGACATGTGATGTATTCATCAACCAAAGTAATTTTGACATTAAAAATCAAGAATATATGAGTTTTAAATATGGGATTGACATTATCAATGTACCATGGTTACATTATGTCTTAAAATTCAGGGATGATATGATAATTCAAACTAACATGTGATGCGGCTTGTGGAAACATGTATAAATATACATGTGTTTGATAGAGATCACGCAAAATCCCGTTATAGCTAAAGAGAATTTAATTATTTTTAGAGGTATCTCATTTCTAATATTTATATATCTAGTGATACATATGTTTTTAACACAATATAGTCCTATGGCGTTACACTTTATGGTTAAATAAAATTGGGATTGAGTGTAACTTAGACAACTTCTCTAAAAGGTTATTTAGAGTTAATCCAAAAGAGTTTTGGATGGGTATTGATAGTGTCTTATATATGATGTTATACATGGTGAATTTAACAAGATCCAAAAAAATGTTTTAGAAGATATTATAAAAAAATTAGATATTATTTCCAAACTTATTATATAATATACAATATAAGGTGAAATGGCACGAGGTCTAAGTGATGTTTTTATTCAAATAAAAATTATTATAGGTTCTTCAATTTTATTAAAGTATTCACAAGGTTACTTTATGCTTTGGTTATGATTAAAGGTAAAATTATTATCATTTTATTAATAAAAATCCAATAAATTTCCTAGGAATCAATATTATATATGATTTTTGTATAAAATCATTTTTATTGTTCAAAATTTAATTTTTCTAGAAAATATTTTTTCATTACGTTACATGTTGTTATTTTAAAATTAATTTTAGAAATTCTGGAAATTTAATCTTATAAAATTGATTCTATTTTTGGGACCACAATATTAAAATCATGTAATAATAACCAATTAATTTTTAGTCTTAGTTAATAGTTACGATTGTAAGAGTATTGTTACCACGTAAAGGGTTAAAAGGGTTAATGGGGGGTGAAAATAAGAGATAAGGCTACAAATATTTCCAAAACTTGTATTGAAAATTTAGAAACTTTTTATGACAAAAATATAAAAAAAATGCATTCCCAAGTTACTTATATATTACCTAAAGGTTTTTTTCTTCCCAATATACCCATTTGAGAATCCTTAATGTTATTTTCAAAAAAGATTATCAAAAGAGTAATTATATGTTTTTAAAGGCTTTTATTTCAGGTTTATTTCTTCATAATCCTCATTCAAATATTATATAACCATCTTAAAATAATGCAATAAATATATTTAAGAAACATAAATTTTTTATGTTAATGTTAAACCATTACCTATTTTTTCATCTAAGGGGAAATAAAGACTTCTCTCATGCGCATGTACAGACTATCGTCTCCATGAAATGATGCATATTATTTTTCATCACCATATCACACAGACGGTTACAAATTTGGATTTAATGGATATATATGTTTTTTATGAAATAATAAGTATTTCTTAAAGAAAAAAATATTATATAACTTCTTACCCCCCTCTTCTGTTGAAAAATGACAACGGCACTCGTGCGTATGTATGGACCACCTCTATAAAGTGTTGTGATTCATTTTTTATTTATTATTTACATCTATATTCATTATAATATATTTAATAAATAAATATGATATTTATAATATTATTATGATTCTGTTAAGGTAATAATTTATATAATTAATTTCTTTTCATCCAATGGAAAAATGAAAATATTTCTCATGTGTATGTACGAACTACCATCTCCAGGAAATAATGTATTCATTTTTCATGACCAACATACATGGATGATTCTGAGAGTATATATAACAAATAAATATGATATTTAATAAATTATTATGATTTTGGAGACTATAAAACCATGTCCAAGGTGTGAGGAATTTAATCAGCAAACCAAAACATGAATGGGAAATAGAATAGTTAACACCCCAAATAGTGATTTTAATGAATAATTCTAATGAATGTGTAGTTGAAAATTTTAATTTAATGTTATATTATCATGAACCATCCCTAAAAAGGTACCCCTCTTAAGAAAAAATGAAGGAAGAGAGATAGTGACCCATGATTCCTGCCTTTATTAGGCCCTGAGTTGGCGACTCCCACAGAGGGTGTGAGAAAATCACATATGGAATGCATTACCCACAATTATATAATATGGATCTCAAGATAAGATAAACCAACAACAGAAAAAACGAAATCTCATAAGGAAAAGTAAATACAAAATCAACATATAAATCATGTATATCATAAGAAAATAAAAAAGGGTCTCCAAATAAATAACAAAAGAAAACCTAAGGTAGTAACTCAATAACAAATCCAAGGTCCGAGCTTGTAATATATTTCTCAGTGCCCATAGTACACCTGGAAACATAGAAAAAAATGTTTTTAAAGACATAGTATGAACATAACATGTATACATAGTAAGATCATACTCAAGGTATCCCATTAAAATGTAAAAATATCATTCTAATTCCCCTTTGAGTAAATAATAAAACCAACGTGCACCTAAACGAGAAAAATAACCAGTCCCATACTCACTATGGAACACCCACCAAATAATGCGTATAATATAGTAAAATAATATGAATAATATCGATAAAGGTACCTGCACTATATTTACATTTATTTTACTCTCTCACACACCAACTTCATACATCTTGGAACACCCATACCTTCTATAATAACTATGCCTATAGACACATAGGAATCTATATCACATCCCTCTTGATGACACCTAAGACAACACATCACATCTTGCCCCAAGACACCTGGGACAACACATCATACCATAAACACTTTTATAAAACTAGAATAGTTGGGAATCATGAACATGAAAAAAAATAAACTTCTCTCCTCAAACCATGCATGAACCCCACTATAAACCACCTCATCCTCTTATCAAACACAATAATTTGAGAACTTTTAACATTTGATCATCACAACCCATGTTTAAGAACATTTCCTGGATGTGAGGGTGGAGAAGATGGGGAATCCATCCAACCATCCTCTTCATCATGGATGATTGTAAAAACACCCTTAACCCAAAACCTTTGGGAATCAATGTAAAAATGTGGCTCGTGTGGGTTAAATATTAAAATAACATAAATGTACATGACAGATAAATAAAGCAAAAGACCAACCTAGGGGTTCACAAAAAGATAACCACCATAATTTACATTATCACTACAATTTATCACAACCTTTTCCACAACCACTAACACCTCTAAATTCACCTCACCACAAAAGAAATCCACACACACACACACACACCATATTTTATCTTCCTTTAAATTCAATATTTTTTTATATTTTCCAATTAATAACCATCTTCATTTAATAACACCATTGATTTTTTTGTTTAAATAAAAATACTTTAACTATAGTTTCTAATTTAATTATATCAGTTCATTAATTAGTCCAAACCATTCCATTTCATTGTTCATTTAAGTATTTAATGTTTATTGCATAGCTACTGGAAAATCAACCAAAAAACCAAAACAAAACTATTTATCCTACACTAAAAAACCTCACATAACAATCACCCCACATCACAACCACAATGCATATCAACAAATATACATCTCATTTGGTTTTAAAATGGGGTTTTATCACAATTATTTCATTAATTACAAGGTTATTCTAAAAAAAATATAAGATTCCATGATAAAGTAATTTATTATATGAATATATTTTTTTTTATTTTTCATAAAAGGTGAGTTTAATCTAATAGTAAAAAAAATTCAGCCACAATAACACAGAAAATTCAACATAATTCAAAATGGGAATAATCACTATATGTCTCAATCATATAGGAAAAAATCATTAGAATAATTAAAACACATGTTATTCTTCCTCTAACATTAAATTTAAATAAATATAGTTAATTATCATCTTTTAGATGATATGTAACTTTTACCCAAAGAATAAAAAAGCATGATATTCCCACATATACATCTAAATAAGGATACATGAAGGATCATATACCCTATAAGGGAGGCTCCAAAATATGCCAAACTTAACATGGGGGAAAGAGGATGATTCCACTACTTAGATACCAAAAATATAATGGATTAATAAACCATTCAACTTTTATAGAGAAGTTGGAATAAAATGGAAAAACAATCTATTACCTCGAATGTAACACACTATTCTATAAAAAATATAGAAATTGAAATATTGAATACATCTAGAGTCACAAATAGGGAGGTACCAGGTGGATGAAGAGGACTCATCAAGGTTAAAGAACAAGGGGTTGGTTCGTCTAAAATTTATGAAAGTAAGACTTGACTCAAATTGGAGATGTTATATACTTTAAGATGCTAGATATAGTTTCCCCAAATATTAACTTGGTTAACATTATTCTTTAACTATCATTTTATTCAGTTTCATTTAAAACATGGTGAATAAACATTTTTAAAAACAAGGGTTCAAATAATTCAATTCCTGAATTTAATCCCACAAACCAATTTTTAAAACATTCATTTAACATTAAATTCCTTTTTTACATTAAAAAATTTCATGCTTTACGAAAAAATTGTTCACTTCGAAAAAAATAGACCATAAATGGTTTGACCGTGAGAAGGGAATGTGTGACCATGAGTCCAAACTATTATCATACTAAGGATAAGTTTGAAAGTGAGAGAAAATATGACCATGAGAACAAATGAAACATTGAGAAAACATATGACCATTAGAACAACTAAAACAATGAAAATGACTATGACCATCAGAACATGTTGTGATGAGGAGAGAAACTATGACCGTGGGAAATACTGTGGCTGTGAGAACAACTATGAACATGATAAAAACTTTTATTGTGAGAATAACTATGAATATAAGAAAGAAAACTGTGACCATGAGAAAAAATACAACCTTGAGAACAACTGTGGGTGTGAGAATGAAAACTATGATCACGAGATCACAAATTATCGTGAGAAGGAATATTGTGACCGTGAAAAGTGTAAGTGATAATATGAGAACAAATGTGGAGTTTTCATGGGGGAATAAGACCCCAAACACCCCCATGTCTTGTGAAAGAACAAAGGGAATGTTTTAAAAATTGGGGAAATCACATCAGATACCACTCAAACAATTCTCATCCCCAACAATCAAAAATTAACTTTAAAGGAAAGGTAATGAGGGTCCAGAAAACAATCTTATGAGATACCTATTGGGGGACTCATTATAATCAAAAAACATCCACCCCATCACACCAGTCACAAAATAAATCTATTCTACACAACCTTTGGCACCACCATATAAACCTTCATACCACCCCAAGAAAATGACTACCATAACCATCATACAACACTACCACAATTACAAAAATAAAAAAACCCACCCTCCATATTAATATACTATTTACTTTGAGAGGAATTTTCTCTTATACATGATTTAAAACGAGTTTTAAATATATAAAATCTTAATTATTAATGTTTTTACCTTCTATATATATTGGAATCCATAAAAAACACCAAAAAATAAAATAAAAAAGGAGCATTTCATAAATCAGAAAGATTCAAACATTACATCACCCCTATAAAGAAAAATCAAAACCAAACATCAAAACAATATGGAATACTTGGCATAAATCTGTGTCTCATATTCCTAGTTACTCTCCTCTAGGTCACCATGATTCCAAAACTTATGAACAAAAGGAATGATTCATCTACAAAACAAAATATCTTGAATACCCTAAATCTCCACAAGTCTTTCCATGTACATCGATTCATCAAATATATCAAACTCTCCCTAGTCAATGAACTGAGAATCGTCATGAAGATACTAATGGATCTAGGACTAGTGGAAGAAAAAATGGATCTTTTCCTTTTATGTTGGGAGTTCCAACCAATAATCCACTTCACCAAATACTATAGCACCTTCAAAGGTCTAATAAATTTTGGTAAGAACATAATTCCCAAGGAAAAGATATGTAGTAAATATCCAGATGAAACCTTTAGGAACACATGGTCACCAACATCAATATTCAAGAGAATCCACCCTTTATTGGAATAAGACTTTTTATGGTCTTATTCCACCTTTATCCTATCACAAACCATATGGACCTTCTTGATCATATTCCATACCACCTTAGGACCAAAAACATATGACTCTCCAACTACGGTCCGACATAGTGGGGATTGAAACAACCTCTCATTCACCACATCAAACAAATCCATGACAATTTATGAATGATATTTATTATAAAATACTTCAACCAAAGGTATATTATTTTCCCATGATCCACTAAAATCTAAGATTCATATTCCCAATATATCCTCTAGCGTTTGGAAGGTCTACCCTGTCTATCCATATATCTGAGGATAGAAAGCAGCAATGAGGCATAACTGAGTGTCAAATGTGTGATAAAATCCTCACCAGACTCGCGAGGTAAAACAAGCATCCTGACTTGATAAAATTGACTTTGGAACACCATGAAACCACAAAAACTCATCTACATAACTCATTTCCATATCATCCATGGTGCTTGAATACTTTATTGGTAGTAAGTTGGCGAAATTCATTAGTTGATCCAAGATTACTTAGATATAATCATATACTCCCATATCATAGGGTAATCCTATGAAATTAACTCATAGATATTTCATCCTAATCATACTCAGGGATGTATATGGGCTGCAAAAAACCACCAAGAACATGATTTTGTACTTTTACCTATGAGAAAACTAAACACTGAGTGAAAATGTCTAAAATTTTTCATTTCATCTCAGGCCACCAAAACTACATCCTAAAACCATGGTACATATTTGATATTTCTAAGTGTACCACTAAAGGTGAGGTGTGAAATTCATAAAGGACAACCTCATGCATTTTAATTGGGATGAAAAACATCCCTTGAAATAATATTCGATTCCAACCATCCTCCTAAAATCTGTTTAGGGAATCACCAAAGGTAACATGGACACACATCACCTCTATATCATAGCCTCCTTGTTGAGAATCTTCCACTTACTAGATCAGTGAATATTTCACTGTCATATAAAATAAGAACCCACTACCATCAACCACCTTTATATAAAGGTTAATGGCTACCAACTCCTCCATCACCCTCTAAGAATCCCCCGCCTTTAGAAAACATTACTTCTTTAATTCCTACTTAGTATATCATCTTTGGAATTTCCTTTCCTTAAGGTGTAAGAGATATCAATGTTTTAGTCCTAAAGAAACTCTACCAACCTTTATTATCTCATATTTAGGGAACACTAAGAGAAAATATACCTCAGGATACTATGATTAGTAAAGACCATAAATTATTATCCAATGAGAAAAATTATGTACAAATTTTTCTTGAATACTACCACACCTAGCTCTAGATAATGGGTGACATAGTTATGTAGTGGGGAATGACTACCTATATCCATAAGAATTCATTTTATTATACTGCATCAAGATGATTTCCAATCCTAGATGGGAAGCTGTATAGAAAACCTTAAACATCTCCCTGTATTCTGGAAACTGATGCACCTATTAATCTATCCATTAGGAAGTCACATTTTTACAAACACTAATCTATCTGGGTGAAATCATGGTCTTTCCTAGTCATAGTTGTCAATTGGGATACAATATGTGAAAGTAGACATGAACATCTACTAATGGCCCACAATACTGAAGAAATTTTAAACCTCTTCCACATTTTTCATTACTTCCCAAGAATTATCTTCCTCAAACATTATTAGGTCCATGGACAAACCGTACTAGTAAACCAATTTCTTAAGGAAATACACCTCCCGTATACAAAACTTTAACTAATATAACATCCCATAAAGATGGTGGTGTTGAAGGACTCATAAGAAATGTATAAGATGATCAATGTGCTCCTCCTTCTGCCTTTGAGTAGATCAATATGTAATCGACGAACATCACTAAAAAATAGTCTTGGAACTCATGGAACAAGGATTTAATGAGACCCATGAACACATTTGGTGTGTTTAGGAAACAAAATGAAACGAACACAACCTTGAAGTTCACATAACTACATTGGAAGTTAGTCTTCTAGATTTTCTCTTCCTTTACCCCAACTGATGATATTCAGACCAAAGATAATCCTATAAAACCAACTATCCCCCTCAACTAGTTGAAAATATTGTTAATCCTTGATAGAAGATAACATGTCTTGAAAATCACCTGATTTAGCCTTCATTAGTTTAGACACAACCATGAACTACTATTTTCCTTCTTGGAAAACAAAACTAGATCACCCATTAGTGACACACTGGTCCATATAAAACCTTATTAAATTCAGTCATCTATATTAATCCTCTAATCCTATATCTCCTTGGATACTTAGAGGCCATTAAAATTGTTATGGATAGACTTGACCACCCAAACCAAATCATTCTCCTTGAGTGTTTGGGAAGTGAGCCTGATGGAGACCATAACCCCATGTGGGTATAACATGTGAGTAGAAATACTTGATAATATTCTTGAGAACTTCTAGTACCAGAAAAAAAGAGAGTAGGAGAACAAGACAGACTCCCTACTGGGTGAAACCTTAAAGGCCTTAGCATATGTGACCTACCACTAACAACTCTAATCCCCAAGGAACCCTATTAGACCCCCTTTCATGATAACTCTCCTCAAAAGTTCATACTCTGGATCAAATCTACCTTCTTATGTAACTTAAATTACACCAACAATGTAAATAGAGTAACTATATACTTGATAGATGGGTGGAGGGGCTTCTTAAGACACCACAAAAGGGACTCCTCATAACGAAAAAGACCAGAAGAGAAACAAAAAGATCATTAAACATGTTCCAAATATTTGAAACAAACATACTCCCCTTATGAAGAGAAAGTAACTCCTTCCTCTTAAGTCCCTTCAGGGTTGATGATAGGAACTCCCCTAAAAACACTTTCTGGAAATCTTCCCAATAAACATCTCTCTCCTTCATCTCATAGAGATACAACATACACCACTGAAGCAGTTCACCCCATATCTAAATAACTACCAATAAAACCGAAAACACATGTAGAGAATGAATCATATTGAAAAGGATATCAATATCCTCTAACCAATTCTTCATAATTATTTTATAGGTGCTCCCCTCATACTTTCCCAAGATCTACTAAAACAATATAATGGCCCAAGAATGACTTACATAGACATTACATTTATTGTTTGTAATACACAATAAATTACACAAATATATTACTAAAGATCATATTAGTTTAGTTTCATTTTAAGAATGGAACATAATCTTATAACTTGGTGAAAGTTCTTCAAAATCTCCTATAAGCATCTTCCCCTTTAGTTTTTTACCTAAAACCGTTCTTTATATCCTTGAGAAAAGAAATCATAAAAGGGTGATCTCAAATTCTTAGTAAGGGTAAACATGAAGAAAATTAAAAAAAACATAAATATAAGAATGTGAAAACATGAACATAAATGTTGAATATCAAAATCACGAGTCATGAAATAAATCTTGGCAGTTCGTAAGGCATAGATCATAGAGGAACATTAACCATCATAAAATAGCATTGGAATAAAACATGGAATTTTGAAAAAAATAAGTTCTTAATATTATTTCTATATTAGCCAATGAATTGCTTCCAAGACCATAATAGTGGAAAAATTCTATTACTGAACCGTGTTTACATGCCATTTCTGCCATATATTACAATACCAGATTTACTTTCTGTTCCAGCCATGTATTACTGAACCAGATTTACTTTCCGTTCAATCCATGTCTATCTCATGAGATATAAATCATTACCAAATTAATTTGAGGCAGATATAGGTCCCACCCATCTCATAATGAAATCATTCTTACATGTGACATAAAAAAATATATCAATCATTGTAGAAAAACCCATGAAATAAAATGGGTTTATTAAACATCATTCCATCATAAAATAATACATATAAAATATCATTCCATATTTAACACAATAAAATCATAGTAATAATTGGGATAGAAACATAACCCTATGTCATCATACATGGAAAATAATTTTGATAAAACAGTTGAACATAATTCTTGAGAAAAATATCCATTCTTTTAGAAAAACATGTTCTTTTCTCAAAATGCTGAAATTTTTTAAAACAAAATAATTTAGTTGAAAATAAATGTGATATTTTGTAAAGGAAGTTTCATGGAAATAAGTCACTAAGAATATGTAAAAAATAGTTCATGTGGTATAAGTCAAAAAACACTACTCTCATACTCTTTCTGAAAAAGTCAAAAAGTACCTCATATAGAAAATGAAAGAAAGACACCTACCATACACTTTTATACAAATTTTCCAATGGGTAAAATTCAATTTAAAAATTATTATAATAATACAAGTAATATTATATATTTAGGAAAAATGGACATGAATGACAAATATACCCCAGTAAATACTTATGAATAAATAATCTCAGATAATAATGTGATTGCAAAATTATCCCGTACCATAGATCTAATTTTTTCTATTTGTGTTTGAAAATCTTGTATAGTGGTTTTAAAAATATTTTTAACTTGTAACATAACCATAATAATTTTTATTATATTATATATGATTCACTTAACACTTTATATTAATCATTCATTTGTCAATTCCATGTTAAATCAACGTTTTCGGTAATAATAGTTTTATTTTTTGTACATTTTTTGACATGTTATTATTGATCTTATTAGATAGATCATGAATTACTTAATTAAAGAATGTGAAAATTTACTTTCATATCATATATATTAAATATATAAATAGATATAATAGATATATAAATGAAATGGAATACACCGTTCGTGGAGATGGTCGGTCGTATGTACGCATGAACGTTTTTTCCATTTCATTATTGAATACAATGGAAGAAAGTAAATGAAATATATATATATATATATAAATCTAGTATCATTATAAGGTTTTGACACTCCGTTCCATCAAAGAGTCTAAAAAATGAAAAAGGGAAATAATTTAGAAAAAAGAGGAGAAAAAGATGTGAAGAAAATAAATATTTGCGGAAGCATGAAGTTTGGATCACCCTAGTCATACCAAGGGGTCATCGGAAAGTAGCCTACTTGTGTGACCATATATGACACTCAGACCACTTGCGTGCCCAATATTATTCTCACTCAATGTCTTTTTTTTCTACAACTAGACCCTTGGGGATTCATTTGTACAGAAGAATTTCCCTGAAGCTCAATTACTTCTCTGGTCACCCAAGTCTTCAGAAACATTCAAGGTAGTTCTTTAACACCTAGAGTAGAGGATTTGAAGGAGGATCATAGGAATTAAGTCTTTTTAGTGTTTTAAACTCATAAAAATTACACGCCTCAAATTCCCAACTTCCCTAAAATCAGAAACACTTGCACGCCACTTATTCCTTTCACATGAAATTGAGCGCCCCACTTTTGGGATCACCTGTGAATACTCCTGAAGGCTTGAGTCAAGTCTCAGCCAAGTATTACCATACAGGTTGTTCATAGCTTAAGTGAATATCAGGTCAACCAATCCTACTTGAATTCCCATACTTTCATGCCCTTACCTACTTGGGCACCCCTCTTTGATTCACTTAATATCTTTAGTCTACAAGCCATCAAGACCTTTTCAAATCCATCCATTGTAAGGCTTCTTCTTCATTTTCTCCCTTGTTTGAAATGGATTCTGTTGAGACCCCCACCAAAACCTCCTGACTTATAAACCTTTGGGAAAGTCGCATCAGTGTGCCTCTTATTTGTGTTTGTATACCAGTAGTCAGAGGTTTCCCACATTTTTTTCACAATGGGGTTAGGATTCACGGAGTTTTTGTGGGTTTTTATATCCATTGTCACATAGACCATTCTCCCAAGAATAGTGTTGGGAAGTTCCTAGTTTGGAGGATTAGGGTATGGGTGTTGTCTCCCCTTTTAATCTCTATGACCCGAAACCTCAAGTCTCTGGTAGGGAAGGTATGGTTCACACTTCATTTTCAATTCAAGCAATGTAAAAGTCTCCCTCCCATACTAGGACCAATTTTAGGGCTAACATCTTGGTTTAAGCCCCTAACCTTCATCCCTTCCTCCATACATTAGACCCTTGTCTAATTTAAAGTGAATAGAGGGAAGGCTCATTTCCCTGACTTCTTCCACAGTCACCATAATAGGTGTGCCCTCTTCCACCAGTAGAGGAGGAAAAGTGTGGGTTCCTTGGTTGAATCTTTGACATCCTCTTGTTTCTCACACCGAGCATGACTCACGTGGTCTTAGATATTTTCCATGATCACAACATTTTCACATTCTAATAAACTATGAGAACTCTAATTCCTGCCATAATTGGGATACATAGGAAGACTTCTCAGGGCCTGAGCTCACTAGATATCCTATTTGAGAATCTAACCACAATTCCTTTAATTTGGGCATCCTCCTTTGGAATAAGCCCCAAATTAAACCCCCAAATTATCAATGCATCCTTTTCAGAAGGTAAGAATAATATCATTTCCCTCAAACAACTATACTCTCCTATGAGACTCATCGAACTACATGGTATTTGGTTCCCATCTACATGGGATATGTATGAAGAAACCTTAAGGTTCAATCCCAACACTTCAAATCAACCATGTTATCCTTAGACCATATTCCCAATACGGTCTAATATTACTTGGAAATCCATATTCTTTCAAACATACTTGGGGTGCTTAGTCATAAGTCCCACACCAAACTTTAAATAGGAACCTTTCTCATAGATGTCCTCACCACATTACATTTGACTATATGGTTAAGTCCTCATCACATGGCTGTAAAAGGTATGATGTGTCCCATTAAGCGACACCGAAATATGAGGGTTCTGATTCCTTTCACAAGGATATGTAGGTATCCCATTTTATGGGTATTATCCTAATATCAAAAAAAACCTTTGTCTCCCTGGAGGAAAATAAATTCCATAATGCTCTACTGAGTGGCTTAAAAACCAGTATCTTCATAAATATGATTAAAATAATATCTAAATTTTATATGAAAGGATACCATTAATGGAGAACCTTGAATACATACAGATATCTCCATTAATTAATAACCTTGAATACAAATAGGTGATTCTAAATTTTACACATGTTAATAAGTGATTGAAAATTCCAAGGGAAACTTATGTTATAATTGGTAAATTATTAAGGATTCATGAAAATATCGTAAATTTATAAAGAGAGTCCTAGAGTAGATAATAATGTCCCCCAAAAGGGTGTGATAAGTTCGACCTCCCATCCTCTCGACCAATGCACATTCCTATATATCATAAAAATCAAACTTAATGAATACATACCTTTGTAATGTAGGTCCCTTTGGGATAAAGAACTGTTGGGTGTTTTCCGGTTCCATGAATAAACCCAATGGAAACTGCCTAGAAAAAGTGATTCTCAAAACAAGAACACACATTTTAAGGAACTTCGAAACAGAAATGGTGAACTTGACGTGAATCCTTAACCATGTTAATAATGTTACCCACCTGTTAGGCCCATATGAATTGATAAAGTAAAGCTAGAAAAAGGAATAAGTGAAGCATTTATCTATATAACAAATGTCACCCTAATGGAGTTTACTGTTGTTTTCATGTTTTTTTATCCGAAGTACCTTTAGTATAAATAGATTTCTTTGAGATGGAATTTTTGAACCTACCTAATAATGCTCAGGATGGATCTTCATCTATGTTAAGGACATTATCACTCACCCAACATCTTCAACGCTGGTCTCCAACATGTTAGTAAAGGAGTACTTTCAGCACAGTACAATCACATCCTTGTAGGCTGCCCGACAGGCCCTCTAGGTCAATAACAATCATCGATCATCTAACCAACAATGACCGATGATTAAGAAGTAGATGGTTCCAACAACCATCTTTAATTATTTTGGTTCCTTATCCCAGTAATGCAATAACTATTGCCTCTCGTACTATAGGGATGTGGATGAAGAGGTCACTCCGGGCCTCAATTCAATGCCTAGAGGTCCATCCTGAGGACTCTCACCAACAATATCCATAAGAAACATCACACAGTACTGGACCCACAACATGATGGGGGTGTTGTCTATGGATGTTCATCCAAGGTCCCTCAGACTCGAGCACACAAGAGGAACCGCTGTGGACAACGCCTAGCCAACATGGAATATGTTATTATATCTTCCCCCTCTAGAGAAGTCAATCAACCTAACTTGATGGTGAATAATGAGCGGGCACATGCACCCGTCCGTCCTAATTCTATTTCCCAGCAGAATCATCTGGAAACAACCCACCAATCCCACCAAGAAAATATGGTGGAGTACTGTGAACAAACACAAACACCTATTTAAAAATTATCATCTATTCAACAATCTTGTTTGATAGAATTTAAAGAATATAGTAAATAAAATGTGGTTGTAACTGGTAAACAGGAACATACACCTGATTACAATCACTGATTCTTCCAGCAGTCTCACCTTCCAGTATTAAAGGATGTCCATCAATCATGTTTGATGGAAAATATCCAGTAGGTACATACACCTGCCGGCATTCATCAAGCCTTCCAACAATCTTGTTTGGAAGCACCAGGAGAAATAAGTCAGAATGCTCCAATGACAAATCTGGGGTAGACCGAACTCCCTTCCCCCATACATGAGTATTGTATATACCCGTTGAAAGGAAAAGGAGGATATTAATAGGCACATACACCTACTCACGATATAGAATGGATGCATATTCCCGTTCCTGCTGCTGAAGTCACCAAACAAATCTTATCAATGGTGAAAGGGAAGAAAAAAATCCCTGCCTATATTATAGAAGCATGCCAGGATATTATAACAACTACTTTGGCAATACCAAGGGAATATACACATAAATATGTTCCCACATAAGGGATGACACATCAGCATGCCATCTCAGAGAAGATACATACCTCTGTTCTAGTCCAGGAGGGTCATGGGCATAATCCCCCATATCATACAGACAACCGGATCAGGAATATACACCCTTTCAAACTGGAGGTAATTGACTTGTTATAATAACCACTCCAAGGCAGGCACATACATCGGCCCATGATAACCACTTCTCCCAACAAGTGGCCACAACTAAGTTTAAGAGAGCATCCAAGAAGAAATCTCGCCAAACACTGTTGGAAGATCAAGAGTCAAGCTACAATTTGGCCCCTCTTAATGATGGAGTTCTTGAATCCCTCAAAAATTTATCCATTGTAGCTCAAGATCCTACACTCTCATTACCAAATTATGGGAGTAGTAGCAGTAATTTTGAAGTTCTCCATCATACACTTCATCATGAAGGCTTGATTCATGAAAATTCATTCAATCCAGAGAGCCTATATCCGGATGATAGCCACAATTACCCTATGTCTGTCTAGAAGACCAAGGAGAAAGAGGATTTATCCCTTACTGTAATTTACCATGGTGGTCCTCCTCATGATGGAATTCACTGTGAAAGTCCTCTCCACAGTAGTATTTCGCATTGTTAAGATAATTATATAATTGACAATTTAGTGATGGTAAATCCCTCCTATCTTAAGGCACTTGAAAACATACATCCATTCATGTCTGATGAATTATCATCGATAGGTGAAATATTTTCTCAATCTGAAGATATCTTAAGGGAATGGTCAGTCTTCAAACCTCCCTTGGGTCATTTATCTTATAATATAGAGCGTCCACTTTGGTCAAACCAAGTGGAGGAACCTTTAGTGAAAGATGATGAATATATGTTAAACATGAGAAAACAATTGGTTAAAGGAGAAATACCAGTCATGTTTTGGCCATTGGAAAATTCTCAATAAAACATTCCATAATTGATGGTAGATGATTGTATTTACGATGTCTGTCTCAACTTATGGAAGAATTTTTGTCATTTTAAAACCAAATTATTTCTGTATGATGAATACAAAAATCTTGTAAAGGTAATAGAATGGTTACAACACCAAATTGACTTGGAATATCTCTCAGTTTCCCAACATAAAATTGTTGAAAAGTAGCAGAGAAACCTTCAGCATGGATTCCTCAATCATCTAAAGAGGCTATAACAGTTAATTTCTAACACCCCATTAGGAGTTCGTATTAGAGGATGGAGTGCACATGGAGCATTGTATTTAACTACACTCCAGAATCAGCAAATCCCATCAAAATTGGTCTCATGCAATGTTATTGGTCACAGTCGGCTACAATGAATAGATTTTGTATGTAATCAAATGTATCCTCGAGAACAAGCCACAACTATCTCTCATCAGAGTCAGGCTCAAAGAAAGGAATTTGTTGAATTATTTTTACATCAAGCATCTGAGAATCTTTTGCAGGCCTCCCACTTAGGGATTTCCAAACTTTAGAAAACAAAAATTTCTGAAATAGAAAAACGATCTTTAGAAATAGGTGATTTGAGTCGTTTTTGGATAATGCACCCAACTAATATCTGAACCAAAATTCACAAAATCAGAAGAGAAGTTGTGTTAATCTCATCTATTGTAGTTCAAGAACCACCCCAGCTTGCAGGGTTGTGGGATCAATTAATTCAACCTTCAAATTCATTAAAAAAGTTCAAAGTTTTGAAGAAGAAAAATAAGAACATGAACAACCCTAGCCTGCATGGCTAGGGGATTTTTTACATTTGAAATCCCCTCCTCAATAGAAGTCAGTTTTATCTGAATTCGGGATGAAGCCCCAAAGAGAACGCACAACTGAAATATCCAAGTATTCCCTTCAAGTTACTATCTATAAAACAGCTCATGAGAATCCATCTTATATGAGAACACAGTCTCATTGAATATACATAAAGATATGATCTTACAAAGATACTGAAAGAATGCCATAAATGCATTATGAGTTAGTGAATGTTATTAACTCTATTGCAGAAGACCCTCCAGAAAATGAGTCTAGTTCAGAGGAATTAGAAGATGAAGTTTTTGTCCATAGTACAGTACACACTTAAGAAAATGAAGAAGGTGTACATACCCAAAATTAGAGGCTTACGCAGAATCTAGGTATACACTCAAATAACAAACTCACACCCCATCAAAAGGCATCTAACAATGGGAAAGGTAAAATTCAGATTGCATCCCACTTTTTACACTGGAGAAGGTCAATATATTTAACTTAAATAGAGGTTTTCATAGCAAGAAGAGCAGATTAATGAATTAAAAAGACTCAATACAGAGTTAATTCAAAGCAGAATTTCTGCTATACATACTTCTTAGGCGGATCCTAAACTTGTACATCATGTAGGATCTCCTCAGAAAAGAGAACTTTTGGTAACTATAGATATGAATAATGAATTCCCTCTATTGGGTACATGACCAGGACATGATCAAACACATCCTTATAGGCCTATTCCTGTGGGTTATCCATGGAAAATACTAGCACCGCCACCATTGGTTTTTCCGGTCATTTCACCAGATCAAGCTCCAGTTGTTCTACCTTCATAGGTTCTAGCTCATCCATATATTCCCCAAATTATTAGTAACATAATTGAGGCATTAACGACTTCATTTGAAGCTATGGAATATTGAAATGCACCAGTTCATCTTGAAAAGAGATCTTACCTTGAATGGTTGGATCTAATCCCTCCACCAAAAAAAATTTTGAATACAAAATTCTCAATATTTAATGATTCAGGAGATCTGGAGAAACACTTAACACATTTTATTTCTCATTGTGACCCTGTAATGGGAACACCTCAATAATAGGATGCAGTAAAGATTAGGTGTTTTGTGTTGCCATTACAGGGAATAGATTTTTTCTCATTTACATGTTTTCAATCTCAAACAATTATTGGATGGGAAGATCTCCATCAGAAATTCCTTCTTCAGTTGAGTTCAATGCTGCTAAAGATGAAAGTTTTTGATCTCACAAATTGTAAACAAAGGGAAAATGAAATAGTATCATATTTCATTACTCGATGGAAAGGATTGACATATTCCTTAAATCTAGAACTACCTTGGGAAGAGTTGCTACCAATTTGTGTGGTGAATCTGCATGATGGGTTACATACACCACTGATCCCTATAAAATAGATAGGATGGTTTTGAGAACTTTCATCAATTTCTAAATAGGTAGAGGATTCAATTGTGGAAGCTAAAGCTAAATCTCATATAATTCCATCAGCTCTAGGAAGAAGAATAGGGAATACATAGGCTACTATAGTCACAATTAAACAAGAACCTATACCTTCTTGCACTTTAAAAACATCATCATATCAAAGGGATACACCTCTTGAGCATTAACAGTAATAATTTCCTCGTCAAGATGATCAAAGAGATCAAAGACAAAAACAATTTGAGGAGTTAAAGAACAAATTTTATTCTCTTTAGAACAAAAAATTTCTCAGTTACTTCATCTCAACTATGGAAAATAATTTGGGTTAGTTTCTAATGCTGAGGAAACCAAACAAAGAACGAGGTGAAGATATTCAAAATTATTTTCCCTTTCATCAGATGTTGGGGAATCCCATTCAGGAGTGTATTGTTTTCAATGACCTCCTGTAAAAAATGGTAGACTCTGAACAAATGAAATGGAAAATTTCATCACCCCAAGTAGCATGTGTTACTGCTACTGATCCAGAGGAAGAAGGTGAATGATAGGAAGTCAAAGGTAAAAATTCATAAAAATATGTTGATTGGATTATCAGGAAAATAATCAACTGAACGCATGCCATTCTACGAACACAATTAAAACAACCGATTGTGTCTTTTTCCACTCCTGCCACAACAAAACCACCTTCATCAAAATTTCAATCCTCAAAGAAGTGAAGTGATCAGAATTGAAAAGAGCAGTTAGAAGAAGATGAGCTCGTGTCAAGGCCAATGTTTTCTTTGACTCTGGAATATTTCATGCCATCTGCTTCAAAAGTACGGGAAGTTACCCACCAAATGGCACAACCAGAACTATCCTCTCAATCAGAATCTTCATCAGATGAAGAATTAATCTTTGGTTCCATCAACATTATCCACATAATGGATTCTTATTCCAATATTGATTTTGATTATAATGAACAGATGTTCCTTATACCTAACTGGGGAACTAGGGGAAGAGTCCAAGGTTGAGGCTACATGGGAAGACATGGGTATTCTAGAAGCCACTATTTTAACTATTCCACTACTCAAACTATATATGCAGGGGAAACTCGTGAAAGAGCCCTTTAGTGGACTCAAAATGAACAAGGAGATTCTTCCACACATGATAGGTTTGGTCCTGACATGATTATTTTGGATGACTGATTAGAGGTTACACCATATTCCTCTTAGAATGTAGATAGACCTAGTTAGTCTGATCTGCCAATGACATGAGTATTTATAGTGTCTACTCTAACATAAGATACATCCACACTAGAAGCATCAACTTCCATGTCACCTAAAAAACCACATCTCCATTCTAGGAAATGTAGACCTTTGGACCAGAAGTATGAGGTTCTGAAATAGTTGGCCCAAGTACAATCCAATTTGTCAATTTTTGATGCCTTAAATCTATCCAAAGTTCTTCGAGAAGCACTTATTGAGGCTTTGTCAAGTCCCCAAGAGTTTGAAACCAAATTTTCTTCTGCTAAGGTTTACCATATAGATAATGATCCTAGAGAGTGTCATGCAGTTATATCCTTTACAGATGAAGATGAATATGATTTTATACACGAACATATTAGGCCCTTGTATCTATTTGGCAAGGTCAATTACATAAACATCTGATGAACCTTCATTGATAATGGCTTAGGAGTCAACATTATTCTTATTCTTACACTTCCTTGATTAGGATTCAATAAATCATAATTATCTCCTTATACTTTAATTTTGCAGGAATATGACAATATTGAGTAAGAACATTTGGGAGAAATTACACTCAAAACTCCATTAGGGGATCTTTTGTCTAATTCAGACTTCATGGTTGTTCATCAAGACACAGCCTTCAACATTTTTCTTGGAAGGCCTTGGCTAAATAAACATGAAACCATACCTTTAACATACCATCAATGTCTCAAATAGTGTTTCAATGGCCAAATCGGTAAATTGATGGTGATAAGGCTCCATTAAAAAATTTTGAATCTCAATACATTGAAGAAGAATTTTATCACATGAAGTGAACGAGGTCTATGAAAAAGGGGGTAACCAGAATTAATTCTCTGAATGGCTTGGAAAAGATCACAACAAACCCATTTATACACTTGAGTAAAAATTATGTGTTACCTATCAATCAAATGAAAAGGGTCAACCCAAATCCAAGAACACATCCAGTATCTTCCATAATGTCAATTATGGAAATCGAGCTTGATAGCATGGAATAAATTGTTAATTCACCAAGCAGGGATGGAATTTTAAATGGAGATGTCTTCATTTACTGCATTTAAATTCAACAAGTCTCTGCATCATTAATCATATTATAATAAGTTTTAGAAATACTAGAGGAAGACAAGGATGTTGATTCACAATCCATCATCTCCTCTTTATTACCCTAGGAAAACCCTTCCTCATCAGTATGGTCAGAAATGGTGGCCTCTTCTTCAGGATGTTCAAATACAGACTCCTCCCCTAACATTGGAAGTTTTTCTTATTCATCGAATATGAAAGTATAAATAGAAGAAGTAATACATAGTGAATAAGAAGAGGAAGATCTCAGGGATGATCCTCCAGCTTTTGAGGAAAGTATCTCTACCATTGTGGATGAGCTCATAGAAATAAATATGGGTACAAAAGATGATCAATGACCCACTCTAATTAGTGTGTCCATGACTCCTGAAGAGAAAGAAACATATAATTCATTTCTAATGAAACATAGAGATATATATTCTTTGAATTATATAGAAATTACAAGACTTAATCCTGATGCAGCTACTCATCATTTGGGTTTGCAAGAAGAACATCGAGGATTCAACCAGGCAACAAGAAGAACACACCCAAATCATGAATCTAAAATTGAAGCTAAAGTTAATAAGCTTATAGAGGCTTACTTTTTCAGGGAGGTTCAATATCCCAAATATCTAGAAAACATTTTCCTAGTGAAAAAGAAGAATGGGAAAATCATAATTTTCATTGATTTCCAAGATCTTAACCGGTATTATCCTAAATAGGACTTTCTAGTTTTGATCACATAGCTTTTAATTGATCCAACAACTGGCTATGAATATATTTACTTCATGGATGGATACTCTAGGTATAATCAAATCCATATGGCCCCAGAGGATGAAAAATATACAGCCTTTAGAGCCGCTCAAGGTGTGTTTTACTATCCGATGATGCCATTTTTCTTAAAGAATATGGGTGCAACATATCAATGTGCCATGCACCATATCTTCAAACCCTTATTAAGGATTTTTTTGAAAGTTATGTGGATTATTTGGCAGTTAAATCCAGACAATGTTCCGATCAATTGGATGATCTGGAGACCATATTCAATAAACTTCGGCAACACAACTTGAAAATAAACCCCTTGAAATGTGCATTCAGGATAAACTCAGGGAAGTTCCTCTACTTTGTTGTATGACATTGTGGTATCAATGTTGATCCTGAGAAAAAAAAATCCTTGGCATGTAACCTCATTGAAATTTGAATGAATTAAGAGGACTCTAAGGACACATGGCCTATATATGTGATTTATCACTAATTTGGTAGGAAAGTGTTTCCCCTTCACCAGATTAATAATGATGGGAGTCACCTATCAATGGAATGAAGATATCCAAGAAGTATTTGATAACCTCAATAAATATCTCTTGAGTCCATCGGTATTAATTCCACCAGTTGAAGTAAGACTGCTTATTCTCTATGTGACAGCTTTAGAGTGATCATTGGGTGCCTTCCTTGACCAAAAGAATGATGCCGGGAATGAAAAAAAACTTTTCTATCTGAGTCAAACTATTCTTGATGTAGAAACTCGGTATTCAATTATTTAAAAGTGTTGTCTATAATTAAACATTGCTATTAAAAAACTAAGGCATTACCTACAACATCATGTGGTCCAATTGGATTCTCGTAATAACATGCTCAAATTTATTTTCAGTTGTCCTATGCTTACAAGGCATCTGGCACGATGGAGAATTATTTTTCAATAGTTTGACATCTAGTTCGAACCTCAAAAGGCAATAAGGGGCCAAGTTTTGGATGATTTCCTTGATGAAAACCCATATTTGGAAGATAAATCATTTAATACTAAACATCCTGATGAAGAGGTATTCTCTATTCCAGATAATTCCCAAATGTGAGAGATATACTTTGATGATGGGTCCAAAAGTACAACAGGAAAGAGAATAGAAAACCCTAAACTCAAAAAATTTTGGTTTCGAATAGTTATTATCTCCCCAGAAAAGAAAGTATTCAATTATTCCTTCCTTTTATTAGAAGGCAATACCAACAATGAGGTAGAGTATCAATCTCTCATCATAGGATTGGATATGACACTTCAATTGAATGTGAATCACTTGAAAGATAAAGGTGATTTAGAGTTAGTGATCAGACAAATCAATGGGAAATATTCTATCAGAAAAGAAGAGATGATCCCTTTGTATGATTACATTAGAGGATTAATAGCTGAATTTCCCTCATAACCGACATTGTATTATGTCCCATGATCACAAAATTCTCAAGCTGATGCACAGGGTAATGCAGATACAGCTGTGGAAGATCCAAATCGGTTTGGGATAATCATCATAATAGCCCATCGTCATGTGGTATCACCTTCTATTCAAACAATAATGGAGAAAATTAATGAACTTAGCCCTATTTTTGAGCCATATGGTCATACCATGGGATGGAGAACACCCATCATGGAATATCTTCAAAATAGAGTACTTCCACCAATAGAGCTAAAAAATAACAGATCTGATGATGATCGCCCAATTTTACACTTTATGATAGTTCAAATCACGAGAATATCCTCTATAAATGAGTATTTGATGGAATCCTCTTTAGATGTATTGATGGAGAAGAAACAGGATCTATCATGAAAGAAGTACATTCAAGAGATTGTGGTTCTCACCAGTCCGGGAAATGGCTTTCTGGTCAAATCTGAATGCTTGGATAATTTTGGCCTCCAATGATGCAGGATTTCACATATTTCACTAAGAAGTGACATCCCTTCCATGTGCATGCCAACATCATTCATCAAACCTCTAAGTTATTACATATAGCTAAATACTCATGGCCATTTCCCATATGGGAAATGGATGTAGTAGAGCCTTATCCTACAGCTATGGATAAGCAGTTTAAGTATATCCTTACTGCTATATATTTATTCTCCAAATGGGTTGAGGCAATACCTCTCAAAGAATTCAGAGACAAAATCATTTTTATTTTTTGTCAAAACTAACATCATCACCAGATTTGGTGTCCCTCACACTATATTGATAGACAATGGCACTAATTTCTATTCTATTGAGGTAAAAAACTATATCAGAAGCATAATATCAAATCCAACATTTCCTCTCACAATCATGCAATGAACAATGGTCAGATAGAGGCTTTCAATAATACCCTATCAAATATACTTCAGAAGATGGTGGATAAAGATAATAAATATTAACCTGATAAAATTTTGTCAGCTTTGTGGGATTATCATATTACTACCTGTACTGCAACCCAAAAAACTCCTTATTCATTGGTATACGGAACAGAAGCAGTTTTTCCAATTGAAATTCAATTTCCTTCACTCTAAATTGAAATCTGTGATGAGTTGCCTATAGTTGGGAGGTCTAAGAAACAGTTCGATGATTTGGAATGATTAGATGTATAATGATTGCAAACTTTGCATTATTTATAAATCTATCAGAACAAAATAGCATGATCCTTTAACAAGAAAGTTAATCTCCATTCATATCTTCAAGGAGAATTGGTATTGTTCCTTAGGACTCTAATGATACTAGGAAATAATCCTCAAAACCTTGAGCCAAAGTTGGAAAGACCATATTCCATACATAAGGTTTACTCAAATGGAGATTATTCATTAATCTCAATGGATGGAGACCTTATTAAAACTCCTACCAATGAGAGATTCTTGAAGAAATACTTTTTGTAATTTCATATAAACATCCTCACTGCAATATTGAAAACTTCACAATATAAAGTAATAGTTTCAAAGACGTTAAACTACACGACATCAGTTGTCCTCATTACACGACATTAAATTTTATAGCTAACATATTCTTTACTTGACATTAGGAGCTTCTACATGAAAGAATCATTGACATCATTGATGCTCCTTAGTTCCACATGAGTCCCTTTATTCCTAATGTCTGAGTCAAATATGCACAGGGACCTCTTTTCATGAACTACATGTGGCTTGATTATCATTCATATGAGATACATAGAGACACCTAGATCTCCGATCTTGGGCCCAGTCACAGGCTAACAAATTTTTCATTTCTCTTTTCTTATCATGTATATGAACTAGATATATATAGAGTATTTCTTTTAAGATACATGGTTTGATTTACAAATCATCTTGTGTCTTAAATTTAACCATTCTTCTAGAATGTGTTAAAATGATCCATCCCCCATGTGAAACTCGATTGGTGTGGAAAATTATTGTTTAATGAACTACGTATGACTTGATTCTCATCTATATGAGATACGTAGAGATACCCACATCTCCAATCTTGGGCCCAACCATTATAAAACCCCCATTTATTCCTTACATAAGAATCAAACCTACACAGGGGATGTTTAAATAACTAAATATGGCTTGATTCTTGCTCTCAGAAAGACACGTAGAGACACTTGGATTTTATCTCTTAGTCAAACTACGATATGTCTTTATTTTTTTACATCGGGTCATATTCATCGTTATCATATGACGTTAAACTAAATGGAAATATAATAACTACGTTTATCTTGATTCTTGGTCCAATGAGATGCACAGTGATCTCGAGTCCTATGCCTTGGCTCATCCATCACTTAATCATAGTACCCATATTCTTCACTTGTGTCACCTTTGTGTTATAGAAGAATCATTTACTGCTTCTTGTTTCTCACACCAAGCATTGCTCATGTAGGATTAGAAATTGGGTAAAAAGACTCTATGTATAAATAAGTTGTCTCAATTATTTTTAGGGTTAACAATATCCTCACTGTATGACTTATAACTACAGAATACAATGTCCTCATTGCATGACTTTAATCTGAAAAACATAATATTGATTCAAAGGACACAAAGAAAGTATCTATTTTTTCATATGAGGCAGATCTATGTAAAGTACTTCAAAATCATGGAAAATATTGACTAAAATTTTTCTCATGTGAATTGAGAATAACCCCCTTCCATATTTCACACTCTTAATATTGAATATTTTCGGATCTTCAAAATAATTCTTACAGTTTTGAGTAATAGATTTTATAATATATGAGAACTCCATTTTCTGACTATGCAGCACATGCCCTTAGGTGTCCTTTCATAACATTTGCCTATATAATGGGACAAACAGTCCAAAGATTCCACTATTTGGCTATGCAGCATATGCCCTATTTGGCCCCACATAATAAAACTCCCATAACAGGTCTGTCAAATGATTGTAATTTCATTCTTGGTTATAGTGTCTTTGTCTCCTTCAAATTTTGATGAAAATATACAAGAATTTGAATTTTAAAATATTCATTCATGTATATTCATCCCATTATCTTTCTCTCAATCTAAATGTCTTTAAGACCATGGTTTACAAATATATCTCTCCATGTTCTCAAAGTAATATGAAATGACTTTGGATCACTTGACCATCTATCATATATTGTTTCCATCTTTGGTCCTAGTCATATGACATGAAACTATAGACATCATACTTCCTAGGTTTGGGTTAGAGCTTCATAGAAATCATATTCCTCTAATTATTTGGAAATCATGATTGGAAATACCCTCTCCATATTCAGGTACTTTTCTTAATAAAACAAACATTATGCCTCATAAAATATGAATATCCATAAAAATTATTTGATTTTTTTTAGCAATAGAATGTAAAACTTTTTATATCACTTTTTCTTGACTACGCAATACATACCCTTAGGCGGCCTTACATAAAATTTTCCTACATAATGACCCTTTCTGTTAAAAGATTCTACTATTTGGCTATGTAGCATATTCCCCAGTTATCCATGCATAACAAAACCCCCATAAAGGGTTTGTCATGTAAGAGTAACGTCATTTTTGGAAAAGACTTATTTTAATGCCTTTATTCCTTTTCCCATATCATTCCTCGGATCCTAAAATTTCCAAATCACACTTTACAATTTTTCATTCCATACCTGAATATGGTAATATGTTTCCATAATAATTTTCAAGAAATTTGAAGAGTTTCATACCTTTGGTCAAAGCTAAAGACCTTAAATTAAAGCCACACAATGTCCTCACTACATGACCTAAAACTGCACAATATAATTTCCTCATTGCATGACTTGAAACTACACAGTACAATGTCCTCACTGCATGACTTAAAATAAACAGCACAATGTCCTCACTGCATGACTTAATACTGCACAGTTTGATATCATATATTCCACTTTCTGATAAATTTTAACCATTACTTATACAGCAAATTTGTATAGAAATGGTTTTCCTATTCTTGAAATATGTCAGCATAAATAAACCTTTATTCTCAAAATTACTTTCCTTAAAAAAACCACCCACTAGGTTCTTGAGTTACCAAAATATTATTTTCTATTGTCTATCAATAGTAAAATGTTAAATTCTTAAGAGATATTTTGCTTGATTATGCAGTACGTTCCCTTAGATGGCCTTGCATATGTTTCTTACATAATAGTTCTATCAATCAAAAGACTCCATTATTTGTCTATATAGTATATTCCCCAGTTGGCCCTGCATAATAAATCCCCCATAACGGGTTTCTAAAATATTGGTAACTTTTTCTTGGAGGACACTCCCCTTATGTTGAAACGTGTTTTAAATTTGGTGACCATAAAAATCATGGCTCAAGATTCCCCTTAGAAATATTTAAAGAATATTAAATAAATTCATAGCCACTGAGTTTGTTTAGGATCTAATTTCAAAATTTATGGTCAATGTTATTCGACCTTAAACACTAACCCTTTATAGTCCAACATACATGTCTCTAAACTATCAATAACAAGAGACGTGGTACTCACCAAATTGAGAACCCAAAAAGGGAACTCTGAAAAAAAGTCGAGTCCCAACTCACTAAATGTACATTGTGTATGATTTAGATAATATTAATCAATAAAAAGTGAAAAAGATACAAAGTGTGTGTGTTGTCCACATAACCCTATAAAAAATAAAATTATGTTTACTAGGCCAAATGGCTTAGGTAAAACAAAAGAATCCAACAAGAATGAAAACACAGATGATTGAAGATAAAATGCTTTTCATTTATGAAAAAAAACTTTTCATAGAGAAGTATCTGAAAATTGGAGTTTCTCTCTTATCAGAAATCACAAAAGGTTTTATACATAACTCAACATTTGGTAAATAGACTCTTGAGCCCAATCAAGTACCTGTTGAAGCTGATTTAGTTTACCAGCTCTCCTCCCTTCAGCATGATGAAGTTATTCTTTAGCATATGAAATTGATTTTTCACCATCCTTCTAGACTTCTTCTAATGATCTATGAAACAGGTAAAGTTATCCTATGATAATATCTAATTCATCTTGGGGATGCAGCTTCTGAATAGTCTTTCCTTTGATCTTATGCTTTAGTTATTTTAGCTTTACAGTATGATTAACCTCAGCTCGGGAAAGTGCCGCTTGGAATTATTCGTTATTGATCAACAATTTAGATTTTATCAAGACTTTTTGAATCTTTTTTTCTTGCTCCCTACTTCAAATAATCTCTTTCACTATGGATATGAATTTCATGGTATTGAAAACCACCAAATACTAGCGTGATAAACAAAGATGAGAGTCATGGAATTCTTGATGGAAGTTCTTTAAGGGTCATCTCAGATATTATCTTCCATATATTCTTACATGCCTTGAGACGTTCAAGACAACGAGGCTTTTGATGTTCTGGGTCTGATTCAGAGCCACTGTCATAAGGAGGAATGTATTTTGGGATTAATGCACTTAAAGAAGTTCCGTGTTCTGCTCCTTCCTAAGAAAAGGATGCTTCATCTTCTAGTACTATTTGGGATGCTGTAGAGGCTTCACCCCTAGACCTAGCCATCGACATCGATAGTACTATATGGTAAATCAAAAATTATGATTATAGTTTGCTTCAAGGGATGAAGAAAGTGAGTACAATCACAATATCAGTATCTCTTACCTAACAGTATCTCATTAGCTTTAGAAGAATCCTCCACAATATTCTCAGTTTCAACAGTTTTTTTTGATGTCTCTGGGTAGAGAGTGTTATCTTCAATTGGCTCAGGATCCTCAGAATTAATCTCAGGAAGATTTGTTGTCTTAAGATTCACCTGAGCCAATGTCTCTACAATGATAGGATTGACATTAGTATTAATTCTTCCTTTGAGTATTGTTGCGACAACAGTTTCTTTAGATGGAACTTCATATTTCAAACAACCATGGTAATACATTTAATCATAAGAAGATTAATAAGACGAATAATGAAAAATCACATCCAATTGATTCTATACAAGAAACTCCAAAATCATTTAAATCATTTGATATATTAAAATATTCTAATACTTCTTTAAATGACATGATGTGGTTCATCATATCATCTAATGATATCTGAAATACTAGGTTAGTCTCACCCGTGGGAGAAATCAGTGTGTTTGCTTCACAATCTTCATCTGACAAACTTTGACCTTGGATAGCTTCCTCAACAATAGTTGTGGGGTCAACGTTAGCTTTTGCAGGATGTTCTGGTACATGTGATGATCAAAAAGTATCATAAGATGGAAATAATTTGTTGTTACATTTTTTTTCTTATAAAGAATTATTGATTTACCAAAATCCTCATATCCTTTAATATAAGTAATGGTAGTAGTTATGGGAACAGAAATTGCTTCTTTTGGCCTCAATTCCTCTTTAGGAACCACCAGATTAGAAAGAATTTGTGAGTATTCAATAGCACCCTCCATGGTTCCTTGAATCTTATCAGTATTTTCTTTCAAAGAAGAAATAGAAGAAGCCTGTGTAATCATAAGAACTTTATATGCATTTTCCTGAATAAAGGATAAAATTCATGATTATATAGAAGGCTAACTACTGAGAAAGCGTTTAACTAAGGATTTCTTCTTTCAATGCTTTTTTTTCTTCTTCTTCTTAGGTGGACTTGCATCATCATCTCCAAAAATAGTTATTGGATATGGAAATGCCTTTTCCATCTCATACTCCATGGACTATTGGCTTGGAAATATTTCTCCCAATTCATAGGGTGATCTGGTAACTCCAAGATTAGTGCCTATCGAGCTATAATGTGGTGAGGGAACCTCAATGGATTTTCCTTTAACCAACTGCAAGTTAAAAATGATATTTTCCCTCAGTAAAAATACTTTGACTAATTTTAAATTGCAAAGAAGAATAGAATTTAAAAAAAATACATCTTTAGGATCTATTAAATCAGGCCATTCTTTATCTAATAAAGGAATAATCCCTTCAGTGGTACCACAATCAATCATTTCATTCACTCACTTTGTGGTGTGAATTGATTCATCGGTTGCATATATTATCATTTCCAACTCTTGGATGTAAGTTATTATTTCATTGTGATTGAATTAAATAATACTTCAGAAGAGGCCCATAGATCCCCTACTCCTAGAATATGCATCCCTTCATGCAGATCCATCCACATGGTTTCAGTATCACAATATAAACTTTTTTGTGTTTGAACAACTTCTAGCTATAAAAATTTAGAGTACACACCAAAGGGTTATGAAGAGGATCCTACAGCCATAGATTTAAGTTTCTTCCATACTCTTGCAATCACAGATGGGGGATGAGAAACTGGGACTTGCCTCTCTTTATAATGATGGTGTACAGATCACCTTGGTACAACCTCAATAGGGATTTATGGACTGGCTCTATTAACTCTAGCAGGTGGATTATATCTGGAACAAGGTCTCTTTAGTGAATTTGGTGCCTCGTCTCCTCTACCCTATGAATTTAATGATTTGGCCACTGCTGATGAAGAGTTAACTTCTAAATGATAGGGGTACCTCCTATTACTTCTCTTTATCCCCACTCGAGGGACTTCATGGTTTAATACCGCTTTAGGGTAAGATGTGAACTAGTTTTCGGAATACCAGATGGTTAGTCTGCTTACAACATCCGTGACAGGTGAATTGAATATTTCCCCATTCTTCTCCATTGATGTCAGCAACCATAATTTTCCGAAAACCATTGAATGTTTCTCTAATCTTACATGCATAGGAGTGTATAAAGTATTTTGTTGCAGAAATCTGAATTGACACACAAATCAATAAAGAGTATAGGCCTCACATAAGATTTCTCTGTCGATTATGGTGACCAATACACCATATCTGTAAGATATCATGTATGCCCTCAACTCTAAACTGGCCATCCCATTATCAATGAATCAACCTGTAGGAAGATTCCCATAAGGAAAGAAATGAAATTCCTTAAACATACTCAGCATACCCTTTATGTTGTAAGCATTCAGACATAAGGGTGAGATACCAGAGAAAGCCCAAAAAGATGGTTGGAAAGAACTTCCAAAGACCTGTGCCCCACTTTTTATGACATAAGTATTGAAGGGAGTAGCAATCCATCCCCATAACACCAGAAATGGTCCCACTATTGTAAAAGGATACTTCCCTCTGTAAATATGTAGTAAGATCCTATGAATCTTTTCCAAAACAGGAGTGGACAACCCTACCATCATTTTCTCAGCTATCTTGGACACAATAACAAAAGTTCTTGGCCTTAAACCTCATTGAGAGTCTTGGAATAGTAACAAGTACACATAGAGCCACATGGACAGGAAACCTTACAAATGTGTTTTCATGGGAATTTTGGGATTGACATCATATCCCCACTTGTTAAACTCCCCTTTCTATAATATCAGCCAAAAAGTGTCAGGTGTACCTCTTTTCTCTGCCTTTGGACAGCTGGTTGGACTAGTGCAGGTAGGCCCCCTTTTCTTTCATCGTTACCATGAATATTTCCATCCATTACTCTAGATGATTATCCCTTCTGGCGTGGGACTTTTTGGTGGTCGCATTCTTGAGTTTGCTGAAAATTTTCATCAACTCATGAACCATAATTGGTGTCTTCTCTGAGTCATTCCATGTCACCTTGGGAGGAATAAACTCATTGTATATATTTACAAGGATTGGATCTTTACAAAACTTATAGAAATCCCACAAGATAATGACATCTTATCTATGTGTTAAATAGAAGGAGTTAGTTTCTGGAATCCATCAGCTTAGTAACTCTAAAAAAAATCATCATTCCTGTACACATAGGTTTTCCCAACCCAAACTGCCTCATAAATCCAAACACCTTTTAAGTCATCTTTAAATTCTGAACATGTCTTGTGCACCAAGTATGCCCACATCAATGTAGGTTTTACACCTCATCTAGGACGGAAATCCTAACATTTCTTCCAGCTTCTGGATTGATCCATACGAGAATTACGATTGATGGATGAATAATAGTGTGTTTGCAGCTCAGGTGTGTCTGGTTTCAAATATGGAGAAAATGGGTTGTGATGCACAATTTGATCTTTCTCTGTTGTCCCAAAATTAGAAAATGAGACCGAAAAAGAAACGTTGGTAGATGAGAAGTTGGAAAAATCCTGAAACCAAGAATGTGGGACATAGGACTTTGGGTCTGGAATATTGACATCCTGCAGATGGCCATAGCTATACAGAGGCATATAGGTGCTTTGGGGAAAGTTGAAGTGCTATTTCTTCATATATTTTTATAAGTCTGTAAGGGTGGTGTCACAGACGTTGAAGTAGTCATTACCAATGACATTCATCATGTAATCAATCCTCTTAATGGCTAGTTCATCAGCAGTTCCAATTCTTTTGGGAGCCATTGAACTTACATAAGGATCAAAAAGTCATTTTTTATGTAAATTAATTCATGATGTTTGACAATAGAATTAAAAAAATTGGCAAAGGCATTAAGGAATGAAAGTATAAAACTTGGAACGCAAATAAATGACATCGTGCAAGTATGGTGCCCCAGTTATAGCGCACAAATTAAAAACATATAGAAGAAGCGCAGTGAAATCAAAAGCGCCCGAGCGAAGAAGGATTTGTGCACCGATAGCTATAATTATAGAATTCAGAGAATTTTTGTGGAACTGGAGCCACTATATATAAGTGATGCAAGTCACCCTACATGCCAAAATACTTCGCGCTACCAGCGTGCACGACCAATTGCCTTACATGCTTAAAACTTGCACGCCCCAGTACCCTCACTACGGAAAAAGTGGTCTTTTGCGACGGGTCAATTGCGAGGGGAATATATACGGTTGCTAAAGGTCACACGAAACACGTATTTGCGACGAGAGTCTTTTCCCGTCGCAAATAATAGGTTAATTCCGACGGGAATAGGTGACCCGTCGTAATAGGTTTGGCGCGGTTTGTGCGCCAAAATGCGGGAAGGGTATTTGCGACGGGGACGCATCCCCGTCGCAAAAGCCCGGAGGCGGTTAATACTGTTTGCGACGTGCAAAGCCACCCGTCACAAGCAGTATGTCGGCCGCCGGGCTATTGCGACGAGACCCACCGCAAATACCCTTTTAACCGCCGATTGTAATTAATGCGGGCAAGGTATTTTCCACGGGCCCCGTCGTAATAGCCCGGCGGTGGTAAATACTATTTGCGACGGGAAAAGTCGCCCGTCGCAAATAGTATGTCAGCAGGTCTGTATTTGCGACGGGACTCGTCAAAAATACCCTTTTAACCACCGACTGTAATTAATGCAGGCGAGGGTATTTGCGACGGGAAACTCGTCACAACTAACCCCGTCACAACTAATCTAACCTATATATACCACCACCTGTTTTTTTTTCAAATCACTCAGATCTTCCTCTCTCTCTCTCTCTCTCTTCATTCTCCAATTTTAAGGGAAAATTTTCTTTTAGTAAAGTTTTTTATACGAGAGCAATTGAAGGCGCCAATACCTTCAGAAATATCAAAGTTTAAGGTATTTATATTTTATTTTATTTATATTTATTTTATATTTTTATATTAATCTTAATTATTGTTTATTAGTTGTAATTAAATTAGATTCTAATTGATTTATATTTATTTTTATTTTTAGTAAGAAATTTATATTGTTAGTGATAATTATAAATAATTCGTGTTAAATTGCAATAATTTGAGATTATTATAGATAATTAGCGGAATTTAGTCATAATTAGATATAATTAGGGATAATTAGGGCTAATAAGTAATAATTAGATATAATTAGATATAATTAGAAATAATTAGATATAATTAGTAATAATTAGATATAATTAGTAATAATTAGATATAATTAGTAATAATTAGATATAATTAGTAATAATTAGATATAATTAGTAATAATTAGATATATAATTAGTAATAATTAGATATAATTAGTAATAATTAGATATAATTAGTAATAATTATATATAATTCGGTATAATTAGATATAATAAGTAATAATTAGATATAATTCAGTATAAGTAGATATAATTAGTAATAATTAGATATAATTTGGTATAATTAGTAATAATTTGGGATAATTAGAAATAATTCGGTATAATTAGTAATAATTCGGTATAATTAGTAATAATTCGGTATAATTAGTAATAATTTGGTATAATTAGTAATAATTATGTATCATTAGTAATAATTGGTAATAATTAGTAATAATTGGTAATAATTACTAATAATTTGTAATAATTCGTAATAATTGGTAATAATTATTAATAATTGGATATAATTAGTAATAATTAGTAATAATTAGTAATAATTGGTAATAATTAGTAATAGTTGGTAATAATTTGTAATAATTGGTAATAATTAGTAATAATTGGTAATAATTAGTAATAATTGGATATAATTAGTAATAGTTGGATATAATTGGTAATAATTGGATATAATTGGTAATGATTGGATATAATTGGTTATAATTGGATATAATTGGAAATAATTGGAAATAATTGGATCTAATTAGATATAATTATATATAATTCGTAACAATTCCTAATAATTCGTAATAATTCGTAATAATTTGTAATAATTCGTAATAATTAGTAATAATTAGTAGTAATTAATAATAATTAGTAATAATTAGTAATAATTAGTAATAATTAGTAATAATTAGTAATAATTAGAAATAATTAGTAATAATTAGTAATAATTAGTAATAATTAGAAATAATTAGTAATAATTAGATATAATTAGTAATAATTAGATATAATTAGATATAATTAGTAATAATTAGATATAATTAGTAATAATTATTAATAATTAGTAATAATTAGTAACAATTAGTAATAATTATTAATAATTACTAATAATTAGTAATAATTAGTAATAATTAGTAATAATTAGTAATAAGTAGTAATAAATAGTAATAATTAGTAATAACTAGTAATAATTAATAATAACTAGTAATAATTAGTAATAATTAGTAATAATTAGTAATAATTAGTAATAATTAGATATAATTAGATATAATTAGATATAATTAGTTATAATTAGATATAATTCGGTATAATTAGTAATAATTTTGTATAATTAGATATAATTCTGTATAATTAGTTACAATTCTTTATAATTAGTAATAATATAGTATAATTAGTAATAATTCGGAATAATTAGTAATAATTCGGTATAATTAGTAATAATTGGTAATAATTAGTAAAAATTGGTAATAATTAGTAATAATTGGTATTAATTAGTAATAATTGGATATAATTAGTAATAATTGGATATAATTGGTAATAATTGGTAATAATTAGTAATAATTGGATATAATTAGTAATAATTGGATATAATTGGTAATAATTGGATATAATTGGTTATAATTGGATATAATTGGTAATAATTGGATATAATTGTTATTAATGGGATATAATTGGATATAATTGGATATAATTGGATATAATTGGATATAATTCGTAATAATTTCTAATAATTAATAATAATTCATAATAATTAGTAATAATTAGTAATAATTAGTAATAATTAGTAATAATTAGTAATAATTAGTAATAATTAGTAATAATTAGTAATAATTAGATATAATTAGATATAATTAGATAAAATTAGATAAAATTGGATAAAATTAGATATAATTAGATATAATTAAATATAATTAGATAAAATTAGATAAAATTAGATAAAATTAGATAAAATTAGATAAAATTAGATATAATTAGATTTTCTTGGTTGATCACCTTGCAAGTAGCATTACAATAGGACAACCCAAGTCATTTCCTTCTCATCGATAAGAATTATCTCACATGGCCCTTTACATAGACCATTCTTCCTTGAAAATTTAAGGGAAAGATACTGATGTCCCCTCAAATTTTTAAGAAAGAATGATCTATGTAAAGGGAGCGAGATGATTCCTAGAGACGAGAACGACATTACATTGGTCGTCCTATTGCAATACTACTTGTGAGGTGATCAACCATGCAAGGAAAATTATAGAGTTTACATTGGAGATGACTGACAAAACTTTTTATTTTTCATAACCTGACAATTGGCGACCCTTTGAGATTTAAACATGTTAAAAATAGAGCAAAGCCTGTTGCGAATATTGATAATTTTAATATTTTATAAATTTTTTATTATTTTAATGATATTAATATTGTTTTTTTCATAAATATTGATAATATAATTTTTTTATTATTAATAATTAGTAAACAAAAACTGCTTGGATAATAAAGGGAAAATTTGTAATCATCTCCACAACGATGATTATCGAATTTCCTTTCATTATTCAAGCAGTTTTCATTTTGATAAGTATTGCGAAGTATTGCTAAATTAGTAATAAATCGTAATAATTAGTAATAAATTGTAATAATTAGTAATAAATTGTAATAATTAGTAATAATTAGTAATAATTAGTAATAATTAGTAATAATTAGTAATAATTCATAATAATTTTTAATAATTTTTAATAATTAGTAATAATTAGAAATAATTAGCAATAAATAGCAATAATTAGAATTAATTAGAAATAATTAGGAATAATTAGTAATAATTAGTAATAATTTGTAATAATTTGTAATAATTTGTAATAATTAGTAAAAATTAGTAATAATTAGTAATAATTAGGAATAATTAGTAATAATTAGCAATAATTAGAAATAATTAGAAATAATTAATAATAATTAGCAATAATTAGAAATAATTAGCAATAATTAGGTATAATTAGCAATAATTAGGAATAGTTAGAAATAATTAGTAATGATTAGAAATAATTAGCAATAATTAGAAATAATTAGCAATAAATTGTAATAATTAGCAATAAATTGTAATAATTTGCAATAAATTATAATAATTAGCAAAAAATTGTAATAATTAGCAATAAATTTTAATAAATAGAAATAAATTTTAATAATTAGAAATATATAGGAATAAAGAGGAATAATTAGTAATAATTAGTAATAATTAGTTAGGAATAGTTAGGAACAGTTAGAAAGAAATTTTAATAAATTTTAAGAACTTGGCATAATTTCTAGTGGATTGACGACACTCCTTTTGCTCGATGACTTTTCTCCTTCCAACTCTCACCGACTCAAAACATTATGAAAAATGTGCTGCTACGTAGACATTCAATCTTGTATGCATGAGATTGGATATGCATTCGTAGGATCTTATTTTTTATAATGTTTTCAGGCGGTGACGGTTGGAAGAAGACGATTCATCGACGAAAAGGGGTTCTTTTGTCCGACGACTCAATTACTTCCATCTTTATCACACTGAAATCACAATGAAGAATCTGGTTGGAGGTACACATATTTATTTTCGTGCATAAGATAATGAATATGTGTACCTGGGACCAGATTCTTCATTGTGATTTTAGTGTGAGAAAGATGCAATTAAATCAGCCTTCAGACAAAAGAGTAGTCGTCAATCCACTGGAAATTGTGTCGCCCTTAATTAATGGTAATTATTAAGAAGTAGCTATAATTATTTATCTTTTTTTTCAGATAGTGTTTTTATAATTACAAATTATTCAAAAAGAATGATGATTTTATATTTTATATAGAAAAATATGGAACAAGGAAGTCGACATCAGTCATTATTAGATGATTGCGTTTGGATAAATCAGCACATAAATCCAAATGGGTCTGGTTTAAATCCTGTATATATTGAGGGTGTTGAAGCTTTCATAGAATTTGCATCATCAAAACAAAAATATGTTTTAGAAGGAACAATTAAGTTTCCTTATAAAAAATGTTCTCTGAGAATGTTTGACACAGTTGACAAGGTTGGGGGACATCGCTTGCGGTTTGGTTTTCAACCAGATTATCTTTTTTGGTTTCAACACAGTGAACGCAGTTCCAGAGAAGATCCTAATAACTTGATTCTAGATCCATCACGATTTCAAAATTTATTACATGATGTTGCAGGTCCATCTGTGCAACAAACTGAAACTCCCGATGATATTGATTTAACTCTTGAGTTGGCACCATCTGAATTTTATGATTTGTTGAGGTATGCTGAGGATACATTATATCCTGGTTGCAAGATAAGAAAATTAGAAGTGGTTGAAAAATTTATGGCTATTAAATCAAATAATGAAATGACAAAAAATATTTTGATCAGATATTTTCTTTGGTTAAAACACTGTTACCTGAAAGAAATGTGTTGCTTGCAAATTAATATGAGAGTAAGAGGCTAGTTTGTAATATGGGCCTTAGTTATCGGAAGATTCATGCATGTCCAAATGGTTGCATCTTATATTCTGGAGAAAATGATTCATTGGATAGTTTTCCCACATGTGGATAATCGAGGTATAAATAAGATCAACCAGGGAAGTCTAGATTGATTCCAGTAAAAAAGTTGAGATATTTCCCCCTTACACCCAGGTTGCAACATTTATTTATGTCTCAGAACACAACATCAATGATGTCTTGACACAAAACCAAGCTTTCAACTAATAAAATCTTGAATCATCCATCTGATGGTGATTCATGAAAACATTTTGATCGTCTGCATCCGTATTTTTATATAGAAGCCTGAAACATGTGATTAGGTCTTTCTACTGACAGTTTATATCCATTTGGGTCTTATGGTAGTCAGTATGCATGTTGTCATGTCTTTATAACTCCGTACAATTTGCCTCCATGGATGTTGACAAAGGAGCCTTATATGTTTTTGACTCTATTAATCCCAGGAAATCCGAAAAAGAATATTGATGTTTATTTGAAACCATTGATTGATGAGTTAAATTCATTGTGGAGTGATGGTGTTAATAAATATAATTTTTCTGTGAAACAAAATTTCATATTAAAAACTACATTGATGTGGACGATTAGTGACTTTCCGGCATATGTAATGTTATCTGGTTGGAGTACACATGGTCCGAAATCATGTCCTTAATGTATGAAAGACAATAAAGCCTTTATGCTCATCAATGGAAAAAACCTTACTATTTTTATTGTCACTGTAGATTTCTTCCAACCGATCAACCTTTTCGGAGGAAAAAATCTCATTTCATAAAAGGTACAATTTAAAGGGATGAAGCTCCAAATATGATCTCAGATACAGAGTTAAAATCAGTTGTATTTTCATTACCTCCCATCACATTTGGACCAACAGTAAACCAACAGAAAATTCATGGCTTTCGGAAAGAACATAATTGGATAAAACAGAGCATTTTTTGGGATCTTCTGTATTGGTCAGATTTGTTGGTCAGCCACATATTGGATGTTATGAATATTGAGAAGAACTATTTTGATAATTTATTTCATACAGTTTTGGATACACCAAGTAAAACCAATGATACTGTAAATTCATGATTAGATCTTGCCCAAATTTGCAGGCCACCAGAACTTGAACTATTTGAAAATGTCAGATCACAGAGGTTATTGAAGCCAAAAGAATCTTATACACTATCCAAAGAGATTTTCTTATTATTTTTTTCAGTGGATTGCAAATTTAAGACTTCCAGATGGCTATGCTTCCAATTTGGGTAGATGTGTTAAGAATGGTTATATTACTTGATTAAAAAGTCATGGTTGTCATGTTATAATGGAAAGACTAATGCCGATTGGATTCAAAGGTTTGTTGAATTCTATGATTTGAGATTCGATAACAGACATATCATATATTTTTTGAGACATTTGTGCTGCGAAAACAGACTACGATGTTCTAAGAAAACTGGAAGAAGATGTTGCTTTAATTATATGTAAACTGGAAAAAATCTTTCCGCCGACTTTCTTTAACTCAATGGAACATCTGATATTACATTTCCTACATGAATATAAATGTGGAGGTCCTGTACAGTTTCGATGGATGTACCCATTTGAGAGATGCAAGCAGAAATTGAAGAAACAATTATGTAACAAAGCATTAGTTGAAGGCTCAATTGATGAAGCTTATTTGCAAGAGGAAATTTCTTTTTTCTTCTCTAATTATTATGAATCTCAATATCCATCAAAACACAATTGCATGGGATGAAACAAGGGGGAATGATAATGAAGAAATGGACAATCAATTAACAGTTTTTAATCAACCAAATCATGGTTTCGGTGGAGTTCATGAATGATGGATTTTAGATGATGAACATCACAGAGCTCATACATATGTTCTGCTCAACTGTGAATAAATGACATCATTTGTCCTGTAAGTTCTTCTATAAATTATTCTATAATTTATGATACAATATTTAAACTTATTTTATTTTTAGGTTATATGATAATAATATCAAGAAACAACTTCCACAAATTACAGCAGCTTCTCCTAAAGAACGTAGTAAAAAAAAATTCTCAATGGTTTCCAAAACTGGTAACATAAATTATTGATGATTTAGTATAAATTCCGATTATTATTTATTATATTGATAATTGTTTAAAAATTTTCAGGTGTCTCAATATGCTGATAAAATTGATAAGCAAATATGTATATTGGGTAACCCACCATCCAAAATGGTTAAATCTTATAATGCATATGTGGTGAATGGTTTTCGATTTCATACACATGCATACGGGGAATCAAGAAAGACAATGAATAGTGGAGTTTTCTTGAGAGGATCACATCATAGAGAAACTGAAGTTGACTTTTATGGCATTTTGGATGAAATTATTGAGCTGTGTTATCTAGGATAGAATTATATAACAATTTTTAAATATCAGTGGTTGGATACTGAGAGAGGCTTTCATGTTCATCCGACTTCTGGAATTGTCGATATTAAATATAAAAGTCTTCTTGGCAGTAAATGAACCATTTTCACTGGCTCAACAGGCACATAAAAATTATTATGCAAAGTACTGTGCTACATCAAGATACTTGAGTGATTGGTAGGGCATAATAAAAATGAAATCTCGATAAAATTAGTTTACTCAAACTGAATTTGGTTCTCCTAAACTGGAAATAATTGAAATTTTTCAAGAGACTACTCAAAATCCATCTGATTCACAAAGAGATGTGAATATCGATGATGACACCCCACAATTAAGTATCGATGGTGATGAAGATGTTAATGATGTTAAAAATGAATTTGAAATGACAATAGATGTTGAAACTGAAACTCATATGGATATTGATGATGCTGAGGAGGAAGATGAATACATTGAAATTGATAGATATAGAGAAGAGGATGAAGATGAACATTGACACAGTTAAATGCTGGTTATAATCATAACTAATATATATCTATATATAATAGTTATTTTCAACTATCTGCTAAAAATAAATATTTTGTGTTTCAGATGGCCCAAATATATATCGTGAGTTGCTGGAGGCTGACATACCATTGGATGAGGGAGATTTTGGATCATCTGAACCTCAACCTACTGGGAGTTCAGGGGGTACGCGGAGGGGGTTCGGTCTTGCACTACTAATGATTCCTGACTCTATCCTTGAGTGACGTCCACATCTTGGTTTTGATCCACACACACGGAGGTATGGTAACCTGTATATTTTAGTTATCTTTCATTAATTTATTTATATATATACTAATTGTTTGATTATTTATTCCTTTTTCACAGTTTTGCGCATGTAGCTATTGGATAGGGAAGCGCTATCTTGCGCAATTATTTTTCTCATCCATGGATCACAGGGGAACAGATTCTCGTTGATGTGTGACGCGACATGTTCCATCATTGGCTAGTACGTAAATAAATAATATTTATTTTGAAATTTATTTTATTAATAACTTGATTTTATAAATTATTTTTAGGGGTTATGGTATCCTATTGATGATGACATGCGCGACGCTATCCACGCAACATTGGAGGCCTCTATACGTTACCGTTTCCGTTAGTTTTTGCACAATTTGAGAAGGACAACCATTAAGAAAGCAGGAGTGATAGAATTTGATGAGTCCTGTAGAGTTCACCAACTAGAGTATATTTCATCTCATGTTTGGTATGGATTATGTTTACACTGGTTGGGTGGTGGATTTCAGAGGAGATCTTTAGTGGGACGCTAGATCCGGGGGAGACAGGAGGTGACACATTGAGCTGTTAGCTGCTTATTCAGTTCGCATAGAGAATATATGGTAAGTATATTTTTTAAATATTTTATATAACTTTAAATATAAACAATTTATTTAATATTTATATCGGCAGTCGAGCATCTCGATATTACGGAGTTCGACATTTATCGGAGGATGTACAATGATCCAACCACTAGAGAGATTAGAGGTGATCGTTAGCATCAGATTGTGGTTAGTATTATTTATTCAGTTTGACAATTAACTGCATATAATATTTTCACAATTTTAATTCTAAATTGGAATGAAAGGAGTCATATGAGGCTGCGACCTCTCAGACACAGGTTGAGGGTCAGGACGAGACGACTGAGCAGACCGGTGCTCACCGTTTCGATGAGGCGGCTTGGATGCAGGTGACTCAGTATGTCTTTGAGAAGGGCCGGGTAGTTGGTATTAGATTTCATTTGACTTCTGGTACATATTATGGTACTAATGCAATGTCGGTGTCCAGCTCGAGAGGATCACATAGAAAGACATAATATTTTGGCTCACAGTATCAGGAGCAGTTGCGAACTTAGGTTGAGCTTATAGAGACTTTGTAGAAGCAGCATGAAGAGATGTGCCGGCTACAGCAGTAGTATGAGCAGCATCACGAGGAGGAGCTGCATCGATTAAATCAGCGACAACAATAAGAGTATCATGAGAAGTTGAAGTACATGTGCCTTATGACTCGTAGTTTAGGGACAGATTTTCCTCCACCTCCTCTAGACGACCCCCCAGTGATTTGTTTTTGATGTTAAAAACATTTAAATTCATGTTTTGTAATAATATAAACTATTTACAGTTTCTTTCTTTTATATTGGTGGAAATATTTCATAATTTAATTTTTGTTAATATTTTATTATTTATTATTAGTATTATATATTTTAATATTTTTTTATTTTAATAATAATAATAATATTTTATGATTTTTTTATATTATTTTGAAAATATTGAAACTTTTAATAATTTTTAATTATTTTATTATTTTAATAACATGAATATTAATTTTTTATTAATCATAATTTTATTAATAATAATTTTATTAAATATATTTTTTTAGTATTATATTTTCTAATGTTTTTTTATTTTAATAATAATAATAATATTTTTATTTTATTATTATTTTTATAATAATAATATAATTTCTTCATTAATCATAATTTTATTATTATTTTAATTATTTTTAGTATTTGCGACGGGGTCTTTTGTGACGGGGCCCCGTCGCAAATAAGTGAAATATATTATTTTAAGATTAGTATCTACGATGAGACAATAGGAATGTCACAATTAGTATTTGCGATGAGTCCATCACAAAAGGTTTATGGGAATATAATGTATATAATCGAAAGGCTACTTGTGACGGGTAAGTTCCCCATCGCAAAAAATAATTATGACGGACCCATCACAAAAGGTGTTTGGGTATATAATGTATATAATCATGAGGTTTTTTGTGACGGGCCTGTCGCAAAAAATATCTGTTGCGACGTCGTTTTCTACAACGTGCTATTTTCGATGGGGGCCCATCGCAAAAGGCTATTTGCAACAGGATCCCGTCGCAAATATCCCATTGTAAAAAACGAGAATTCCAGTAGTTCCTCTTCTTTCTCCTTCATTTAATTTACCTCAATACGTGATCCTATTTTCAATCTAAACCCAATTCAAAGGGGAGGGGACTTTTGTTGACACTCTATTCTATCAAAGATTCTAAAAAATGACCAAATGGAAATAATTTAGAAAAAAGAGGAGACAGACACACGAAGAAAATCAAGATTTAAAAAATAATGAACTTTGGATCATCCTAGTCATACCTAAGTGTTGTCGGCATGTAGCCTACTTGCGTGCACATATCTAGTGCGCATACAACTTGAACTCCCAATATCATTCTCACCTAGGCTCTTGTTTTTTCCTACAAATAGACCCTTGGGGCCTTTATTTGTATGAATGAATTTTCCTGAAGCTCAATTGTTGCTCTGGTTTCCCTAGTGCTTAGCCCATGTCTTATTAAACTTTCAAGGTATTTCTTTAACTCCTAGATAAGATGATTTGAAAAAGGATAACAGGACTTATGTTCTTTTAGTGTTTGTAACTCATAACACTTACACAACCTCCCTAAAATCAGAAACACTTGTGCGCCACTTATTCCTTTCACAGGAACTAGAATTCCCCATTTTTAGGATCACATATGAATACTCCTGAAGGCTGGAGCCAAGTCCCTCCCAAATATTACTATATAGGTTTTTCATCACATAAGTAAATATCAGTTCTCCCAAGCATAATTTCATGCCCATACTTGCATCACCTTACCTACTTTGGTGCCCCTCTTTGATTCAATTTCTCTCTTTAGTCTACAAGCCATCAAGACCTCTTAAGAGACATCCATGGAAAGGATTATTATTAATTGTCTCCCTTTTTTGAAAGGGATTCTATTTATACTGTTGGTTGGAGTGGACACTCAAGAGGGGGGGGGTGAATTGAATTCCAATTAAAATTTATGTTAAAAAATATTACTTTTAAAATCCCCCAATTATAATACAAAGTTAAACTTTATTGAATTTGTATTACAGTAAAGGGTCAATTAGATTCTCAAGAGATTGATTAGTTCTCAGTTAATTCAATCTGAAGATTAATTAACTTTTGAACCTAACCTAATGATTTACAGTACATACAAACACTTACTAATTTAACTATCAAAGTGACTTTAAAATATATTTGTATTTTAAAGTAAATAGCAACAGAAAATAAAATATATAGTATACTTTAGACTTAATCTAAGATGCACAGTAGATGTAAAACAAGTTTTTCAGTCTCAAGCCGAGACCTAATCCACTCCACTTGGTGATCACCTACCACCAAGCAGTTTATATAAATAAACTTTGATCCACACCCTAGATCGGGGTTACAATAGAACATAGACTGTCTAGTCCATGCATGGACTTCTTCCATAGTTTTCATGGGTAAACAAAAACAATAACCAGGCCACACAATGACCACTTCCACAGTTTTCGTGGGTAATCAAAAATAGAGAGTTTGGTGTAAGGATTTGGAAATCCTTCAGTTCAGCACATGAGTCAGAGTGTGTGTGTAAACTATGCAATGTACACACAATACTCAAAAGTAAATAAAATAATCACTAAGAGAGAGTAGATGTGAGTTTAGAATGGTCTTGTGATTATTAATGGAGCTCTGGACTCATTGTATAACACAGAAATGCTTCAAAGTCCTTCTCTTAGTTTTTCGTTGAAAAAACAGAGTGTTGTGGTTTAGCTTATGTTCTTCAAAAGTAAAGATGTTCTCTTGATTCCAATGTACTTTGTGTGTTCTTCAGTAGATTTGGATTGCATGCATGATAAAATTACTTCTATGAAGATATTGCAGTCTCTTCTTCGTGGTTGTGATCAAGATTGGTGTTCTGTTCTGTACAGTGCACTCTCGTATTCTTCTTGTCGCGTGTTGTATTGTATCTCGCACATTATTGGGCACTTTTCTCTTTATCTTTTAATGCATGAGTGTTAGACGACAGGTTCCATGTATTTTGTGCCTCGTACCTCGTACTATGTCTAAAAATAAAAATTAAATATGTCAGTGCATTAAAGACGTTAGATATGACCATTTAAAAGTTAAATAAAAAATGACAAAATAGTTTAAGAAATGGTGTCATAGTATGTTATGAAAATAGTGTCTTCTTCACGGTGTCTCATTCATGGTGTCTGAGTCATGGTGTCTCCTTGTCACGGTGTCGCCTTCACTGTGTCTCCTTCATGGTGTCCGAGTCACAGTGTCTGACTGACGGTTTCTGGCTTCCAGTGCCTTTCTCATGGTTTCTGGATCCACGATACCTTGATGACTGTGTCTGGCACTTAGGAAAACATAGTGTCTGGCTTACAGTGTCTGTTATTAGTTCCTTGTTTCACAGTGTCAGGCTTACGGTGTCATAGTGTCTCATGCTCACGGTGTCTCATTGGTCACAGTGTATTGTTTTCACGTTGTCTCATTGGTCACGGTGTCTTGTCTTCATGGTGTCTTGCTTTACGGTTCCTGGCTCACAGTGTCTTGTACTTAGGCAAATAACAGTTTCATACTTAAAAATAAATATGCATAAAATGAATTAATATTAACCATTATCATCTATGAGATAAATTGAAACATAAATACACAGGATTAATAGGATTTGTAATTATCATTGAGATTTGTAAACATTAACGAGATTTGTAAACATTATTGAGATTTGTAATCATTAATGAGATTTGTAATTATTATTGAGATTTGTAATCATTAGTGAGATTTGTAATTATTATTTAGATTTGTAATCATTAATGATATTTGTAATTATTATTGAGATTTGTGATCATTAATGAGATTTGTAATTATTATTGAGATTTGTGATCATTAAAACATGATTAATATATGAGGAGTCCAAAAATCTCCCCCCTTTTGATGATCACAAATCAAGTACAATTAAAGGGTAAATTGAATGTAGTTACAGAGAAAATAACATATAGAATAATAGATAACATCTCACTTTTCTCCCCATTTTGGGATTATCAAAAAGTATAAAGAAGAGAGGGAAAACAGTGCATATTCCCTTAAACATAAGCAAAGTCTAGTACATCAAAAATTAGTAAGACAAAAAAAATGAATGACATCCCCATCAAAACGTAGTAATCACTGGTCTTCTTCAGGGATTGGACTTCTCTTTACCTTTATCAGCAACAGAAGAAGAAGCCATAGGGGTAGTGGCTGATGTAAAAGAAGTCATAGAAGTGGTAGATAGAGAAGGTAAAGGGAGTCCTTCAAAGATTGAGGGAGCCATAGTAGGAGTTGTATAAGATCTAGGCTGATGCTGGTCAAGAACGACAGGCTTGATCTAACTAAGATCTTGGCCAACAGACATGGTTGTTAAAGGTAAGGTAGAGGTGAAAGTAGGTAGTCTAGGTCTGAGAGGAGCACCCGCTGGAGCAACAATTGTTGTGCTTTGAATATGAAGATACGGTCTCAGAAGTTTGATGAATTCTGCAATAATCTCTCCTCCATACTACATTTCCTTTTCAAAGTCATCTTTATTTTCCATGAACTTTTACAACAACCTGGTAAACTCGGTGAGCTTCTGGACTTGGGTTTTGAAGGCTTGGGTTACAGGAGGAATTATTAGATTCTTTATAAGATATTTGAAGTGGTTGGTCATGTCAGTCTTTGAGAAAATCCGGTTGAAATAGAATTCCTCTTTCTTAGAGATTTCCTGATGAGCATCATTGTCCATATTTGAGTGAATTTGAACTAGTTCAAGCACTCTATCATTGTTCTTAACAAATTCAGATAAAGGAGCCGTATCAAAAACACTAAAAACATTATGAAGTTCCTCCTTGAATATAGATCTGAGCAAAGTACTATCCAAGGAAGGAGTGCAGGTTTGACCAGAGGAAGTAGAATCTTTGACAGTAGTGGTCAAGGATTTAAGTTGATCATCTTGGGTTGAATGTGCCAAATAATCTTTTCTAAAAGCAGTGAGGCATCTTCATGACTCAGTTTGGACACAAGACGAGGTTTAGAGGACAATATTTTCTCAACTCCAGCTAAGATGGTGTCTCCAAAGACTTTCAAATCATCTTTACTGACAAATGACTGCTGATCAGGTAAAGGTGCAACCTCAGATTGAGGTTCAGGTTGAGAGTATGTGGCAGATTTCAGTTGAAACATAGAAGAAAGATCAATCCCAGTTGCAGTAACCTGTTGAGATTCACTCACATAATAGAATCTAGGGAATTTATACTGATTGTACATAGAATATGGCTCAGTAGGTTGAGATGCTTCATCAGGATCAGCCTCATCAGCATCAGCTTCATTAGTCTCAAGATTTTGAAGTTCCTCCACCTCAATAGATGCTTCCTTTTCAGGAACATGAGGCTCATGCATTTGTTCTAAATCCACTGGTTTATCTCTCAATTCCTCAGCCATTTCTTGACTATCCAACCGAAAGGCTATCTCCATCCTCTCTTCAACAGAGGGTATTATCTAAGGAACTAATTTCTCTTCAGAGAGTTCTTCCAGATTTTCAACTTCCATAACAAGGATTTATTCTTGTGTTGCTTCTTGCGCAGTAAGGAGTTTTCCTACTATAGCCTCTTCCATGGATTTCTGCTCAGATTCCTCCATATGAGGTAATTCTGCTACCTCTTCCTCTTCCTCTTCCTCTTTTGAATATTCCACAACTTCATCTGGTTCCAAACCAGGATCAGAAATGTCCTTTTTTACTTGTTGAATAATCCACAGGATTGAACTTTTCATAGAGATTATCATTATCTTCACCCCACTACTTCTTCCAGGGGTTCTAGTTTATTTTCGTTCTCCTGACGGTAGATTTGGATAAACAATATTCATAGCCCATAAGCATTTCTTCATTGGGACTGACTACTCCTTTTGCAACAAGTATTCCTAAAATCATCCTAGAGTCGAACAGAGATGTAGATTAGGATGTGACCTTGAACAATTCACATGTATGTTGAATGATATATTTGCACAGATTTATCTTGTGGCCATTCTTCATAAGATGAATCATAAAAACATCCTGATACTTTAAGATAGAAAATTCACCTTTCCTTGGGATAACTGGATTTTGAACAAACTTAAAAATCATCCATGTCTCCCCATCAAGTTAAGTAGTTATGGACCTTCTCTTGGTTCCATTTCTAGTTAGGGTTTCCATTACATTTTCTAGGTCAAAGAAATCGGTTGTAGGTGGGGGGTCTCTCTGATAATCATCACAGATCCATTCGTGAGGAATCCAAAGGCATGCATCCCATAACCTCGATGAGAAGGATAATATTTGGCCATTAACCCAACTCCTCACAACAAAACTTTCACCAGAATCAAAAGAAAATTGTAAATACTGATAGAATTGGGTGGCCAGCCTTGGGTAACTGGGTCAATCCTTCCTAGATAACCATTAGAGTCATCCTTGTTCTCTTAAAACTTTTAAAACAAGATATTTTATAGACAAAATCCACTCAGGGAAAATTTACTTTTCATGTACAACACTACGATTTACCAGGTTTGGATTTAGCGGTCCTTCGGGTGCCAACTTCGGTGCTATTTACTTCTTCTTAGAGCTATGCTTATCATGTGTGGATGAAGACGGATGCTTCATCCTTGGAATACACTGGATTTTTGAGGAAGAGAGAAGGAGAATGGTTGCAAGGTTGAGAGGGTTCAAGAGGAGGCATGAGTGAAGAACCAAGTGAAACCCTTTTGTTTTATAATTTGGGAATATCAAACATCACAAAAGTGAAAAAAATGCGGGAAATTAAAAAGTGGTGAAATAATAATTGCCGCGATACGGATTAAAAGAAAAGCATAAATAATTTTCATGGTGAGACTGTGAATAGTCATTACGGTGTGATGGTAAATGGTCGTCATGGTGAGACAGTCAGTGGCCATCACAGTGAGATAGTGAGTGAACTGTTCGGTCATGGTGAGACAATAAATGACAGACTGTGAAAAAAATGCTAACTGTGAGACCATAAACATGAGACAGTAACCGAGAAACCGTGAATCATGAAGCAGTAAAGTAAAATATAGTAAAATATTAAATAGTAAGACTAGTAAGATATCTATTTGTGATTGATCATGCCAAGATCATGTATGATGTAATCTAATCTCTTAGAATTTAATGGTTCAGTGAATATATCATTAAGTTAATATTCATTAACAATGAATTCAAAATTTATATCACCTTTTTGATAATGATCCCTCAAAAAGTGATGTCTTACATCAATATGTTTTGTCCTAGAATGTGAAACGTGATTTTCTAAAATGTTTGTCACAATTTATTGGTACATGTATGAATTGATATCCATAGTCTAGTAATGTGTGCTTCATCCACAAAATTTGTTCCCAACAACTTCCAGCAGCTATGTATTCAGCTTCTGCAGTAGATAATGCAATAAAATTATGTTTCTTACTACACCATGATACTAGTGACTTGCCTAAAAAGTGACATGTTCCAGAGGTGCTCTTTCTATCTAACTTACATCCACCGAATTTAACATCAGAATAACTAACTAGTTCAAATGATTTTCCTTTAAGATAAAATAGTCCTAGATTGGGTGTATTCTTGTGGTATTTGAAAATTCTATTTACAACATTTAAATGATATTCTTTAGGTTTTTCATGAAAACGAGCACACATACACACACTAAACATGATATCAGGATGACTAGAAGTTAAGTATAGTAGACTTCCAATCATTCCTCTATAAGTGGGTTGATCAACAGATTTTTCATCTTCATCAAGATCCAACTTACAGGTGGTACTCATGGGAGTGTCACTAATTTTAGTGCTATAAAATCCAAAATGTTTTAGAATATCTCTAGTGTATTTATTTTGAGTTAAAACAATTACATCATTATTTTGAAAGATTTTAAATCCATGAAAGAATTTTAGTTCACCCATTAAACTCATTTCAAATTTGTTTTGCATCATTTTAGAAAAATCAATACATAATTAAGTTTTTGAAGATCAAAAAATAATATCATCTACATAAATTTGAACAACTAAAACATCATTAGAAATTTGTTTTATAAAAAGGGTAGGATTAGCTATTCCTTTTGTAAAATCTTTGGAAATTAGAAAAGTACTTAATCTGTCATACCAAGCTCTTAGAACATGTTTTTAACCATATAAATCTTTTGATAGTTTAAAAATATGATTTGGAAAATGAGGATTTGTAAATACAGGGGGTTGTTCAACAAAAACATCCTCATCTATATACTCATTTAAGAATGCACTCTTGACATCCATTTGATATAGTTTGAAGTTAAGATGTGCAGTATAAGAAAGTATAATTCTAATGGCCTCAAGTCTGGATACTATAGCAAAGGTATCCTCATAGTCAATTCCTTCTTCTTGACTATATCCTTGTGCAACTAATATAGCCTTATTTCTAACTATATTTCCATCTTCATCTACCTTATTTCTAAACACCCATTTAGTGCCTATGAAAAAAGTGTCCTTGGGTCTTTTAACAAGTTTCAAAACTTTATTTCATTCTAACTGACTGAGTTCTTCTTGCATAGCCATTTCCCAAAATTTATCATTGATAGCATCATCAATGTTTTTAGGTTCGAGCTATGACAAGAAGGCTTGATGTTCAACTTGATTTCTAAGAGAAGCTCTAGTTTGTGTTCCTTTCTCTAAGTCTCCAACAACAACATCTAATGGATGGTTTATAAGGGTTCTAACCTTTCTAGAAAAATAGGGACTAGTGATTTCATGTTCATCAACAAATTCTGGTTCATTATGACTTGATTGCATAGAATTTTCAAAATTGGAAGTTTCCACCGATTCTTTCACAGAGGTATGTGAAGATTTTGAGTTGATGTTCAGATTTGATACATCATCATCCAGATTTTCCAGGATGGTTCTAGGCTCATATGGATATGTTTCATCAAACTTGATATGGACAGATTCTTCCATACATTTATATCTCTTATTGAATACTCTATAGGCTTTACTAGTTATAGAATAACCTAGGAAAATTCCTTCATCACTTTTGGATGAAAATTTGTCAAGATTATCCTTAGTGTTGAGAATAAAGACTTTGCAACCAAAAACTCTAAAGTAATTAACCTTAGGCTTCCTATTGTTCCATAATTAATAAGGGGTCTTTTTGTGAATTGTTCTAATCAAGACTCTATTGATTATTTATCATGTGGTATTATTAGCTTCAGCCCAAAAGTAAATAGGTAAGTCATATTCACTAAGCATTGTTCTAGAAATCTCTTGAAGGGTGCTATTTCTTCTTTCTACTACACCATATTGTTGAGGGGTTCTTGGGGCAGAGAAATTGTGATTATAACAATTTTTTGAGAAAAAGGATTCAAACTATTGATTTTCAAACTCACATCCATGATCACTTCTCAAAGTCTTAATCTTAATTCCACTAAGGTTCTCTACAAACATAGAGTATTTAATAAAGTAAGAACAAGCTTCACTTTTGTGAGATAAGAAGTATACCCAAGTATATCTAGAAAAGTCATCTATTAAGACATAGACACAGTGCTTCCCATTTAATCTAGAAACTCTAGATGGTCCAAACAAATCCATGTAAACCAGTTCAAGAGGTTGTGAAGTAAAAACTTCTGTCTTTGGTTTGAAAGATATTTTGTGTTGTTTTCCCTTTTGACAGGGATTACAAACTTTATCATTTGGAAACTCAAGTTTGGGTTAGTCTCTATCTAAGTTCATCCTATTCTGTTTTCTAAGTTAATGTATATTGCAGTGTCCTAATCTTCTATGCCAAATCCAAGACTCTTTATGAAAATAATTTAAACAAGTAATATTTTGTTTGGCTAATGAATTCAAATCAACAGCATAAAAATTTTCTTTTCTCAAGGAATAAAATACTAAAGAATTTTTAGAATTAAAAACATTACAAGAATCATTTTCGAACGTAACATTAAATCCATCATCACATAACTGAGAAATACTTAACAAGTTGTATTTTAATCCATCAACAAATAAAACTTTAGAAATTAAAACTGAGTTGGTGTTACCAATTTGTCCTAGGCTGATGAATTTTACTTTGGAATTATCACCAAAGGTGACATGGCCTCCATCAACATTGATTAAGGTTTTAAAGCATGAGTAGTACCCAGTCATATTCCTTGATCATCAACTATCCAAGTACCATATCTTCTAATGGGAACTCTTCAAGAAAGTTTCCTACAAAATAGGTTTAAACTGAAAATGATTTTGGTATCAAGATTTTCTTGGGTCTAGACAGGTAAGAAAGCAGAGCTTTAGGTACCCAGATATTTCTTGTGGGTCTCATATAATTCACAGAATCAATAGATTTTGAAAGATAGACTCTATTTGGTCTATAACAATGTAAATAACTAGTTGAAGCATATGAATTTCCAGAACTAGAACTAACAGTATTCTGTCCAGATTTAGGAACAAATTTAGTTTTAGTGATCTGTCTCTTTCTAGTATGATAACCTATTCTAGTGGTATATTTTGGTGCCACTTGTTTACCTAAAATTTGATTTAGTGTGTCTTTTCCATTTGTGAACATTTATAAGTACTTTTTTAGTTTCTCATTAGATATTTTTAGTTCAGTATTTTCCTCAAGTTATTGGGCATTATTTTCTTTTTCTACATCAAAGGAAGATTTAACAGAACTGGTCAAAGCATGATGTTTCTTCAAGGTCTTATTTTTGTCCTTAATCTCATTACAGGTTTCTTCCAACATGTTAAAATATTCAAAATATTCTTCAAAAGACATGTTTTCAGATTTAGAATCATAATCAATTTTAGAATAATATGAATTCAGAGGAGTATCCAGTGTTACCTCTAATGTGTTTGTCATAAAACACATGTTAGCTTTATGAGAGTCTTTATAATTAGTAGAAGCAGAATTACTTGAAGTGTCTTCTGAAGAACTCCATGTTTCTTTCATATTTGTCTTATACTTTTTGTCCTTGTAGTCATATTTCTTTTTGAAATTCAACTTTGGACAGTCAGCTTTCACATGTCCTTTTCTTTTTCACTCATAGAAAACAACTTCATCACTCCTATTAGCTTTCTTCCAATCTTTCTTCCAGTGTCCTTTGTTGTCATATTTACCTTTGTAGTTTGATTTTCTGAATAATTTCTTCTTCCTATAAAACTTCTTGAACCTTCTGGATATCTGAGTCATCTATGCATCACTATCAGATGCAGTCTCATAACTACTCGAGATTTTAGTAGGTATATGAACTTCCTCCTTGTCCTTGCTCTTTGAGGCAGTAGATTTAAAAGCCACTGACTTCCTTTTTGGTTCATCATCTTCCTCCTTATTTACTTTCAGTTCTTATTCATACATCATCAGCTTACCAATAAGCTCCTTTACAGGCAAGGTACCAATATCGCAAGATTCTATAATCGATACAGATGTGCCTTTCCATTGGTCTGGTAGACACCTCAATATTCTCATGATTTGTTCCTTTGCTGGAACATCCTTTCCAAGTGAGCTCATAGTGTTGACAATCTCATTGAACCTAATATACATGTCAGAGAAAGGTTCATCCAAATTCATTTTAAAATTATCACATTTAATAGTATAAGTGTTCAATATCATTTCTTTAACATTGGTTGTTCCCTCATGGGAAATAACCAAAGTGTCCCAGATTTCATAAGCAGTTTTACAAGTAGATATTCTATTAAATTCTTCATCTCCTAAATCACTGTACAAAGAATTCATTGCTTTACAGTTATTATTATAATCAGTTTTAGTAGGTTCATCCCAAGTAGTTCTTTCAGTTTCTGGAATTTTATATTGAGTCTCTATAGCAGTCCATATATCAAATCCCATACTTTCTAAATGAATTTTCATCATATGTTTCCACTGGGCATAATTTGTACCATTAAAGAAAGGCGGCATATTGGTAGCATCACCTTCTAATCTATTTTCCATAGTTATATTTTAGCAAATATATTTAAAGAGAAAAAATTTAAAAAAAGCATAAATTTAAGATTTTTAAGATATAACTAAAATCACAGTTGAAAAACAGAGTATTTTAAAATCTTTAATAAACAAAAAGTCCCTCTGGTACCGAATGTTGTTCGGAGTGGACACTCAAGAGGGGGGGTGAATTGAGTTCCAATTAAAATTTCTGTTAAAAAATATTTCTTTTAAAATCCCCCAATTATAATACAAAGTTAAACTGTAGGGAATTTGTTTTACAGTAAATGGTCAATTAGATTCTCAAGAGATTGATTAGTTCTCAGTTAATTCAATCTGAAGATTAATTAACTTTTGAACCTAACCTAATGCTTTACAGTACATACAAACACTTTCTAATCTAACTATCAAAGTGAATTTAAAATAGATTTGTATTTTAAAGTAAATAGCAGTGGAAAATAAAATATGTAGTATACTTTAGACTTAATCTAAGATGAAAAATAGATATAAAACAAGTGGGTCAGTCTCAAGCTGAGACCTAATTCACTCCACTTGGTGATCACCTGCCACTAAGCAGTTTATATAAATAAACATTGATCCACACCCTGGATCGGGGTTACAAAGTACATAGACTATCCAGGCCATGCAGGGACCACTTCCACAGTTTTTGTGGGTAAAAAAAACAATAACTAGGCCACACAAGGACCTCTTCCACATTTTTCATCGGTAATCAAAAATAAAGAGTTTGGTGTAAGGATTTGGAAATCCTTCAGTTCAGCGCAAGAGTCAGTGTGTGTGTAAAATATGCAGAGTACACACACTGCTCAAAAGTAAATAAAAGAATCACTAAGATATATTAGATGTGAGTTTATAATGCTCTAGTGATTAGTAGTGTAGCTTTGGACTCTTTGGATAACACAGAAATGCTTCGGAGTCCTTCTCTTGTTTATCCGTTGAAAAATAGAGTGTCGTGGTTCAGCTTATGTTCTTAATGAGTATGGATGTTCTCTTGATTCGAATGTACTTCTTGTGTTCTTTAGTAGAGTTGGATTTCATGCATGAGACAATTGCTTCTATGAAGATCTTGCAGTCTCTTCTTCATGGTTGTGCTCAAGATTGGTGTTATGTTCAGTACAGTGCATTCTCGTATTCTTCTTGTTGCATGTTGTATTGTGTCTTGCACATTATTGGGCACTCTTCCCTTTATCTTTTAATGCATGAGTGTTAGCCAACAGGTTCCATATATTCTGTGCCTCGTACCTTGTACTATGTCTACAAATGAACATTAAATATGTCAGTGCATTAAAGACGTCAAATATGACCGTTAAAAAGTTAAATAGAAAAATGACAAAATAGTTTAAGAAACAGTGTCACAGTATGTTATGAAAATAGTGTCTTCTTCAAGGTGTCTTGTTCATGGTGTCTGAGTCACAGTGTCTCCTTGTCACGATGTCACATTCACTGTGTCTCCTTCACGGTGTCTGAGTCACGGTGTCTGATTGACAGTTTCTAGCTTCTGGTGCCTTGCTCATGGTTTCTAGATTCACGGTGCCTTGATGACTGTGTCTGGCACTTAGGCAAACATAGTGCCTGGATTACAATGTTTGTTCTTAGTGTCTTGCTCCATGGTGTCAGGCATAATGTGTCACGGTGTCTCGTTGTCATGGTGTCTCATTGGTCATGGTCTCTTGTTTTCACGGTGTCTCATTGGTCACGGTGTCTTGTCTTTACGGTGTCTTGCTTTACGATGCCTGGCTCACGGTGTCTTGTACTTTTTCAAATAATAATTTTAGACTTAAATAGAAATATGCATAAAATGAATTGAGCTTAACCATTATCAAGTATGAGATAACTTGAAACATAAATACACATGATTAATAGGACTTGAAATTATTATTGAGATTTGTAAACATTAATGAGATTTGTAAACATTATTGAAATTTGTAATCATTAATGAGATTTGTAATTATTATTGAGATTTGTAATCATTAATGAGTTTTGTAATTATTATTGAGATTTTTAATCATTAATGATATTTTTAATTATTATTGAGGTTTGTGATCATTAATGAGATTTGTAATTATTATTGAGATTTGTGATCATTAAAACATGATTAATACATGAGGAGTCCAACATATACCCCCACCAAAACCTCATAACTTATCAAAACATTGGGAAATGCACTTCAGTGTGTCCCCTATTGGGTTTGTATATCTGTAGTCAGAGGTTTCACATATTTGTTTCACAATGGGGTTAGGATTCACGGAGTTTCTGTGGGTTTGTATATCCACAGTCACATGGACCTTTCTCCCAAGAATAGTGTTGAGAAGTTCCTGGTTTGGAGGATTAGTGTTTGGGTTCTGTCCTTCCCTTTTTCTCTCTAAAACCCGGAACCTCAGGTTTCTAGTAGGGAAGGTACGTTTCACACTTGCTTTTCCATTCAAGCAAAGGTAAAGTCTTCCAACCCTACCGGGACCAATTTTAGGTCATCCATCCTGGTGTAAGCCCCTATCCTTAATATCTTAATCCTTTAGTTGTACCCTTTTCCAATGTAAAGTGAACAGAGGGGAGACTCGTCACCTCACCCTCTTCCACAGTCACTGCCGTAGGTGCGCCCTCTTCCACCAATAGTGGAGGAAAAGTGTGGGTGCCTTTCTTGAATCTCTGACATCCTCTTGTTTCTCACACTGATCATGACTCATGTGGGCATAGAGATTTTTGATGATCACAACATTTTCACAATCTAATGAACTATGAGAACTTTGATTCCCACCATAATTGGGATATATAGGAATCCTTCTCAGGGCCTAAGCTAATTGGATATTCTCTTTGGGAATCCAACCCCAATTCCTTTAATCTGGGCATCCTCCTTAGGAATAGGCCCCAAATTAAACCCCCAAAATTATCAAGGAATCTTTTTCAAGAATTAATCCCAAACCCATTTCTCTCAAAGGACTACACTCTCTTATGAGACTCATCGAACTATGTGTTATTTTATTCCAATCCACATGGGATACGTAGGAAGACTTATTGAGGTCCAAACACAACACTTGAAATCAACCATGTTCTCCTTTGACCATATTCTCAAAAGGGTATAATCATACTTGGAAATCCATATTCTTTCCATGTTATTTGGACTACTTCGGCATTAATCCCACATCAAACTTTTACCAAGAACATTTCTCTTAGATGTCCTTACCACATGACATTAAATAGTATGGTTTGGTCCTTATCATAAGAACTTAAGAGGCATGATGTTTCCCATTAAGCGGCACCGAACTTTGACGGTTCAGATTCTTTTCACAAGGATACGTAGGTAGCCCATTTTATGTGTATGATCCCAATATCAAAACAAACCTTTGTCTCCCTAGATGACAATAAATTCCAGATTGCCCCACTGTGTGGCTTAAAAACTAGTATCATTATAAATATGATTAAGGGAATCTCTAAATAGTTTATGAAAGGATACCATTGATAGAGAACCTCAAATATATATGGATATCTCCATTAATGAATAACCTCAAATACATACATATGATTCTAAATTTTACACATTTTAGTAAGTGAATTCAAATTCCAAGGTAAACTAATGTTATACTTGGTAAATTAATAAGGTTTCATGAAAATATCTTAAATTTATAAAGCGAGTCATGGAGTAGACAATAATTCCCCCCAAAAGGGTGTGATGAGTCTGACCTCTCATCCTCTCGACCAATGTACGTTTCTAAGTATCGTAATTTTCAATCTTAATGAACTCCTACCTTTTGAAATCAGGTCCCTTTTGGATAAATAATTGTTGGCTCTTTTCGGTTTCATGAATAAATCCAATGGAAACCGCCTGGAATAAGTGTTTATTAAAACTAGAACACACATTTCAAGGAACTATGAAATATTATGTAATATATTTCATTATTATTTATTATAAACACCTTATAATCATTCTTGAATGGTTAACATGGAGAATGAATCTCATCGCATTGTGGAGACGGTAAGCCGTACGTACGCATGAGCGACGATATCATTCCCCTAATGGTTAGATAGTCTATAATTGTATGGTATATGAGTTGTAAAAAAATAATTATTATGTTATATTCATTATTCACATCCACCATACTCATGAATATTCCCATCCAAATTATTAATTTTTTAGTAACAAATTACAACACTTCGTGGAGATGGTAAGTCATACGTATGCACGCATGGTGATATTTTTATTCGTAGGATGGATAAAATGAGTTATAAGATTGTCCAATAATTATAATAAAATCATAGAATTTAGAACATATTCGATTTATTACTTTATTATGGGAACAACATAAGAAGAGGAAATAGAAGAAGAAAATAATTTTGAAAGAGGCGATAAAACAATTACCTCTTTTTCGAGTATCTTCTCTTGGTATGCGCAAAAGAACTCCTTAATATGAATTTATAACCAAAGGGTGTCCTCTAGGATGAATTGAGGGAAGTTTGTTGGGGATTTGGATAGGGTTTGGCTGAGCCTAAGTGATTTGGATATGTGATTAAAAGAGGAGTGGTTCTCTTTTACAAGACAGGGGAGGGGCACCTTTGGAATATCTTTAAATATTAATTTATTATAAATTTATTTTCGATTTATAATGCTCCAAAACTCATTTATTTCTAATATAAGAGGAGTATGGGTAGAAATACTCTCAAACAAAAAAAGTTACAAATGTTTAATTTTATTTTAAACCTTATCATTTTGATTTATCCTCATTAATCTATTTCATTTTATTTATGGTAATAAAATTAAAATTCTTAAATGATTATAAATATTTACTTATGTGATCTAAATTACCCATAATTGGATATATTATGAAATTTGAGACCATATAATTTTCACTTTATAATTTTTAAATAGTTTTTTTCTATTTTTATATAATATAATAGTATTTTATTTTTAGAAAATATCAATAGTCTCCATTTTGACACTATTCATTTATATGAATTTAAATAAATCCCGCATTAAAGATACATTCAAACCAAAATATTTATTCAACTATTAACATGTCATTTTACCCTAGAAAATTTTAGGAACACATTAATTATTTCATATGATATTTATTTTAATATTTTAAAAACCATTTGATATTTCTATCAATAAAATAATTTCTACATCACTATTGTGTCATCATTAATGGTAATTATTTAATATCTAAAAATTATATATAAATTCCCCTGATGTAGATAATTGCATTATATTTCTGTATAATATTCATGTCTGATGTTTTATCATATTTATCACTATCTTAAAATTATTATACTTATAAGATATATGAAAGTGACATGTTTTCACCTTCTTTTGTTTTAATTATAATAACATCACCTTCATGGAAAAAATCCCATTGAATGTATGAATTATGACCCCTATGAGCTATTGGTCTACTTTAATTCATATAGTAGGATTTTGGAAGATGTTAGGGTAATTTTATTATCTTTTTCATGTCGTCAGTTACCCTAATTTACCCGATTTACCATTAAGTGTGGAAAATAAAAAATACTGTAGTTATTATTCATAATATCCAGAAAATAAAATAAAACTAAACTGTTAACATAATTTGGAACCATTTAATCCAAATATGGAATCCATTTTTCATAATTCAAAACAAATAATTGGAATAAAATTAATTTAAAATTAATTCTCATTTTCAAAACCAAAAAGCAGGTTTTTAAGAAGGAAAAACTTATCAAAAGATTGGCATGTGCTTATATCCAATTTAAATGTGAAATTACTTCCAATTACCAAAATTATATAAAATGATAAATAAATAATCCAATTACACTTTAAACCCAATTAAATAGATAATATAATTGTATAAATAAATTAGAAGAAAAGATAGTTTTGAATTAAAATAAATTATTTTTCACTATTCATTAAAATATTAATTTCAACAGAAAAATGCCAAAATTTCAACCAAGGTAAATTTTTATGCCCCTAATCAAATAAAATGTTTATTATGTAAAATATAACTTATAAAATTATCATAAACTATATTTAGAAAGGGTTCTCCATGAAAAGGCTGTAAAATTGTATTTCTTTGAAAAATACTTCTTTTATCCGAAAATATTAAATTTGATCTTATATCTTGTCTATAAAACACATAAGATGAATGTTAATGTTATATAAAATTTAAAATGTTTTTAATACTAATGGCTAGTTTATATCCCATTAAATAATAATATTGTAATAATATACCGTTCTTTAGTGAATCTTGATATTACATACAACACAAGCTATTGAGGAAGGTAACTTTTGCATGTAACACAAGCCAAGTTAGTGTTTCGTGTAGTGAAAGATTCCTCTTTTTATGTAAAACATAATACAATCATATTTCTTTTATACATTGATCAAAATCTATACTCAGTGTTGCGTGAAATGAATTCTAACAAACAAAATTGAAATTGTGTGTAACACAAGCAAAGTGTAGTGTTGTGTTTATTGAAAGCTAACATGGTTATGTGTATAGTGCCAACTAATATTGGTGTAACATAAAAATAAATCAAATAAATTAAAAGGAATCTATCTTTTAAAATCTTATTGTGTTACATTATTCCCCCCTTAAAATGAATTTCATTCTCAAAATTCGTCGGGGTTATAAAAGGTTTACTATGTGAATGTTTCTTTCATAGAAACCCACATCATAAAATGGAATAATAAAACTTATTTTTGAAAATAAATTTTAGAAACATAATGGTTACCCAGGGTAACTCATCATTGGGTTTCCACATTTGATAATATAGGTGGGAAGTGAAAACATTGATATGGAAGAAAAATTTTACCATTATGTTCTGATGGACAGTGATATAGAACAAGGTTTGGAGGAATTTTACACAAAAAAATCCATAAATCTGTGATGATTTATAGACCATTTGATTCATCGTTTAAAAAGGTACTAAGATAACATTTTTTGTTTTCAAGATCCTTTCCTTAAAGTTAAAGAATTTTTCTTGAGAATAAATACTTACTTGATTTTGGTACAATCTCACCATTTTTCATACCTTGAAAAATTTCCACCTCATCTCTTATTTAAAGAAATTAAGTTTAATTTTTCATTATTTAAGTTTTATCAGATCATGCGATAGAATGATAGGTCATTCCATCTATATCAACAAAAAGATTAGCATAGGTAATCAAATATGCATAAGTCCACCTAGAGTGAGATAATATATTGATATATAAAACATTAATCGGAGCATAACTAAAACTATACATAAATGGATAACCTTATAATCCTTCAAAAAACTAAAAATATAAATCTTTAGAAAGAGGTGAACTAAATCGATTTAGAATTTATCTCTCATATCTCATAAGGTGGTTCATGGTTGTCACATTCTGAACATGTGAATACCTTAATCATGGATTCTCTTGAAACATTGTAATAATATGAATTACCATATAACTTCAGTGAAAACATGCATTATATAAAAATTAACTCTTTCCACACACCAAAAATAAAAAAATTCTATATACTCAAACCATGATATCACTTTTTCCTTATATCAGTCTCGAGGTCATTAATACTATTAAATAACTCAATATCTCCTTATCCAATAATTATTCACATATCATGTGTTTTCCAAAAATATCTGAATACATTTTCATGGTTACTGGTACCATTCAACATATACTTTCAAATACTCAAGGAAAAAATTAGTATAACAATCCATTGATGTTGTTTTATTCCTTAGTACCATAAAATTACTTATATAATATTATTCTTGATAAACATTCAATTATTCCAATATCTTCTTAAATAATTGACCAAGCTTTATCATTATATTCCTCAACACTTTTTTCACCTCATACATCATTTTTTGTCTCTTCATCATCATCAACACAAATACTACCCATACAACCATCATAATTATCTTCATGATATTTCCCTTAGGTCATCGATTTGCATAATTCCCGTACATTCCACATTAAAAACATTTAAACATTGTTGATGTCTTTGTAATACCATTATCCTTGTCCATTGTGTTAACTAAACCTTTTAATTTGAAATTACTGGAATTTTGTCCTTATTTTCCCCACCCAAATCATCTTCCAGTTCATTTGAAACATTCTACTTGATTCATTTTACCACATGATTTACATGAGGAAAATTGAACTTTGTTTCCTCAATGTTCACTATGAAACATCATCTTTCTCTTATTAGTTGGGTCAGGAAACTCATTAAAGTTTATATTATTGATCATATTATGGGATTGATGATTAGGCATAATAATAATGTTTCACCTTCCAACTCCAGTTTATTTTGGTAGCTTCTAAATAATATCATTCCACTATCCATAATATTATTCGTTAACATGAATCCTCCAGTTTCCAGTCATTTTCTAAAATCCCAAAAGAATAGTGTGAGAGGGAAAAAACATATTAGGAAAACAACATAGTCAAGGGGGAGTAATTTCAATCTCTAACATCTTAGGATTATTCCTATATTATTAATTATCATTACTATAATTCTTGGACTATAACCTTTAGTTATAAATACCCTTATGGACATCTCTAGACATACCGTAAAAATATATCCAGGGATCTCACTAATGTTTTCGCACCCTAGTTTCCAATGGTGGACTAATCCTTCCTCTGATACCAACTCTAACAACCCAAGCATGAAATACATGGGTATTACATTTCTTTTGTGGAATACATAACATATTACACAAATATACACCCATAGGTCATATTAGTTTAGTGCCTATGGAAACATGGAACATAATATTTTAACTTGGCAGAATATATTTAACATCTCCCATAAAGAACTTCCCCTTTAGTTTTTTTACCTGAAACCATTATTTATATCCAAGGTAAAAGAAAACATAAATAGGGTGAGACAAAATGATTAGTAAGGTTAAATATAAAGAGCATGAAACAAAACACAAAGATAAGAATGTGAAAACATGAACATAAATTTTGAATATCAAAATCGCGAGTCATGAAATAAATCACGGAAGTACATAAGGCATAGATCATAAAGGAACATTAACCATGATAAAATAACATTGTAATAAAACATTTAATTTTGGAAAAAAAACTCATAATATGATTTCAATATTAGCCAAGGAATTTCTTCCAAGACCATCATAGTGGGAAAAGTCTATTACTAAACCGGGTTTACATGTTGTTCGAGCCATGTATTACTGCACCAGATTTACTTGTCATTACAGCCCTATATTACTGAATCATATTTACCTACAATTCCATTAATTCCTATATCATGAGATATAAATCTTTATCAAATTCATTGGATGGAGATATAGGTCCCACCCATATCATGATGAAATCATTAATACATGTTCCACAAAATCATTAATCAATCATCATAGAATAACCCATGAAATAAAATGGGTTTTTTAAACATCATTCCATCCCAACATTATCCAAATAAAATATCATTCAATCTTTAACACAATAAAATCATAGTATAAATATGTATAAAAAAATAACCATATTTCATCTTATATAGAAAATAATTTTGATAAAACACTTGAACATAATTCTTGAGGAAAATATTGTTTCTTCTTCAAAAATGTTTTCTTTTATCAAAATGAAATATAGTTTTAAAAGAAAATAATTTAGTTAAAAAAACATGAAATCATGTAAAGGAATATTCATAGAAATAAGGCATTAAGAATATGAAAAAATATTTTCATACCGTATAAGTAAAAAAACATTCTTCTCATACTCTTGCCGAAAAATTCAAAAAGTACCTCATACAGAAAATGAAAGAAAGATTACTTCCATACCATTTAATAAAAATTGTCCAATTGGTATAATTCACAATAAAAATTAGTATAATAATTGAAATATTTTTATATATGTGCGATACATGGGTGTGATTTATAAATATACCCCATTAAATACTTACGAATAAACAATCTCAGATAATAATGAGATTGCAAAATTATCCCTTACCTTAGGTCTGGTTTCTTCCATTTGTGTTCAGTAATCATGTATAGTGGGTTTAAAAATATTATTAACTTGTAATAGAACCATAATAATATTTAAGATATCATATATAATTCACTTATGACTTTATATTACCCGTTCATTTGTCAATTCCATGTTAAAGCAATGTTTTGGGTAATAATCGTTTATTTATCGTACATGTTTTGACTTGTTATTATTAATTTTATTACATATATAATGATTTAATTATGTCTATAATATAAAAAATGATTTATATATTATATATATTCATTATATAAATATATATAATAGATAGATAAAGGAAATAGAATACACCATTCATGGAGATGGTGGATCGTATGTATGCATGAATGTTGTTTCCGTTTCTTTGTTGAATTAAATGGAAACAAGTAATTGATATATATATATATATAATTATAGTTGTATTATTAGTTCATATATGTCATCGTTATTTATTATATATACCGTATAGTCGTTCTTTAATGGTTAATGTGGAGAATGAATCCAATAGCGTCGTGGAGACGATAAGTCGCATATACACACAAGTGACGAAATCATTCCGTTAATGGTTAAATATTATGGAATTGGATGGTATATGAATTGTAAAAAGTAATTATTATGTTATATTAATTATTTAAATCAATTATACTAATCAATATACCCATCCAAATTATATATTGTTGAATAAAAAATTACACCATAATGTGGAGACAGTAAGTCGTACATATGCATGCATGGTGATATTGTTATTAGTATAATGGATAAAATGAGGTATAAGATTATCCAATAGTTATAATAATATCTCATAATGTATAAGATACTGTATTTATTACTTTATTAGGATAACAACATAATAAGAGAAAGTATAAGAAGAAAAGAATTTTGAAAGAGGTGATAAAAAAATTACCTCTTGTTCAGGTATCTTCTTTTGGTATGCAAAAAAGGACCCTAGAAGATGGATTTATTCACAAAGGGTGGCCTCTAGGATGAAGTGAAGAAATTTTGGAGGAATATTGGTAAGGGTTTGTCTGATCCAAAGGGATTTGGAGGTGTGTTTTGAAGAGAAGGAGAGGTGCCCTTTTATAAGAGAGGGGAGGGGAACCTTTGGAATGTTTTGAAATATTAATTTATTATAAATTTATTTTAGATTTATAATTCTCCCAAACTCATTTATTTATAATATAATAATATTATGGGTCAAAATAATCTCATCCAATAAAATTTATACATGTTTTTATTTAATTTAAAAACTTATCATTTTGATTTATCCTTATTTAATCTGTTAAATTTTATTTGTGGTAAACTATTTTTAATATTAAATGGTTATAAATATTTACTTATGTGTTTTAAATTTTTCTCAATTGGAAAATTTATGAAATTTTAGGCAATATAATTTATACTTTTTTATTTTTAAATATTTTTGTGATTTTTAAATAATTTTATAATATGTTATTTTTATTAAATATAAAGTGTCAAATTTTTCACTATTCATTTATTTGACTTTAAATAAAATCCACACAGAAGATAAATTCAAAAAAAAAAATTAATACACTTCTAACATATCATTTTTATTTTGAGAATTCCTGCGGAAAAATAATTAATTCATATGATATTAAATTGAGTATTTTTAGAACCATTTATTTGATATTTCTATCAATACAATAATTTGTACATAACTATTGTGTCATCATTAATGGTAATTATTTAATCTCTAAACATTATAAATAAATTCAAATGATGTATATAATTTCATTATGTTTCTTAAGAATATTTATTTTTAATGTTTTATAATGTTTATCACAATATTGAAATTATTATACTTATAAGATATATGAGAGTGACATGTTGTCACCTTCTTTTGTTTTAAATATAATTACATAACTTTCATAAACAAAAAGTCCATTAAATGAATAAATTACGACTCCTAGGTGATACTGGTCGAATTTAATTCATCTAATAGGATTTTTTAGGAATTAGGTTCATTTAATTATCTTTATCATATTGCTAGTTACCCTAATTTACCCGATTTACCTTTAACTGTGGTATATAAAAACTACCGTAGTTACTATTCATAATATCCAAAAAAATAAAAGTAACATATTAACATAATTTGGAACCAGTAATTTTAAATCTGGAATCCATTTTTCATAATTCAAAAAATAAAATTTCCATAAATTAATTTAAAATTTATTCCTGTTGTTAAAACCAAAAAGCGGGTTTATAAGAGGTAAAAAATGTATCATAAGATTTTCATTTGTTTATTTACATTTTAAATGTGAAGTTACATAAAATGACCAAAATTGGATTAAATGAGAAAAAAATAATCCAATTATATTTTAATAAAAATTAAAAATATAATCTAACTATATAAAAATTTTATAAGAAAATGCAATTTTTGAAATAAAATGCAGTATTTTTCATTATTCCTTAAAATATGAATTTACTCAGAAAAATAAAAAAAACAGCCAATGAATATTTTTATTTCCCTCTTCCAAATAAAAAGTTTATTGTGTCAAATATAACTTATAAAATTGTCAAAAACTAGATTTAAAAAAGGGTTCACAATTAAAAGGTGGTAAAATTGTATTTCTTTGAAAAATACTACTTTTATCTGAAAAATTGAATTTTTTATTTTATCATGTCTAGAAACTACAATAGATGAATGCTAATGTTATATAAAATTCAAAAAATCATTAATACTATTAATAATGGCTAGTTTATATCCCATTAAATAATAATATTTTAATAATATATTTTTTTTAGTGAAAGTCAATATTGCGTGCAACACAAGCTATAGCAGAAGGTCGGTCTTGCATGTAATTCAAGCCATGTTAGTGTTTTGTGTAGTGATTGTTTCCTTTATTGTTATTTATAACATAATACAAATGTAGTTCTTTTATACATTTAACTAAATCTATTCTCAGTGTTGCGTGAAATGAATTCTATCAAAAGAACTTGAAATTTTGTGTAACACTAGCCAAGTATAGTGTTTTTTATAATGCAAGCTAATAATGTGTTACATATAGTGAAATATAATCTTGATGAATTGTAAAAATACATCAATTAAAGTAAAAACATCTATCTCATAAAATGTTGGTGTGTTAGAAACAAGTCAAGTAAAGCCGTCTATCATGCCTCATCCTCCTCTATTAGTTAAATCTTATAACAATTAATCAGATTGGCCCACTGAACCTCTACTACATGAGCTACATATAGATGATTACTATGATCCATCAGTGAAAAATAATGAGAAACCCTAAGCCGAGTATCATATAATTTTATTAAACTTCGTTTAATTTATTCACTTAAATTTCCCAAAGATCACCCAATTCAAACATGAACACAAACAATCGTGATGAATATACCTCTCACAGGTGTCTACCCTATAAGTGGCTAAATATCAATGGTAAATTTGGTGGACTTAGGGTCTTTATATCAGATCATTTGGGCCCTAAAATTCTATGTCCCTTCTAGTATCTATAGCCTATGTCATACACCAAGATCGAGCCAAATTGTTCCAACCATCTCATGAAATCCTAACAATTCTTAACTCTAAAATGTATATTATATCTCAACCAAACCATTTGATACCAATATATAATGAACCACTCCCTCTAAAGGTACCCCACCTAGAAAAAAATAAGTGAAGATAGATAATGAACCCTCAGTACCTCCTTCGGTGGGCCTTGGGTTAGAAAATAAAACCATGGGTATGAAAATCAGACATATATACTACATTATTCAAAATTATATATTAAGTATGAGGATATGGGATAAACCAAATAGAAAAAAACCATTTCATAAGGTAAATTCAATCCAAACCCATCCCATAATAAATGTATAACCTAAAAAATACAACGTATCCAAATAAATACCAAAATAAATCCTAGGCCAACGACTCAGCCGAATATCTAATGTGTTGGGTTTTAATGTTCAAAAAAATCCTAGTAGACATCATGGAAACCTAAAAATATAAGGCCTCGGACTTAAACCTTACTTAATATTAAATTAAATGAATAATTCACATTGAGGATCTTTTCATGTTTAGAGTTTTAGAGAATTAGGACATAACTATCACATCTCAAAAGATTACAAAGTAGAAACTTTTACTAAGTTTCCATAAAATAAAAACTCTTAAAAAGAAACATGTCCAGTTCTATGTTTTAGGTTGCCTGACTTTCCCTTGATCCCATCCTTGACCCTATTCCACGTTAAGTCCTGTGAAAAACATTTCAAAAACTTGGGATGAGCATAAAAAGCTCAGTAAGGGATACGCAAAGAATGAAAACTGTTAGTTTTTCAAAACAACAAGTAAACCATGTATACTTTATCAAAGTAATACTTTTCACCTTTTTGAAGTAGTAAAAACTCTTCTCTGAATAAAAGTTCATTACTTACCCTTTTGTAACCAAAATATTACCATAAAACCCATATAAAGATCACATAACATATAAAGGTAACTTGTGACATAAACATACTTAAGTGGAATAACCATAAGGTCGACTTCTATACATATCACTTAATGGAATAGCCATTCGGCCAACTTCCACACATACTTAATGGAATAGCCATATGGCCGACTTCCATACCCAATGCATTGGAGGTTATAACGTAACCACCCATCCTAGTATTCACGGCACCACCCGTCATATGGTTTATCACGTAACCACCCGTAAAATTTCCAAGTACCATTATAAAATTATAACACATAAAACCAATATAAAGGAATGATAACATTTCCACATTTCAATCACAATAAATCATTTAAATATATTAACAAAATAGAATCCTTTATCAAGACCATTTTCAATACCAAAATACATAAAATAGTATACGGTATTTATTTTATTTTAAAAACATTACGGCTTATTGAGGAAGCCAAAGATCAAATAATACTCACGACAGTAGAAAAAGTCATTGTCACCGTGTACGTTAAAAGAAACATTCCTTTTTGTCGTTTAGTAAAACGCTTTGTAGAAAAAGATTCCTTCTGTATAAAAGTAAAAGTCAAAGGGGTTTACACACCGTATAAATGAAAGTTGTGTATAAAACGAACTATTCCTCAATGAAAGGAGATTGAGACGAAGTCCCTTACAAAGACGGTATCCTTGGTTTAAGGATAAATAAATTAAATAATTATGTGTGACAAACTAATACACCAAATATAAGTGGATATTAAGTGTAAAATAATCAAAGGTTATTCACAAATATTCAAAGGATGACATATTCAATAACTACTTGTTGAACCCAAAGAAATCGAAATTGGGTTAAGAAGTTCCCTTGACAGCCTAACGGCGTCACATCAAAATGAGTTGATGAGAGATAAAAAAGGGTATCTCATCACTTGGACATAAAATTTACATCAATAAGGATATATTAGAACATATCCCAACATAACAATATGTAAATTAAAAGACCCAACAAAATAAGTCTTTTAAAAAGAGGAGGGTGAAAGGTTCCCTTACCAACTTGGGTATCTTTCGAAACATACACCCCATGAAAGAAGGACAATACATCATTGATGTAAATACTCATAAACGGAAGTATATTACACAAAGAGTAGAATAATGGGAAGTATATATACCACTCAATAGAAATGGTGGCAAATGTAGCATAAATCTCACGAGAATAAAAGTGAGATGAAAAATCCCTTACGAAAACTCGGCAGCCTAACGGCACCACTTAAAACATCCAAAAATGGATTGATGAGATCAAATAGGGTCTCTAATCATCTAAACATAAAAATTACAGTAAGAGTAATATAAAATATCATCCCAATCACAAGAAATATGAGCTTAAAAGGAATGACATAAAAGAGTGTACATAAAAAGAAAGGGAGGAGTAGGATCCCTTACCTCAGGTCCGACTTGACTCGATCATTCTTTAACATCCTGAATAATAAACTTGAGTTAATTTATACTTTCTTAAGAACCTTTTTCAAGTTCATTATTCATTTTATATCAATTATTGACATGTTATAAACATTATTTAATCATTTAAGTAAATAATGTTTGTTTTGTCGATATTTGGTTCTTAAGTCAAAAGTGGACTTCTTACAATTACATGTTGTTCGTGTGGTCAAAGGTTCTTTATATCCAGAATGACATTCCTGATTTGGATATCATATATATCATATATATCCATCATATACATGTATTTATAATATTAAATAATTATTTAGAGGTAAGAAATGAAATGCACCATTTACTGAGACGGTAAGCCGTACGTACGCATGAATGATACTTTCATTTCTATGTCATATTAATGGAATTAAAACTAAATGAGAGATGTGTATATTTGTAATTCAAGAATTATATTCATCCTTTAGATGTATAATACATCATATATATCCATTATATTTACTTATAATAGTACATTACATTTGAGGATAAGAAATGAAATGCACCGTTCATGGAGACGGTAAGCCGTATGTACGCATGAACGCTACTTTCATTTCTCTCTCATACTTTAATGGAATGAAAACAATAATGATATAAGGGTATATTATAATTACAGTATAAAACCATATATAATAACTTTAAATCCATCCTTTATACATCCCACAAATGGCATTAACGAATCAAATCACTTTGAGGGGTCGGTAGTCCGCACTTCCTAAAATGAAGATATCGCGTATACCCATAATGGAATCCATAAAGGTATGCCACAAATGAAAAATACAGAAGCTTAAGTAAAACATAAAAATATTATATATCATATATAAACATAGTGACATCTTAATGGCCACCTTTGAAGGTGTTATATGAGTGTTGAACAATCATCGTTTCGTGAGGCAGAAATTCGCCATCCACAGAAACAGTATGTTATTTAACCATTAGATGAAGGTCTGTGTAAGTGTAGCTCGAATAATTATTATAAAAAAATCCTAGTATATTTAATATACTGTATTTTTTACAAAATAAATGAATAAAAAGAGTTTAAGGGGTTTGATAAGCAAAATAAAACAAAAGAGCACAAGTGAAGACGTTACCTTAAAATTGGGTAACTCCCTTTGGTTTGAACCAAAAGGGTTTCTTGAAGAGCTTCCTGCCTAAGTTAAGGCTTCTAGGATGAGTAGAGGTATGTGGAGATACAACATAATTAGATATTGGCCGAACCAAAGTCTTGAGAGGTGTGGGTAAGGTGGTAGAGGTGGGGGCCTTTTATAAGAGGAGAGGAGGGGCACTCTTGGTAAAGTATAAAATGTTACTTTATTCTCAAATGGTTTTCGGATTTTAATTGTCCCACATTGATGTGTTTCGAGGATAAGGTGATAAGGGTTCTAAATCCACCCATCCAATAGGTTTTTCACATGTGTAGGTCCTAGATTGTGCATTATCTTTCCATTTTATTTAAATCGTTAAATAATGAGGTCATCGCTGCATCATCATGATGTCATAAAGAATTTAATTTATTTAATGTATAAAAATTATAAAACAATTACTATGATGTATTAAATCTTTGTATCTTTCCAATGACTATTTATAGTCAAAATTCTGACTTGTATAACCACATATAAAAATTGTTTTAGTAAAACAAATCATGTTTGTGACATTTTTATTTTAACTTTAAATAAAAGGAAAAAATGTCATTATCAAACCCAAGTGGCTCCGTGGGGTACCAAAAATCGACCCATGGGTTGTCTTGGTCGGCCATAACTCATACAATAGGTTTAGGACAAGTGTCAATATATTTTCATTTTATTATAATATCATTTTTACCTTAAATCACACTAATTACCTTTAATCGTGATTAATAAAACTTAAAAGTTACTTTTCATCAAAAATTATTTTCATCCCATTAAACCAAATTTTACTTAACAATTAAAATCATTTAAATTGGATTTTTGAAATTCAAATCACAGAAGTGGTAAAGTCCCTTTTAAACGAAAAAAATCATATTTTGTAACCACCACTTTGTGGTTTCACTATTCATCAAAAATTGAAGTTTTTCAGAAAAATACCAAACATTCACCCTAAGCTATATTTGATATTCCAAATTCAAAAATGATGTCTATTTTACCAAATTCATAACATAGAAGTTGTATTAATTAATTTTATAATTAAATCCCGCTGTTAAAACAAATAGCATGTTTTTATGAAACAATATCTTTCAAAAGATTGACACACATTTTTGTCCAATCTTAAAGTGATATTAATTACAATGACCACCATTGGATTAAATGGTAAAAATATATTCTATTTACACTTTAAAACCAATTAAAAAGATAATCTAATTATATAAATAAATTAGAATAAAAAGAGGTTTTGAATTAAAATACAACATTTTTCACTATTCATTAAAAAATGAACTTTATCAGAAAAATACCAAAAATTTACACAAAGTAAATTTTGATGTGACGATTCTAAAGAAGAATTTTATTTGGTCCAATAGAATTTATAAGAGTGACTAAAACTATATTTAATGAGGGTTCGCCATCAAAAGGCGGTTAATTGACCGTTTAAATAAGATTTATGCTTAAAATTGGATTCATTTGCATTTTAAGCCTCTAACATTTATTGGATAAAAGTAAAAACATTTAACAAACATATATAATCATATTTTAATTATTTCTATTCATTCCCAAAAACACAACGGCTACGTGTTAACAAACATTTAAAATAATATTATTTTATTACTAGTGTGCAGCGTATGATTTCAAAGAAACTCTTTGTTGCGTATTAGGTAAGCCATCGAGTATAGCGTTCCCTTTAAATTAATGTTAATATTTTATTCACAAATATGGATAAATATAAAAATTTCATATTCTTTATTTACCTGGGGTGTTACATCCTTCCCCCCTTTTGGTAATTGCGTCCTCGCAATTTTAAAATTGGGCTTGGAAATATCCTTGAAAGTCCCACATCGGAACAAGAGTCGGTAAAACAATCACTTTAAAATAAAGAAAGATAAGTACAGAGGTCACCCGAGATAACCCATACTAGGATTCCAAGTAGGAAAACATGGACATGGAGGAGAAAACATAGGGTCGTGTTCTGTTGGAGAGTGATAGAAAACATGTTTAGGAGAAAGTTAACCACAAGAAAATCACAAACTTGTGATGGGTTAAACGGTATTCGATTCCCCAGTAGGAAAAGTTAACAGACAACATTTTTGTTTTAAGTTACTCTTCATTGAGGAATTTATTTTTGAGCCTAACTAAATCATAATGAAACATACTTACTTGTCACGTAGACTTCCAACTTTTACTAGATTCCTTAATCAAACTCATATTTTATCCAAAAGATGAGTATTTAGGAAGACTTGTTCACATTAAGAGTACTATAATCAACTTATAGAGAATCGTCTAATCCAAAAAAGATAACTATATATTTCCCATTTCTTTAGACTTTAACCAAAACCAAAACTAAAAAGGTTAGTACAAGATCAGATAATCCAGAAAAGGATAACCCTTTATAAAAAGAAAATCTATTCTTAATCACCAAAATTTTCCCAACAAAACCCAAAGTTCAACGAGTACCATTCGATAAAAATTTGTCCATAAAATTCTTCAAAGTAAACCAAACTAAGATTGAATCCCAAATATTTTAATGATTTAGTCACATAGTCTTCTAAGTTAAGTCGTAACATTTATCTCCAAAAAAAACATCAGTTTCTCCTAAAGTCTCACATTGAAAAGTAATTAACCTAATCACATATCCTCCATGATAAGTTAATCATTTTCATAAAAATCCAAAATAAAATTACTCTTAATTCATAAAGTCACCTAACTAAAAATAAAAATCCATACTAACCAGGGACTTCACGTAGTCCAATGGTAGGTGATAAATACCCATTTCTCTTTGGTTGAGGGTTCGATTCCCACAGCTTTGTCCGACTCGACGGGTTGTCACACGGTCTGCGTGTTGTCCTTTTTCCAAAACTACATAATTCTTAAAAAATTCCCCAATAACGAGATAAAATCTTCAAAAATAACCATAATGTAATTTAACCTCAATTTTATCTCATGACTTTCACTTTCCATTATTACATATAGTAACCCATAATTACCTCAAAAGTAAGGATCATATAAACCCAAATGGTTCTTTATAAATATTTCCACAAAAGAACAGATTACTATTCTTTGAATAAAATTTTCATATATCAAACATCAGTGTTACACATACTATAAAAAGTCTTCTAATGTACCCCATCATGAAAAGAGACTTAATACTCTTAAGAATTCACCATAACTCTTGAAGCCCTTATATTTTGACTTCTTACTCATTAAACATTCTTCATGATCCATTAACCATTCCTTTATAACTTATTCTAAAATACTTCTTTCCTACAAACAAAATCATGAATCATATCCTAAGATTCCAAAATAGAAAACAAAAGTTAAGAAATTATCCATACCTTTGATTGGTCATTGTCAGTTTCTTCATCCTCAATCGGAATGGCATTAGGTATTGGTAAACGAGTATTTGTACGATCTTGGTGATCCCATTAACGAAACTTCTTCATAGGACATGTGTTTTCATAATGACCATGCACACCACATTTAATTCATTCAATTGACCCATCAGAAAGAACTTCTTTCCCTTTCCTTGAGTCAACTGGATGATTCCTTTTTCCATGGTAGGTTCTTGCTTTATGACCATCATTTCCACATCTATAGCATATTTATGTCCCTTTGAAAAATTTTCTTATGTGTTTCTTTCTACATCTTTGACACATAGGTTTTTGAACACACTTACCTTTATGATTATTACCTGCAGTTCTGTAAGGATTTGTTTCTCACATATATGATGCCTTATAGAAATTACCAAGGTTTAGGTGTTCAATCATGACTCAAGATAGTTGGTTGAAGATATACACAAGAGTTCTCATTGCAGCTCCCATATCATTCAGTTTCTCACTCAGAAAACTGTCACAGTTTCCTTCACATCCACTGTTACTTTGGTGCCTGCTAGATCCAGCCATTTACTAAAACCAAAAAGGTCAGTGTGAGTATATCAACAAAACCTTCATGTACTATTGAAAAAGATAAACACTAAGATATACTTACTCATTCACTATATCTAAAACTTGGACTCTTTCTGAAATCCTAACCATTATGGTAATGCCACTTATACTTAAATAATACCCTAACCTCTAAAGTTATCTAAACCGACCTCTGATACCAACTATAAGGCCCCGACCTTAAACATTACTTAATATTGAATTAAATGAATAATTCACATTGAGGATCTTTTCATGTTTAGAGTTTTAGAGAATTAGGACATAACTATCACATCTCAAAAGATTACAAAGTAGAAACTTTTACTAAGTTTCCATAAAATAAAAACTCTTAAAAAGAAACATGTCCAGTTCCATGTTTTAGGTTGCATGACTTTCCCTTGATCCCATCATTGACCCTATTCCACGTTAAGTCCTGTGAAAAACATTTCAAAAACTTGGGATGAGCATAAAAAGCTCAGTAAGGGATACACAAAGAATGAAAACTGTTAGTTTTGAAAAACAACTAGTAAACCATGTATACTTTATCAAAGTAATACTTTTCACCTTTTCGAAGTAGTAAAAACTCTTCACTGAATAAAAGTTCATTACTTACCCTTCTATAACCAAAATATTACCATAAAACCCATATAAATATCACATAACATATAAAGGTAACTTGGGACATAAACATACTTAAGTGGAATAACCATAAGGTCGACTTCCACACATATCACTTAATGGAATAGCCATTCGGCCAACTTTCATACATACTTAATGGAATAGCCATACGGCCGACTTCCATACCCAATGCATTGGAGGATATAACGTAACCACCCATCCTGGTATTCATGGCACCACCCGTCATATGGTTTATCACGTAACCACCCGTAAAATGTCCAAGTACCATTATAAAATTATAACACATAAAACCAATATAAAGGAATGATAACATTTCCACATTCCAATCACAATATATCATTTAAATATATTGACAAAATAGAATCCTTTATCAAGACCATTTTCAATACCAAAATACATAAAAGTTTATATGGTATTTATTTTATTTTAAAAACATTACGACTTGTTGAGGAAGCCAAATATCAAATAATACTCGCGACGGCGGAAAAGGTCGTTGTCACCGCATACGTTAAAAGAAACATTCCTTTTTGTCATTTAGTAAAACGCCTCGTAGAAAAAGATTCCTTTTGTATAAAAGTAAAAGTAAAAGGGTATTATACACCGTATAAAATAAAGTTGTGTATAAAAGGAACTATGCCTCAATGAAAGGAGATTGAGACGAAGTCCCTTACAAAGATGATATCCTTGGTTTAAGGATAAATCAATTACATAATTATGTGTGACAAATGAATACACCAAATATAAGTGGATATTAAGTGTAAAATAATCAAAGGTCATTCACACATATTCAAAGGATGACATATTCAATAACTACATGTTGAACCCAAAGAAATCGAAATTGGGTTAAGAAGTTCCCTTGATAGCCTAACGGCGTCACATCAAAATGAGTTGATGAGAGAAAAAAATGGTATCTCATCACTTGGACATAAAATTTACATCAATAAGGATATATGAGAACATATCCCAACATAAAAATATGTAAATTAAAAGACCCAACAAAAGAAGTCTTTTAAAAAGAGGAGGGTGAATGGTTCCCTTGCCGACTTGGGTATCTTTCGAAACATACACCCCATGAAAGAAGGACAATACATCATTGATGTAAATACTAATAAACGGAAGTATATTACACAAAGAGTAGAATAATTGGAAGTATATATACCACTCAATAGAAATGGTGGCAAATGTAGCATAAATCTCACAGGAATAAAAGTGAGATGAAAAATCCCTTACGAAAACTCGGCAGCCCAACGGCGCCACTTAAAACATCCAAAAATGGATTGATGAGATAAAATAGGGTCTCTCATCATATGAACATAAAATTTACAGTAAGAGTAATATAAAATAACATCCCAATCACAAGAAATATGATCTTAAAAGGAATGACATAAAAGAGTGTACTTAAAAAGAAAGGGAGGAGTATGATCTCTTACCTCGTGTCCAACTTGACTCAATCGTTCTTTAACGTCCTGAATAATAAACTTGAGTTAATTTCTACTTTCTTAAGAACCTTTTTCAATTTCATTTTTCATTTTATATCAATTATTGACATTTTATAAACATTATGTAATCATTTAAGTTAATAATGTTTGTTTTGTCGATATTTGGTTCTTAAGTCAAAAGTGGACTTCTTACAATTACATGTTGTTCGTGTGGTCAAAGGTTCTTTATATCCAGAATGACATTCCTGATTTGGATATCATATATATCATATATATCCAGCATATACATGTATTTATAATATTACATAATCATTTAGAGGTATTAAATGAAATGCACCATTCATAGAGACGGTAAGCCGTACGTACGCATGAAAGCTACTTTCATTTCTATGTCATATTAATGGAATTAAAACTAAATGAGAGATGTGTATATTTTTAATTCCAGAATTATATTAATCCTTTAGATGTATCATACATCATATATATCCATTATATGTACTTATAATAGTACATTACATTTGAGGATAAGAAATGAAATGCACCGTTCATGGAGATGGTAAGCCATACGTACGCATGAATGCTACTTTCATTTCAATCTCATACTTTAATGGAAAGAAAAAAATAATGATATATAGGTATATTATTATTCCAGTATAACATCATATATAATAACTTTAAATCCATCCTTTATACATCCCACATATGGAATTAACGAATCAAATCACTTTGAGGGGGCGGTAGTCCGCACTTCCTAAAATGAAGATATCCCATATACGCATAATGGAAGCCATAAAGGTATGCCACAAATAAAAAATACATAAGATTAAGTAAAAGATAAAAATATTATATATCATATATAAACATAGTGGCATCTTAATGGCCACCTTTGAAGGTGTTATATGAGTGTTGAACAATCATCGTTTCGTGAGGCAGAAATTCGCCATCCACAGAAACAGTATGTTCTTTAACCATTAGATGAAGGTGTGTGTAATTGTAGATCAAATACTTACTATAAAAACATACTAGTATATTTAAGATACTGGATTTGTTAGAAAAGAAATTAATAAAAAGATTTTAGGGGGTTGGAGAAGCAAAATAAAACAAAAGAGCACAAGTGAAGACGTTACCTTAAAATTGGGTAACTCCATTTGGTTTGAACCAAAAGGGTTTCTTGAAGAGCTTCCTGCCTATGTTAAGGCTTCTAGGATTAGGAGAGGGATGTGGAGAGACAAAATGATCATATATTGGCCGAACCAAAGGCTTGAGAGGTGTGGGTAAGGTGGTAGAGGTGGGGGCCTTTTATAAGAGGAGAGGAGGGGCACTCTTGGTAAAGTATAAAATGTTACTTTATTTTCAAATGGTTTTCGGATTTTAATGGTCCCACATTGATTTTTTTCGAGTATAATATGATAAGGGTTAGAAATCCACCCATCCAATAGGTTTTGGACATGTTTAGGTCCTAGATTTTGCATTATCTTTCCATTTTATTTAAATCGTTAAATAATGAGGTCATCGCGGCATCATCATGATGTCATAATGAATTTAATTTATTTAATGTCTAAAAATTATAAAACAAATACTATGATGTAGGAAATATTTTTATCTTTCCAATGAATATTTATAGTCAAAATTCTGACTTGTATAACCACATGTAAAAATTGTTTTTGTAAAACAAATCATGTTTGTGACATTTTTATTTTAACTTTAAATAAAAGGCATAAATGTCATTATCAAACCCAAGTGGCTCCATGGGGTACCAAAAATCGACCCATGGGTTGTCTTGGTCGTCCATTACTCATCCAATAGGTTTAGGACAAGTGTAAATATATTTTCATTTTATTATAATATCATTTTTACCTTAAATCACACTAATTACCTTTAATCGCAATTAATAAACATAAAAGTTACTTTTCATCAAAAATTATTTTCATCCCATTGAACCACATTTTACTTAAAATTTAAAATAATTTAAATTTTATTTTTGAAATTCAAATCACAGAAGTGGTAAAGTCCCATTTAAACGAAAAAATCAAATTTTGTAACCACCACTTTGTGGTTTCACTATTCATCAAAAATTGAAGTTTTTCAGAAAAATACCAAAAATTCACCCTAAGCTCTATTTGATATTACAAATTAAAAAATGATGTCTATTTTAACAAATTCATAACATAGAAGTTTCATTAATTAATTTTATAATTAAATCCCGCTGTTAAAACAAATAGCGTGTTTTTATGAAACAATATCTTTCAAAAGATTAACACTCATTTTTGTCCAATCTTAAAGTGATATTAATTAAAATTACCACCATTTGATTAAATGATAAAAATATATTCTATTTAAACTTTAAAACCAATTAAAAATATAATCTTATCATATAAATAAATTAGATTAAAAAGGGGTTTTGAATTAAAATACAACATTTTCACTATTCATTAAAAAAATGCACTTTATCATAAAAATACCAAAAAATTACACAAAGTAAATTTTGATGTGCCGATTATAAAGAAGAATTTTATTTGGTCCAATAGAATCTATAAGAGTGACCAAAACTATATTTAAAGAGGGTTCGCCATCAAAAGGCGGTTAGTCGACTGTTTAAAGAAGATTTATGCTTAAAATTGGATTCATTTGTATTTTAAGCCTCTAACAGTTATTGGATAAAAGTAAAAACATTTAACAAACATATATAATCATATTTTAGTTATTTCTATTCATTCCCAACAACACAACTGCTACATGTTAACTAACATTTAAAATAATATTATTTTATTACTAGTGTGCAATGTATGATTTCAAAGAAACTCTTTGTTGCGTATTGGGTAAGCCATCGAGTATAGTGTTCCATTTAAATTAATGTTAATATTTTATTCAAAAATATGGATAAATATAAAAATGTCATATTATTTATTTACCTGGGGTGTTACAAAAAAAATATTTTGTAAATATTTAGGGTGATCATAACATATGTACTCAGTAGGATCATACCTTGGTCTCTCATGCATATGTAAAAATACGATACCAATACACTTATGAGTAAATAATAGAACCAAAATGAACCTAAATAGGTCAACTAATCAATCCTATCCATAACATGGGACACTCACTAAATAAAAAATAAAATATAGTAATATAATAATACTCATATCGATAAAGGTACCTCATATCACATTCCCACTATGTTTCTTCTCTCATGACCCAACATCATTTTTCCTGGTGCACTTATACCTCTCATAATAACTAATAACAAATACACTAACAAATCTAAATCACATCCCCACTTAAAGTCACATGTTCTAACATATCACTTTATAGTAGAACAATCCTTTTAAACATATCATTACATGATTTTAAACATATTTAACTATCAAATTAGAGGCCAAGGATCGAGAAGTCTGGTGTCTTGGAAGACTAGGTACAAAAAACAAAAAACATGGGACTAACAAAAATTCTTTATTTATAATACATTATGAGATATTAACTTCTCTTGAACCCTTACATCTTCATAGGATAACCTAGGTATAACATAAACTAAGGTATGAGCTAAAAATCCCAGTAAAAGAATAAACATAAAATTAAATCCCAACACATGGTTTAGAAGGCATAACATAATGATATAAAAAGGCATGGAACATGATCAGTCATAAGAAATCATAATATATATAACATGGTATCATATAATCATGTATTCATAGTATTTTGTAAGCAATATAAAACATGACTTTAGCATGAGTCAAGGATAACGACCAAGACTGTTGCACATGGAGTACGAGTCATGGATAACCACCATAACTGTTGCACATAACCTCTCATGAGGCTAAACATTACCCAATGAATTGCAGTTATATCTGAGAACACCCATCACAAAAAGTTTATGAATATGTTTTCTACATAAATATTCATACATAAGCAATCAAATATAAACGTAGTGTTTACAAAGGGAAAGAATTGGGTATCATAATCATGTCACAAAGTATAATAAATGTTCATAACAAAAAAGTATCCATGAAAGAAATGAATTAAATCATACATGGACATTAATTAAATAAAATAGTAATATATCATGATTAGTGATGTAAAACTAAAGTGATAACAAGTTAAAATAGTATTTGAGAAACTTTAGAATTTTAAACATTTTTGTGTGGTTTAAGGAAAATATTTAAGAGCATGTAAAGAAGAAAATGGAATAATATTTTATAAAAAACCAGAAGTTAAAAAATAAAGTATAAATAATAAAATAATTTATTTTATAAAAATAATGGTGGATTAAAATATACTATAGATTGCACTTGAAATTGGGTATGAATTTAGGAATTTCCCTTAAATTGGGCTTGCTAATCCGGAAGAATTCCGAAGGAAACCTTTCAAAACATGTATATTCCAGAAAAGGATGGATGAATTAATCATCGTCCATGTGTTTGGAACATATAAAAAACACTTATACGATTTAAATAAAAATAAAATATAATTCCATTTGGGTAAAAAGAAAGTGTAACCTGAATGAATAATGGAGGTTTAGGTATAATCCCTTACCTTAAGTCTGATAGCCTTCTTTGACTGATCTTATTTTCCAATATAATAAAATTAAATTCATTAATTAAAAATTATATAACCATTTATACATGTATTTTATTTATTATAACATTATTAGGTTCCTTAATGTAATTTTTATGGGTTAAGAGATTCAATTTCATTGTTTGGGAGCGTTAATTTCCTGGGTTTTCATGACAAGTTTACCTGTATACATGTATGAAAGGTCTTGTAAAGTGGGGGTAATTACCCAAAATTGAACTTATATGTTATTAATTTTCATACATAGGTTAAATTGATATTATATATCTTTTATTTTTATATAATGAGGATGAATCATTATATAAATATTTATGATAATCATTTGGGTTTATTTTGGCGGTTTTCAATCACAACGAACTCATTTTATTTCATAAATTAATATCATTTGTAAAAAATGATTCTAGATCATTAAATAATATATAATACATATATAATAATATTATTCAACCATAAAAAGGGTTTCATGACCAAACTTTCAGACGGTAAGGGAAATTGAAAACTCCGTCGTCCATGAATGTGATAAATTAACATATTACAGACGATGTTCTATTTTTTATCATAAAAGGAGGAGGAAAGAGATATGATGATAAATTATTTGATTAGAATAAAAAAATTATATTTTATTTATGATATTGGAATTATCATACAATTTTGATGAAGGGAGGTGAGGAGATAAAAGAAAATAAAGGAATATAGAGAGAAATTAAAAGAAAAGGAAGAGGGTTTTACCTATTGACTCCTTCTTCTTGAGAACCTCATTAGGGGACTAGTTTTGGTATTTTGTTAATAAAAAAACCTCTTATATGTGTAGAGGTTTATTGTGAGGATATTTGATAAAAAAAATTAAAATTTACAAGCCTTTAGAGATGTGATGAGAAGAGTTGGTATAATTAGAGTGGATAAGAGTGGTGTTTTCTCATTATTTTAATCATTAGTGTGTTATTTTTCTCAAGACAAGTAATAGTGTTGATTATTGAGACTAAATACTTTAATTATATCATTTTAGTTCTAAAAAATTGTGATTAAATCATACATGACTCATGGAATATTTTATTTAACTTATAATGTATAAATACCGTAAATTACCATATTTCACCATTCACAAAAAAAATCAGGTATTTCAGAAAAATCCAAAAAATTCACCCTAACCATTTTTTATGGGAATAATTAAAAAATGAAATATATTTTATGAAAATAATATTCTAAATATTAGAAAATTATTTTTTTAATTAAAATCATAATTTACTTGAAAAATAGAGATTTAAAAATTATAACTAATTTTATAAAACTTTTAAAAATTAACTAAAGTCTCATAAAATTTTATTATAATAATAAGAAATAAAAATTAATAATTTAATAATACATTTTATGAAATTAAATTTTATTTTAAAATTTTAAATTAGTCATTAAATTGAAATTAAAATACTATGACTTACAAAAATACCAACATTTAATTAATAATTGTTATATATTTATTTATTTATACAGTGATATAATTATATCATATTGTAACTTATAATATAGATAAATTTTAATTATACTTTCATTATCAATGTTATTAATCAATTTTCTGGTTTACTATTCATAAGGGTCAAGTTACTATTCCAAAGGTGAAGTTAATATTCCTTTATTATATGTTCCTTAACTTTTAGAAATTCCTTATATTTCATTAATTAATCATTTATAATGTTTCTATTGTGTTCTCTATGTGATGTTATGTGATTATACCATATTCCATAATTATAAGAGGATAATTTCAATTGATATAATTTTTGGGTCATTACATTTCCCCCCTTACGAAATTTCTCCCTCGAAATTTCATTTTACATTCTATGTTGAAAGCAGGTGTGGGTACTTTTCTTACATCTCTTCCTCCATTTACCATGTTTCCTCTTCAAACTTATGGTTCTTCCATTTTACCATGACCAGGTGAGTAGTCTTGTTGTGTATAAATCTATCTCTTTGACCTAAGATCTTCACTGGCTACTCCTCATAAGAAAGATCATTCTCCAAATATACCACCTCTAAAGTCAGTACATGTGAAGGATCTGATATGTATTTCCTTAATAGGGATATGTTGAATAAATCATATACATTAGATACAATAAGATGAAGTTCTAGTATATATTCCACAACTCTGACATGATTAGGAATCTTGAAGGGGCCAATGTACCAAAGACATACATTCCATTTCTTACACAATCTCATGATCCTCTTCCATGGAGATATGAAGAGGAATACAATGTCTCCAACATTAAAATATATATCCCTTTGATGATTGTAGGTATATCTCTTTTTTCAACATTGGGCATCCTTGATGTGATACTGAATAGTTTTCACCTTCTCTACCATTTCTTCGACCATTTTTGGCCCTAGAAGATTACGTTCACCTGCTTCAGCCAAGCATGTCAGTGTTCTAAACCTTTTCCTATAAAGGGCTTCATATAGAGACATTCAGATGCTCGAGTAGAAACTATTGTTATAAAAGAAGTCAACCAGAGGAATATGTTAGTCCCATCCTCCTTTTAATTTCATAAAACATTCTCTCAATGTTTCTTCTAGTGTCTATATAGTTCTCGCAAATTGGCCATCAGTTTGAGGATGATATGTCGTACTAATTTTCAACTCATTGCTTAGAGAATGTTAGAGACTTTTCCAGAACTTCGAGGTGAATCCAGGATCTCAATTCAACATAATAAATAGTGGTACTCTATAAAGACTTGACACTTATTTGATATATATATGTACATGTTGATCCATTGAGAATTCATCTCAAATTATGATAAAATGATATGCCTTTGTAAGATGATCCACAATAACCCATATATAGTTGTTTCTTCTAGATGTCTGTTAATTCCCCATGGCAATGTCCATGGTTATGTTTTCCCACTTCCATGATGGTATAGATAATGGTTTTATCATCCCTTTATTCTTTTTTCCTTTCATGCATCACTTGCTGACATACCAGGCACTTTGATTTATATTCAATGGTCTCTTTTTTCATATTCTTCCACCAAAATTTCTCTCGGAGATCTCGATAAATCTTTGTTCTCCATGGGTGGATAGAGGAGGTTGAGCTATGTGCGTCATTCAAAATCTATTTCTTTATCTCTTGATTAGATGGTACACAAAGTAATGAACCATATCTTACAACTCCATTCTCATCAATATTGAACTCAGAGGATTTTCTATTCTTGATAGCTTCCACCTTTTTCTTAATTTACAAACCATTTCTTTTAGCATGAATTATTTTATCTATATGGGGTGGTTAATCAATAATTTGAGAAATTTTTTTGATGTTCCTCCCTTAATTATTTTCATGTCTATCCTTTGAAAGTATAATAATATTGGATCCTTCTCAATTATCATCATTGTTAATGATGCAAGATCCATTATATTTAGAGAATCTTCCACCTTATTTGCCTTACCAAGATGGTTGTGGATTGAGCAGTCATATTCCTTGACGATATCTGACCATATTCTCTATCACATATTATGGTCTTTATATGTGAATATATATTTGATACTCTTATGATTAGTATATATCTCACACTTCCCTCCATAGAGATAATGCCACTAGATTTTTGACGCGAAGATAACACACACCAACTCCAGTCATGAGTAAGATAGTTTTTTCTCATGAATTTGAAAAAAACTTGACATGTAGGCTATCAATTTATCCTTTTGAATCAGAACACAAACTAGGAATTTCCTTGAATCATTTATGTATGCAAAAAATATTTCTCCACTTATTGGGAGTGTGAGTACTAGTGTTGTAATAACCCTCTTTTTGATCTCCTTAAAGCTTTCCTCACATTCTAGATTCTAGATAAAATTCACTCCCTTCTATGTCATCTAAGTTATTGGGTTTGACAATTACGATAAGTTCTTTACAAATCATCAGTAATATCCAGAAAGGCCAAGGAAACTATGGATCTTTGTTATTGTAGTTGTCTTGAGCCACTATTTGATTGTCTTTGTTTTGGAAGGGTCCATAGATATCCCTTTGATGGTAATAACATGTCCCAAGAATGATACTTCCTCCATTCAGAACTCACATTTACTATAATTTTCATTGATTTTCTCCCTTCACAATGTCTTCAATACAGTAATCAAATAATTCTCATATTCCTCCTTGCTCTTAGATTATATCATAAGAACATTGATAAAAACAACCACAAATTTGTCTAGGTAATCCCTAAATTCTTTGTTAATGAAATCCATGAAAATTGCAAGAGCATTAGTGAGATAGAAAGGCATCACTATGAACTCATAGTGTCCATACCTGGCTCAGAAGGTTGTCTTGGGAATATATTCCTTCCTCACCTTTAATTGATGATATCCTGACTGAAGTTCCTCCAAAGGGAAATAACTAACCCACACAGCTGGTCGAATAAGTCACCTATATATAGTAGGGGATAATTGTTCTTTATCATGATTTTATTGAGCTCACGATAATCAATGTAGACATTTATTCTTAATGAAGAGGACTAGTACACCCCATGATGAAGCACTCAGGTGTATAAAACCCTTGTCCATATTCCCCTCTAACTGATTCTTCGGTTCTTTGAGCTCAAAGATGGCTATTATATAAGGTTTCTTTGATATAGTTAGTGATCCAGGAGTAAGTTGAATTGATAACACAACCTATCAATCATGTGTAAGAACATGTGATTATTTAGGGAATACATCAGAATTATTGCTCATGATGGGCATGTATTTGAGCAAGAACATATCTTTTTTCTCAATCATTAAAGCTAGACATGCTTGCTTATAAGGTAGTAATATACACAACGAATACAATGATTCAAAAAGAGATTCATCTTCCTCCATACCCTTTTAAATAATTGGAGGATGCTTTGGGATGTGAATATTGATCTCCATTTCCTGAAAATTTATGTTGGATTTGTACAAAGACATCCAATCCATGACCAAAATAGCATCAAACTCCACAAAAGGAAGTAATACAAGATTTTCTGGGAGGTTCATTCCACAAACATTAACTGGGGTGGAGCTATGTAGTTTGGATGGAAAGATTTTCCCATTAGCTATTATCATAGATAAATAAACCTTTATATTTTGAGGTGGTGTTTGAATAGTTCTACTAAACATGCAGGATAAGAAATAATGCATAGAACCAAAATGAAATGTAATGTTCTATATTCTTGAATGAATAAATATCATATATATCACCATATAATTATCTGGCTCCACCTACATAGTAGTGATAACATAAGACCTTCCTTGTTTCCTTGGATGTTGTTTTTAATTACCTCAATCAACCCTAGGCTTAGGGAATTGGTTTGGAAAATTACCATGTTCTTTTCTATTGAAACACTTCACCATAAGATAATTATTGATCTGAACCTTCTTTTCTTCCTCCACATTTGTATAATTATTCATATCCCCTCGTCAGTTCTTATCTAGATCCCCATTATTCAAAATTTGAATAATTTCTTGATTATCTTTATATAGTTCCCATGATTCTTCTTCCCACAATTTTGAAATGTGGGATATTTAGTCTTATTTCAATCATGGAATTTATTTACTGATCCAACCATATTAGACTCCATTTCCACTATTTATCACCAGGCCCATGAGACCATTGAGAGTATATAATCTCTATCTCAACTTTTAGGGATAAACATACAATCTATTCATAACTATTGAAGCCTGGAATCACCAATTCTTTTTATAGACTCAGATTTAGTCTACTAAATAAGATATCAACCTTATTTTTTGTGTTTATGAAAAAGCCAATGGTGTATCTTTAAAGCCTTGTAAAATATTCTTCATATGCGCTAATAACCTCATAGTACTTCTGTATAAGTCAGAGAAACTCTATTTCCATATTGAGATAGAGGGTTTAGAGAAAATATTAATTGAAAAAAAATTCTTGAATTCCTCCCAATCCATGGAATCAATTTCCTCCTTGGACTTCTTATTTTTTTCCAGTTCTCACCACTGGTCAAATTTTCTCTCAATATGATAGACCACCAATATAACATTGTCTTATTCTGAGAATTGGAGGACATAGAATATCTTTTCAATGGATTTAATCCCCTATTACATTATGAGGGGATCATAAGATACACTAAACATGGGATGCATTTTATACATGAAGGACTAGATGATAAATTTCTATTTCCTTAGGGAGGAAGTGTGTTCCACATAATTCGTTTTATTATTGATAAAATGACCCAGCTGAGTAAGTACTATCATAATGTTTTGAGAACCCATTCCCATGATATTTGGAATATCATTAGGGAAATCAACACATTTCCGATCACATTGATTTTTGGCACATTTTCTTATATGTCCCTCCATTAACTAATAAAAATAACATTCAATTATGGGGCTTTAATACTTTTCTAATATGCATAAAAAGGAATCTTTAAAATTAAAAGGATAAAATATTAAAGTAAAAGTATATCCTAACTTGTGATTCCTAAGGTTTAAATATATTTTATCCATGATAGGTTTCCAAACATATCTTCTTATGGAAATTTTCTTCGTTCCGTTAATAATGGTTTGTAATGAGATTATAAAATTACAAAAAAATATCCCCCAGAAGTGTAAAACTAGGTGTCTAGTAAGGACAATTATTGTGTACCATGTTACCCCGAGTCAGGCCCGAAACACAATGTCAGAGTTGTTAATCCTATGAACATCTATTCCAAAACCACATACACTTTTATTATCCTGACAAGGATTTATTTTATTGGTAAACCACTTTCTCTATACTTACCAAAATTTATGGATGTTTTACAAGACTTTGTCTTATCACTAAGGTTCTTACTTAGGTGATATATTCCTAATATCAAAAACAACTATACCATCCTACGATACAAACTATAGTGACCCAAGCCTTTTAAACATATCATTATATTATTTTATACATAATTAACTATCAAATTAAATTACAAGTATTGTGAAGTTTAGTGACTTGTAAGACTTGGTACATAAAATTAAAAACATGGGACTGATTTTTTTTCTTTATTTATCATCCGATATGAGATCCTAACTTTCTTTGATACCTTAAATTTGTATAGAATAACCTATGGATAACATAAACAAAGGGATGAGCTAAAAATCCCAATATGGGAATAAACAATAAATTAAATCTTATCACATGGGTTATAAGGCTTAACATAATGATATAAAAAGGCATGAAACATGATCAAATAGAAGGAATCATAAAATATAGAACATGGTATCATATAATCATGGATTTATAGTAATGTGGATGAAATATAAAACTTTAATTTATCTTTATTCAAGGAACATTACACATAGAGGATCAAGAGTCAAGGCTAACCACCAAGACTGTTGTACATGGAACATGAGTTAAGGCTAACCACTAAGACTATTGCACAAAACATCTCATGAAACTAAACATTACCCATTAAATTAAAGAACTATCTATTAAAACCTATAATAAAAGTTCATGAATATATTTTCCACATAATGAGCCATACATAAGCAATAAAAAAAACATAAGGGTTATCCATAGAAAAAATGGGGTATAATAATCATGTCATAAATCATAATAAATGGGTGTAACATAAATGTGTCCATGAATGAAAGGAATTAAATCAGACATGGACATTAATTGAGTAAAATATGTATATATCATGATTATTGATATCAAATATAAGTTATAACATGTAAACAATATATTTATGAGACTTTATAATTTTAAACATTTTACTGCGGTTTAGGGAAAATATTAAAGAGCATTTAGAGCAGAAAAAAGAAAAATATTTTATATAAAACCAGAAGTGATCCAATAATGTTTTAATAATAAAATTAGTTGTTTTAGTAAAATAATGGTTGTATACAATATATTATATAGTACAGTTGAAATTGGGTAATAATTTGGGAAGTTCTCTTAAATCGGGCTTGCTTATTGGGAAGAATTGAGTAGGAAACCATTCATGACATGTATACCCCCAAATATTAAGGATGAATGGATCTTAATAAATGAGTTTGAAACATATAAACAAAATTTATAATATTTATATTAATGTAACATAGAATTTAATTTGGGTAAAAATAGAGAATGTGTAACCCAAAGGAATAATGGAGGTTTGGGTAGATCCCTTAACTTAAGTCTAAAGGTTTTCTTCACTTGATTTTATTATCCTGGATAATAAAATAAAATTAATTAATTAATAATTTAAGAACCCTTTCAACATTTTATTTATTTATTATAACTTTAATATGTTAATTTATGGCTTTTTTATGGGTTAAGAGATTCAATTTTATCGTTGGGGACCATTGGTTTCCTTGGTTTTTATTGATCGATTTACTTTTATACATGTACAAAAGATCTTGTAAAGTGGCTGTAATTATCTTTAATTGAAATTATATGTTTTTAATGACATTAATTAAGTTAAATTGGTCTTATATATCATTCATTTTTATGTAATGAGGATAAATAATTAGATAAACAGTTAATGTTAACAATTTCGGTTTATTTTGGCATTTTTCGATCACAACAAACTCATTTTGATTTAAAAATTAATATCATGTGTAAAAAATTGATTCAAGAACATTATAGAAGATATAATACATATATTATAATAATTTTCAACCATAAAAGTTTTTTAATGACCAAACTTGAATAAGGTAATGGAAATTGAAAACTTTATCGTCCTTGAATGTGATAAATTAACACATAACAGACGATGTTTCCATTATTAATATAACATTAGTGAAAAATACATATAATGAGGAATTATTCCATTAGAATAAAAAAATATAGTATATTTAAATTATTTTATTTATCATTCAATTTTTATTAGGGGATTTTAGGAGAGAGAAAAATAAAGTAACTTGAAAACAAATTAAAATAAATGGAATATAGTTGTACCTCTTGATTGCTTCTTCTTCAGAACCTACTTAAGGGATTGGTTTTTGTATTTTTTTAAGACCAATAGCTCCTAGTAATGGGAAGGGGATTTTTAGGGTTTTTTAGTATAATTTTTAAAAGTATAATGTCTTTATATGTGTGAGGAGAAGAGGTGGTGAGGGGTGGTATTTATAGTGGAGGATATGGGTGTTTTCTTATTATTTTAACATTAGTTTATTATTTTTCTCAAGATAACTAATAGGTTTGATTGTTAATACTAAATATAGTAATTAGATCATGTGAGTTTAAAACAATTGTTCTTAAATAATCCATTAATCAAGGAATAGTCTATTTAACTTATAATGTATAAATACTGTAAATTACCATATTTCTCTATTCACAAAAAATCAAGTATTTCAGAAAAATTCCAAAAATTATGCAAAACAATTTTTTGACATGTATAATTTAAAAATGAACTCTATTTTTTGAAAGTAATTTTAAAATATGTGAAATATAATATTTTATTAAAATCATAATTTACTAAAAAACATATTTTAAAATTATAAATGATTTTAAAACACTTTGAAATATTAACTAAGGTCTCATAAAATTATCTTATAATTATAAGGAATAAAAATATTAATTTATGAATATATTTTATGAATATAAATTTTCTTTTAAAATTTTAAATTACTCATAAAATTTTAATTAATGTTTTAGGACTTACCAAAATACTCACACTTAACTAATAATTTTTAAAATATTTATTTACTTATACAATAATATAATTATATCATATTGTCACTCATAAAATGGATAAATTTTATTTATAATTTCATTGGTGAGGTTACTATTCAATTATTTGTTTTACTATTCATAATGGTAATTTTAATATTCCAAAGGTCAACTTACTATTCCTTTGGTATATGTTCCTTAAATTCTAGAAATGACTTTTATTTCATTAATTCATCATTTATAAAGTTTTTATTGTGTTCTCTATGTGATTTTATGTGATTATACCATATGATATAAATATAAGAAGGGATTTTACGTTGATAAGAGTTTTGGTTTGTTATAAAATTTTCTTAAAGAAACTTGGGCCAACATACCATATCGATTCCAAAGACACCTAAGAGAACATGTTATACCATACCAATTGTTATAAAACCAGAATGTAGGGAATCATAAACATAAAGGACATCAACCTCATGTGCTCTGTATACCGTACACAACCCCCAGTATGAAACACCTCAAGCTCTCATCATGCATCACCAATTATTCATTTTTTCTTCTGGACATCACATACCATGCATAAGAACCTCACCAGTAAGAAAGAGAAGGGAAGATGGGGTATGAATCCATCTATCCTATCCATCATGGATGTTAGATAAAAACACATAAAACCAAAAACCTTTTGGTGTTAGTGTAAACATGTGACTAAGGTGGGGTGCATATTGAAATAACATAAAAGTTCATGACATATAAATAACACACAATACGAACCCATGGGTTCACAACAAGAGAACCACCATAACTCAAAATATTTCTACAAAGTCTCATAACCTCTACCACAACCACAACCACCTCTAAATAAACCACACCACAAAATCAATAAATACACAAACCATATTCCATATTATTTCTAATTCAATTTTTTTCCTATTTTTTAATTACTAATCATATTAATTTTAAAAACCCATTCATTTAATTTTTAAAGACAACCACTTTAACCACACATCCCACTTTAATTCTACAAGTTCATTAATCATTTAAACTCATTCCATTTCTGTGCTCATTTCGAAATTTCATGTTTATTCCATAGTTATCAAGAAAAAATGATAAAATGAATCAAATAGTCCATCTCATACCCACAAATATCACATGACAACTAACACACATCAAAACCACCACAAATCTCATTTAGTTTTAGTAGGGGATATTATCACAGTTGCATCATTAAATATAAGGGTATTCTCACACAAATACAAGATTCCATGAGAAACCAATTTATTAGTTCAATATATGTTTTTATACATTTTTTTATAAAATGTGATTTTAATTATGTAGTTACAAAAATTTTTATCTATACCAACATATATATCTCAACATAAGTCAAAATAGAAATAATATAAAGCATGCTCAACTATATAGGAAATAATCACAAGAACACGCAAAACTCATTAATTACTCCCCTCCCTTTCAATTTCAATTAAAATAGTTAATTATATTCATTAATATTATATTTACCATCTAAAAAAATAAGAAAAAATAATTTTATTCCCATAGGAACATCAAAGCAAAGAGAGATGAAGGATCCCCTAACTGGAAGGGTGGTTCCCAAACATGTTGTACAAATAACAGGGGGGAAAAGGATGATGTATCTGCCCAGATAATATGATGATAAGGGCTTAATAAATATTTTGACGTTTATAGAAGGGGGAATATTAAGGGTAAGTAAGATCCTACCTTGAACATGACACACCAATATAAAAAATAGAGTGGAAACCAAGATGCTGAGTACACCTTGAATCATAGGTATAGAGGCTTTATATGAATGCAGATGAATATTCAGGGTTTACGAACATAGTGTTAGTTCATTTAGAATCGAATAAAACAGGTTGATAATCGAATGTGAGCAGAAAAATTATTTAATATTATAGATATAGTTTTCCAAAATTTTAACATGGTCAAACTTATACTTTATTTTTCAGTTAATTTAGTTTCATTTAAAACACACAGAACAACCCTTTTTGAATCCAAGGGTTTATGGAATTAAATTCCTGAATTTATTCCCACAAAATAATTTTTAAAACATTTATTGATATTTAAATTCAATATTTTAATATTAAAAAAATTTCATGTTATTCATTAAAAACTAGGAATTTTGAAAAGGAGTGATAGTAAAGGGTTCGACTATTAGAGAGGAATGTTGGACTGTTATTCCAACCTATGAATTTGAAAGGAAAAGTGTGGTCATGGGAGAAACTACAACTATGAGGAAAACTATTACCCTTAGAACCAAAAAAACAAGTGATAAACAGTTAACATGAGAACAATTGTGATCTTGAGAAGAAATTGCGACTACGAGATAACTATGATCATGAGAACAAATTCTATCATGAGAACCACTATGACTGTGAGAAAATATATGATTATGAGAACAAATGTGGCCATGAGAAAAACTACTACTAGGATAAATAAAATTGTGACCATGAAAAAATCTACAACAATAAAAATAACTATGACTATGAGAAGGGAATCTATGACAGTGAGAACAACCGAGACTATAAAAAGGAATGATACTACTATGAAAAGGATAAGTATGACCATGAGAAAAAAATGGAAATTTAAGGGGGGAATGAGACCTAAAACACCACCATGCCTTGGGAAAACACAAAGGGATGTTTTTCGGAACCAGGGGAATTGCGTATAAATTAATATAATTAATAACACCGTTCTAGAATAGATGGAAATTATAATGTGTTTGACCAAGAGATTTCTATTGTAAGGGTATTTTTAAATCAATTTCCTTTCCCTAGGTTATATCACATATCTAAGGACTACGTTATTCCATGATTATGTATATTATGGAATTTGATTTTTTATGTTATATTTATTCTTATTTTATGTGGATTTACATTCTTTATTCATAATTGTTTCATTAATGGATTCAAATTTCAAAGTTAAGAATCTTTATAAGGGTTTCATTATCTCAGTTTCCATTTATTGAGATATGTTCTATATTTATCACATTATTTTATTTATGGTTGTTGTTGTGTATATAAATCTTATGAATTAATTTTATGACGATTTTAATTAAAATTATAAGAAATAAAAATTCTACATAAGTTTATTTCATTCATTATATTTCCATTTAATTATTACCAAAGCTTTAAGGGTTTATATTATAATCGAACTTTTTATCAGGATCATTTATGTTTCAATGTCCATTTCATTAAATTGTATGATCTTTCTCTTATAATACCCCTGTATTTTATTTTAATATTGTCATTTATGGGCATTTAAAGTGCTAGTACAATTTTTATTATATTTTATACTCAAAAGAAACAAAATAATGTTTTAAGAAAGGCTAACCATATCACTTTTGTAAGGCCAAAAATATTTTTCTTCCATATACATTCTCTTTAAAATTATTTTATTAATTTTTTTATCTTCACTAAAAATGTTTTAAAAGTTTTTATTATTATATTTAAATTTATTTCAAATTTTTTAAAAGGAATATTTTCAAATGTATTCCATGACTTATTTTTGAATTTTAACATAAGTGTGAAAACAATGTATTATTTTTAACCATACAGATCAAATAGATTATCCCATTGTTAGGTATTTTATTATTTTTTAAGATTAATTTACAAGTTTCCTTCTGTTTTAAAAAGAAAATACATCTCCCTTTATTTTATGAATTCTTAATTTTCAAAATTTACCCAAAGAGAAGTATATTTCCCAATTTTTCAAAGCATATTTCAAATAATTTCGTATATTGTTTTTTATCTATGTAAACACCCTTTTATTATTATTATGACTCATTGATGATATTATATAATGATATCATCCACCTTATTTATTTTTATATCTTATAATGATTCTTTATGAAAGTTCTCACGAAAACAATTTTTTTCCACAAGTTAAATAAGTGTTGATAAATCATGGATGTTATGTTCTTACGGAGAACATCGGTATGGTGTATCATTATATAATGGATTGGTTTATTATGTCCCTCCAATAAATTGGGTTAAATTGTTATATATCATGATATTACCAAGGTATGTTCATAATAATTCTCGGTCCAATATACTAATGGATTCTAGTAATAATGCATGATCTATTATATTAAGGGTTCCTGATGATGATGCTTGATCCATTATGATATGGAATATTGGTGATGATTCTTGATCCATTATTTTATAGTATTCTATTAGTTAAACCTAATCCACAATTTTATCATTTTCAATGTGTATTATTATTCCATATTCTTTTTTTATGCCACATGTTTATGTTATAAATTCATAGCTCATGATAATGGTTTTTGTTTGGATACCCAAGATACACATACTTTTTATTATAAAGAAGTTTATTGCATGACCATTATGTTGTGATATATATTCTTCTACGTATTATTATTATTTTTTTTGAACTTTTTTATATTCTAAAACAAATAAATTTATCTTATTCTCACTTATGATCATTGAGTGATATCTTCAATGTTTACCCTTACTAAGCATATGATATCACACATTATTATGTTTCCATTTCCCCATGTTTTGAAGAAATGTTTTATGTATGATATATCTAGAAGGGTATCATGTATATATAATTTTATCAGATATATTGAAGTGTTAGTTTGAAATAGTAAGTTATCAATATAATGGTAAAATTCTCATTTTATAAGAAAGATGTTGGTTTCATTACATAAAGGGCTTTTCTTAATTTATTAAGACTCTAAACCTAAAATTTCTTGGGTATATAAGTGACTCGATATTTATTATTAAAGTTGTTAATATATAAGTTTAACATTTGTTTTATGATGTTATTATAAATCTAGTATGGAAATATTTATGTTTTAACACCAGATCAGAAAGCATGAGTCTCAAGCTCTCTATATTGGTACCAGAGTTAGGATTGGATAAATTTAGAGGTTAATAAGTTAATACTTGATGATATTTTAAAATACATGGATAACATCATATGTAAATAATTTTAAGGTTTATTATAATTTTAAATGCATAAATACCCTTTATAGATTTTATGTCATGGTATTTTACTGTGATTGATGGTTTTTTAGTGTTTTTAAAATTGATGATCGAGGAATATATAACCATTAAATTTAACATGTGATGTAGTTGGAATGTTATTTGGGAAAAATTTTATTAGAGAAATAATTTGAATGGTATATATAACCTACTAAATAATGAGTTAACTTTTGAAAACATATATTCTTTTACTGAGGTGATTCAAGTTATTTTTTGAAAATACTATAATATTTTAGAGAACATATGATTTGGGAATATAAATTGTTAGTATGTGTCTCTATGAGTGATTAATGTTGTTTGAGGATAAAATTTTCATTAATTTTAGAAGAATATATAATCAAATCCATTTTATTATTGAGTTTCAAATTTGGTCAGACATATTTTGAAGTGTTTTATGGTTAGTTATTTATAAAATTATTTATGTAAATATTTTGGTGATATTATTGAGTATTTGAAGATTAATGTATTATTTTACTATATAATGGTTTATCCATATGTTTAGGGTATTATATTTACTTATACTAACCTTTTTTGGTTTTAGTTAATGTATAGATATGGTAGGAATAAATTTTAATCCCTTAGGGCCTTATGATATATTAAAAGTTAATTTTAGTTCTTTATGCATAGAAAATTTATCATAGTTGTTTATCAGTGAGAAAATGAGATGAATTATAAATTGAAAAAAAACTCAAAACACAACTAAAAGATAAAATCATGATTATGGGAAAAAAGGAATCGTGCAATTTTATTTTATAATTTTCCCTATCTTAATGGAAAAATAATTCCTCAACTTAAGAAAGAGGAAGTTAAATATATAAAGTATTATGTGGAAAATATCACTCAGCTATCAAGGTATAATTTTTGAAACTCATTTGAAATTATGATTCTTATAATAACATATATTTGGGTTTAGAAATATTTAATTTTAAAATACTAAAATTCTTAGTAGTGACTTAAAATTTGATTATCATGATAAAAACAACATTGTATTTAATTACTATGTTATTGTTGAGGTTAGAAAGGTTAAAAACTCTTCGAAAATGTATAAAAAAGAAGATAGTTTTCCAAAAGAGGGATCTGTGGGATGAAAATTGGATTAGAATTTGGAAAATGGAATGCTTTCATATAGTACATACCACTATTAATGAAACAATAATTGCTTTGTGAATTCCTCATCTACAAAGAATCATCCTCAGTCCGCAAAGAACCTTATATCGTATAGAATATCCATTTATGGGTGGGACGTGTCTTTTTGGGCCCTCCCACATTTGTGTTTTGGTTAAAAAATATAAAAAAGGAGTGGTAGTCATATAGAACTTTGATCCCTTCTTGAAGTGCCTTCTCCCATATGGCATTGTAGTTTGTGGGTGAAATGATTCTTTTTGTGCCTTTCCATGAACGAGTTTTGTTTGATAAATTTTTAAAAGGAAATATAACTACATAGAATTTTGATCCCTTTGATAAGAAATAATTGTCCGTCTATGAAATTTTGTTTGTGTTAAGGCATGATCTTTAGGTTTCCCATAAACCATTTAATTCACCTACGACATAAAAGTGGTTATATTAAGAAAATTGTATAATGATACACAAATGATATTTCTACCATATAGATCTTTAAAAAACCACCACATGGACCTCAATTTCAAGTAATCAGTTGACTCAACACTTCCTATAAATATCCAATCTCTTCTTGAAATAAGTTAGTTAGATGAAGTGGAAAATAATGAAAGAGGTAAATAAAGAGGTGGAGAAGAATTTCCCTTTTGGAACCAATATTAAAGAGATCTATTTAAGGTAACTTTAAAGAGAAGGGGAATTCATTGTATGATCATGAGATGTACCTAAGGCATCTACTTCACGAATCACCTCCTCTATATAGGGACATCACAAATAATGTCCATGAAATTAGTTCATAGTGGGTTCTTTGTGGGTTGATGTTTACATATGGTTCTTTGTTAATAATCATTACATATATACCCTTGCAAGATTTACCCACCTCATACACCATATTATCCAATGGAAAGTGGGTTAATTCAGGGAATTTTTCACCATCTCTTCCATTCCCATGACTCACAAATCATTTGGATCCCGTATAGCTATTTATTAATGAAATAAAATATTTAAAAATGGAATCTGACCATGTGTTTTCCCTTTACTAAAGGTATTCATCAAGGTCATACAAACTCAAATGGACTCAGTTATATCCCTTAATGAAATTTGATATATTTTAAAGGTTCACATTCTCAGAGAAATTTCATGATTAGTAATATTGATGAATAATCCCCAAACAACCCTTCATTATCACTCTTTTTGGGACATAAAAATACAAACTACAAGATAATATAAAATAGTATAATATCATCTCAACACAATGTTAAACTGTGTGTCTAACTTCCTCACCATAATACATAAAACTTCAAGACTGACCAATGAAATGAGAATAGGATTCCCTATGTAATGAACATGGGATGAATCATTCCATGATCATAAGTTGAATCTTAACTAATGGGTAAACTCAGTTCATAATACATGTTCTAATTTAATCATGTACCTTCATAAAATGTGATCAATATACAGTTATCTATTATTTTATCACACCAAGATGACTAATGTGGAATTAGAGATTTAATTTTATCATGTAATTAGAATAATTAAAATGCATCCAATTGGGCCTCTTACGAGGAGTAAGCCCTAGATTTGTCTTATCACATGGGCCTCCTCCTAGGTATAATCCCCAAACACATTGTTCTTACCACATGACATTAACTGTATGGTATGATCCCCACAAATTACCTTAAAATGTGTATCATGAACTGTATGAGCATTTATTCTCATGATATGGGATATATATTATTCCTCCCGGAGGTTTAAATCGAATGTAAATATTATGTATGTCTCCTCTCAATGGGTCATATCCTCTTTATCCCTGACATCCTTACTCATTGGTCAATATTAACTCTGAGATCACATCCACCTCCACCAATGATATATTACATATGGACAATGAATCTATCTAGAAATATTCTAGATAAAATAATTCCCCACCTAGAAGGCCATATTCCCTCCATGTCTTATCACATTATTCTCATCGATCCATATTCCCAACCAAACCCATATTCATAGGATCATATTCTTTTTGAGTCCAACCCATTCTTATGGGGTCATATTCCCTACAAGTTCAATTAGAACATGATTATTATGTGTAAGTCCCACAACAACCATTTATAGGAATATTTTTCCTATTCTTCCTTACCAAATGATGTTAAATTATCTATATCGATCCTTTTCACATGACCTTAAAAGTTTGATATAGCCTATTAAGTGGAAGTGAAATGAATGGGTCCTAATTCCCTTCATAAGGATATATATATATATATATATATAAATACCTCTAATGGGATTGATTCTAACATCAAAAAAATTACTACTTTCGTGTATTCCATTAAACTCTAGAGATCCCAACTCTACAGATTTAAAACGCATCCACTTAAAATTAAGAATCACCAAGAAATAGTGAAATAAGATGGGGAACCTATGAAACATAAAAATGGTATTATTGATGGAGAACCGCTGATACATATAGATGTTAACATTCATAGATAACCTATAATATATAAAAATGTTCACAAATATACATTTCTATGACTAACTACTAGCATGGAGGTAAACTATTCCACCCAAGGATACAGATTGGATTCATTAAATACGCATTAAATATATAAGATATTCCAAGAGTAGGAAAGAGTTCCATAAAAAAGGTTCAATGATTCCAACCGCCCACCCTATTAACCATTGGGAATTCCTAATCATTATTGTTAAGAAAACCTTAGTGACCATTAGCCTTTAGACAGATATTGCATGATAATATCTCTTATCATAAATGTAGGGGACATTTAGTGTTTTCAGTTCCATGAATACACCCTATTATAAATTGATTGAAACAAAAAATGGTTCACCTATCATGAATCATTCAATCGTGCTATCCTTTTACAACTGAACTCAGTCCATTACCAAATGAAGAAAAATAGATCGACAAGAATCCTTTAACTATAAAAGTTATTGGATGAAGTGTTCGTAAATTAATGATTTTATTTTTTGTGTTTTTTTTTATATTTATAGGATTGACTAAAAATCCAATAAATATAAATTAATGGTATCACTATAGAAATCGACATACACCTCAGTATTTTTTGTAGTTGGGGCCAGGTCAAATTGAAAGATGTTGACACATACATTGTACCTTCAATGCTAGGTGATGAATTCACATGTTTTTGAGTACCAAATTAATGGTAACGTCCAAAATATATAGTCTATATGAGAATAAATTCTTGATAAAAAGCCTCACTGACCCTCATCACAATGAAGGGTCATGAAGAAATAGGCAGCACCTTCCACCACATTCAACTATTTCTAGATCCTCTTCCCAGAACACACCAAAAGTTCTCTCCCTTATCCTTGAGAGGTATATTAGGAGGGTATCTATGAACCCATAGAAACATATGATTATCCTTAGAGGCCTCCCAAAAATATCCACCACTATAAATATTATAAAACCACAATCCCTTAGCAACCCATTGATGTCATGACCTCATAAGCCCTTACTCTAGTCACCTAGACTTGAACAACTAGGAGATCTGTTCAGGGGTAGTGAGTTACCAATAATAAGGAGTGGGCCCATATTTTTTATTCCACTGAAGAATACTTCCAACATATCTTGGAGGCAACTAAAGAAAAATAATACATTCCTATTAATATTCATCAAGCTTGTCATCCTACTCTATAAGCACTATAAAAATCATGTTGGCATATCCTTATAAAAACTAGGGAGCAAGAAAACATTCCATACCTTATAAATTAAGTCCATAAACCTTTACTAATGACTAATGAAGGGAAATAGTGGACCTATATCCTCACTACCATCAAGAAATGGGACCACATTCCCATTCCCACCATAGTATCCCATTAATTGTTTTGGTGGTAATGGATAGAAAGGCATATATACCTTCTCATATTATATAAAAATATCTATATATCCTAGTACTGGCAATATAATATAGTCATTGATATATCCCAAAAACAAATAGGGACATTCACATATCCACTTCTTCACCACCAAAGTAGCTCCTTAGTATATTCTAAGAGCTACTCTAGAGATGTAACACATCACTACTCTTATTTAAGAGGATCTTCTACACCTACTGATGAGGAATGAATAATATTATTGATAATATATTCTTATTAAAAATAGATATAAATTACCTATTTCAATGGACACTTCAAGAAATTCACATATTTCTACAAAATATTCATGTAAATACTAGAATATCCTGACAATCATTCAAGACTGGGAATATATTCCTACTCACCTTCATTGAGTGAAACTTCATCAACATATTCTATTAGAAACTAAGAGGTAAGCACACATTCTATCTTATTATAATGAATCCCATCGGCCTAGTATAATGTGAATGAGGGGTTCACCTAAAGAGGTTACCACATATGAAATTCCTTATGTGTAATGCATGCATCTGGCCACCCAATGGAGAGAATTAAAGATGAAACCTCACTAAGGGGTAACCAATGATATGAGGAAATCATGTATTTTATCCCCATTCAATCCTAGTGTTCTTGAGGTCCTAAATATTTTTTAGTAGTATCCTAAGATAATAGTAACTCATCATTTTATAGAGGAAGTAGATATAGTTTTTGAGGTCCTTCCCCCAAAATTTCTACCACCTTCTTTGGAGGTCTTCCCTAGAGTATATTACAAGAAGGTATTATATATAAAAATATTTATATCTGTCATCATAAATATTCTTATAATGTATTCCATGAATAATAATGCTTGTATTCATAATATAAAATGGTAAGAAGTCGGTCCCATTACTATAGTACAATCGAGTGGTCCTCCATAGGGTGTGTTCTATAGTAATTATCCTTGTAGCCATACATTGATCCATAATGGTATTACTCCCTTCATAACATTTATTGTGAAGGTAATCACCATAGTAATATTTCTGTTTAATAATAAGGTATCCACCTTACTAATCCAACATTGAGAAATCCCTGATATTGTCTGACACTTGAGAGATTGAGGCTAGCTACACCAAGAACCCCATCTTCAATGTGATATTATTTCTAAACCAAAATAAAGATTAAGGAAATGATCATTTTCAAACCACATTAAAATTTATTGTCTCCTAATATATCATTGAAGATTTTAACTAATCATGGCTGTCTCAGTAAGTCATCTAGAAATTTACCACTCTATCTAGATCAGGTAGAGTAATTTCTCACTAAATATAAAAAGAATAAAGTGACGATGATGAAATAAATGGACAAAGACAACATATTGATCATTATCTAGCTGATAACCATTTCTCTAAATGGAATTTTGAAGGCATAGATAGAAGAATTAATAAACCATATTCACTTGATGTTTTGGATGAATATTCATCATCTGATGGAAAAAACTATACATTTCATAGAATATACAAAAAAACATCATGGAAAAAGAATAAATTCCCCAAAAATTGATCTGATTATCCTTTCAATTTCAAAACTCCTGAAATTAGGGAGATAGTCTAAAGATCTCCAATGCATCTAACTTAATGATTTTAGGTATCTATATCAATTGATCATTGATTATTCATCCAATATACACATCATAAGATATGATGAACATAGAGAATTACATTTCACACCACTACCTTTTTAGTAAAGATCACATCAAGAGAAATCATGCAATGTCATCACCTTATGAAAAGTCTCAGACCAAAGCTCTTCACATTCTTTATGGTTTATTTAGTAGGGTCCAACGATGTCCAAATTAGAAAAATGATGAAATCAGTGGGAGTGGTTTGTTGAATATATCATGTGTCAAGTCTCCAACTTGATTAATAAATTATAATCCCTTAGCTGAAGTGATACCATAAATAGGGACTGAAATCCATTTATAGAATGAATTAAATCCTTCCCAAAAACAAAATAAAATCCTAAAAAATCAGAAGGGTAGTCACATTGGATATAATGGTGCTAATATTGGAAGAATCCAAGCTTGTGGGGATGAGGGAATTTTTACCACCGCCATCAACTCATGGATTATTAAATACTTAGAGAATTTAATAATTTATATTAATGGTTCCATGTTATCCCCAACCCATATAGATGTGAGAATTTTTATTGAAACATAATCCTTTTCTATGAAATTATATCTTCTCCAAGCCATGGAATATGTCACTGGAGGTATATCTATAGTTTCTATCAAAGAAAAACCCGTATCTCTCTTTGGAGATGCACTCACAAAAAGTTTCTATAGATTCTATTAGGATCACTCTCATCAAATAAGATCTTATAGAGAATTATAAAGAGAGGGATAGTCCTCACAAATACCACAAACCAAAACAGATTTTTCATAATGTAAAGGTAAAGGAGAGTTCTGATTTTCCTCTTGATGAATATTTAGAAGGAAATAAATATCATTTCCCTCATGATGAGGACATGATCCCAATATCATATTATACATTGTTGAATGTTATAAACATATTCCCCAACAATGATATAGATCATTACATTGATATATAATAATGAGATACATATTTTCTATTCAAAATATGGCCCAAACTAAAACATTAATAGAAAGTTTGCATACTCATTAATAGAGAAAAACCCATAATTTTGGGTCTCCTCTCAATGATCCATAACCACCTCCCAGGAGGGATTTACCCAAGAAAAAAGGGAATGGTTTGACCATATCCCATAAAAACCTAATTATTTTTATCCTCTTACTTTTGAGGAATGATGTACCCCATATGAGACATAAATAATGAAGGTTATGTGACTTAACACTAAACTACTCAAAGGAAACATTCCCACTAAGAACAGTCTTAAAAAATAAATACACTCTTCTCCTTTAAAATTATTTCTTTAACATGAAGTGGTTGTTACACCTATAAATGGATGATACAATAATCCAAATAACTCAAGGTTCAAATATCTAGTATACTTGGACCACATGATTGAGTAATATCAGGAATTTCCTCAACTACATAATTTTATAGAATCATGCCAAATAAAACACCCTAATCCAACCCATGTTTTTAATCAGAAATATAAATAAGAAATCTTACCATATATATATATACACATTACCACAACTCAAATTTATAGTGAACTAACCATCCTTTTATAGATTATTGAGTTTATTGAGTCTTTGATATCTCAAATGGGGGTCATGAAGGGGTGACATGAACCTGTGAAAACATAATGAAAAATGATATATTGAATAAAAAGAAACTTCATAATGTATTCTGTCTTCTTGATTATAACCTTTTTCATTTAATATAGCTTTATTTCTAGTGATCAAATCTTGATCATACTATTTGTTCCTGAATAATTATTTTTTTTCAATAACTGGATACTCTGATGGTCTATAAACTAATTCCCAACCCTTGTTCATCTTGACCTGGTTTAACTCTTCTTGCATTGCTAAAACCCAAATCTCATATTCAATGTATTCTTCAATAATTATTGGGTCTACCTGAGATAAAAAGGCACATAATTATACATTATTTCTTAATATTATTCTTGTCCAAACTACATCATCTAAAATTCTTGTAACTATATTTAAAGTATTTCATTACATTTTCTAGGACGTCTAAGAAATAAATTTTTTTGTTCATCAGTATCAAACCTTTTAGGATTGGGTTCACCAAAAAATTACAAATAATAATTTTATTTATTGTTAAAAATAGGTTAAGGTCTGATGTCTTTAATATATTCACTTAACTGATCAGTTTGAGTCATTTTTTGATCAAAAGGATCACACTAATCATATTTCAAAAGATTCTACTCTTCAATAATCCTTGACCTTTTGTTAAAAACTAAATAATATTTGGATGTAGTAGAATAAACTAGGATGATTCGGTTACAATATTTTAAATCAAATTTACCATGATTATCCTTTGTGTTCAAGATATAAACCTTATAGACAAATATTTTATACTATCCTATATTTTGTTTTCTAGTATTCTATTTATCATATTGTTTTTTCATTAATATAGGATTTATTAGAACTCTATTGATGACATAACATTCTATAATAATAGTTTCATCCCAAAAATGAGTGGGAATGTTATATTCTCCTGAAATTATTCTATAAATTTCATTCAAAGTTATATTCCTCATTTCAAAAAAATAATTATATTGAGGAGTCTTGGGAGAAAAGATGTTTTTTTAATACCCTTATTTGCGAAGAATGAATTAAATTCATTATTATCAAATTTCCCTCTATAATCACATTTCAATGCCAAAATTTAGAAAAGTTTTTCATTTTTCAAAAGTTTAAAAAAAATGATGAAAATATAATAGGATTAATGTAACACCTCAATATTTTATAGTATGCTATTTTCTCAAAGTAATTCACTAACTTGCACTACACACAACAATGAGTTCAAACGCACCATGACTTACCATACTAGCTATTCAAAAGCAGTTATGAATAGTATTAACTAAATTTTGAACTTTATATAATTCTTATAATTTTAGAATCCAAATTATGAGTTTCTTAGACATAATTTAAGAACAAACTCATTTTTTCAGATGAAAGAAGTATTTTTCAAAAAATACAATTTTACCGCCTTTTAATAGAGAACATTTTTTAAATCAAATATTTGAAACTTTTATATATTTAATTTGAATAAATAAAATTATTCTTTAGAATTGGGACATAATAATTTAGTTTCAATAAATTTTTGGTGTTTTTCTGATAACTTTCATATTTGGGTGAATAGTGAAAAATACTATATTTTAACTGAAAACAAATTTTTTAATCAAAATAATTTATAGTGTTGAATTATACATTTTAATGGTTTGGAAATATAATTATATTATATTTTTACCATTTAATCTAATGATGGTCATTGTATGTAATTTCATTTTGAAATTGGACATAATCAAGTGTCAATCTTTTGATAGTTATTATCTCTTAAAAATATGCTTTTTGGTTTTGAAAACAAGAATTAATTTTAAATTAATTAGTGAAACTTTTATGTTTTGAAATTGGTAAAATAGAATTTAGTTTTGAATTGTTAATATAAAATTATATTAGGGTAATGTTTTGGTATTTTTCTGGAAACTTTCAATTTTTGATGAATAGTGAAAAACAATGAGTTAGTGTTTAAAACCGAATTTTTATTTAAATAATTATTTATATTATTTAAATTTATTTTAAGTCAAAATAGATACATAATACCTATATAAATTCAATTTAACGCACTGGAGTTAGTTTATAATAATTTTAGATATATAAAAAGTTTATATAACTTTTTACCATCTTTTACCCACCCCCTAGGAGTATTTGCAAAATTACATAAAACATAATTTTACCACTTCTGTGAGTTGAATTTCAAAAATCCAAGAGACATGGTTGATATTAGTATGTAAAATTTGGTTCAATAATATTGAAATAATTTTTGATGAATAGTAACATTTTACTTTTATTTACCACGATTAAAAGTAAATAGGGTAATTAAGGGTAAAAATGATATTATTATTACCCTAACACATGTCCTAATTCTATTGGATAAGTATAATTCGAACAAAACAACATTAGTAATAAAATATGATCCTTTAGGTCCACTTGGATTAGATTAGGACATTTATTATTATTTAATTCAAAGAAGAGTTAAAAGTTTTAAATTGAATGTTTAATAACTAAAACATTTTTAATAAAGGATTAAACATAAGATGAATTCGACTATAAATATTAATTAGAAATATAAAAATATTTAATACATAATGGAATTTTATTTATATTTTTTAGACATTATATAATTTATTTTATTTATGTCACAATGATGATGCAGTAATTACCTAATTAATGAAATACTACAATAATTAATATTATAAATATCCAAATAAATGTAATTTGGGACTTTTTATGAATTCCAATATTTTTCTAGGTTAATATGACATTTTAGGGTTTTTTAGAGGAATTTTTTTCTATGTAAGAATTCTTTTATGAATTTAGAAAAAATAAAATACCAAATAGTGTCAAAATTGACATAAAAGAGTTTTTAAAACAAATATTATACAATTAATTGATATTCTATTCCTAAAAATATACTTTTTGACAAAAAGACTTATATAATTATATTTTTATCATTAATTAACCAATTGGGGTTTTCTTGTAAGTTTATAGTGAGTTTATTAACCATATAATATAAAAATACAAGGAGAGATGGTAAATGTCAAACTATTTAACTAAGAGTTAAGTCTAAAAGATAAAGTTAATATGGTGACCCAAACCTGTCTAAAATATATCGGTTGAGTGGATTTTGACCCATCCCCACAATATCCCTTATATAATTCATTTTGGTGCCATTACAAACCGAAAATGATTTTTTTATAAAATAATATTTCAAGCTTTTACTAAGGTGCCCCTCACCCCTCTTATAAAAGGGCACTTCCCCTTCTCTAAAATTCACACATTAAAATCCATTTGTCTAGGCCAAAACCTACCCTAATATCCTTCCAACTATCCTCCCTTAATACTAGAGGCATTACTTTAGTCATAAATCCAACATTAAGAGCCCTTTTGATTAAATCAAAAAGAAGAACATGAAGAAGAGGTAAATATTCCATCACCTCTTTCAAGTTCATTTCCTCTTCCACTTCCTCTTTCTTTTTTGTTTCCATTATAAAATAATAAATCCAATATCTTATATATACTGTGATGTTATTATAAATATGGTACAACCATATTCATTATTCTATCCATCTTATGAATGACATGTAACCATACGTGCGTACGTACGGCTTACCGTCTCCACGTCGTGGTGTAGTTGTTATTCAATACATTATTATTTCGATCCATATAATAATGAGTATAACTAATGTAAATAATAAATATAACATCTTAATTATTTTTTATATATGATATACCATACAATTACATACGATTTCTCCATCAATACAATGATATTGTCGCTCCTACATACGTACGTATTACGGTCTCCATGATGCAGTGAGATTCATTTCCATGTTCACCATTCAATGATGATTATGAAAATATATATATTATTAACAAGTATGTAATATATGACATAATAATTCCACTTAATATATATATATATGTACTTACATATAACTTATTCACTTACTTCCATTCAATACGATATGAAAACGGAAACAGCGTTTATGCGTACGTACGACCTACCGTCTCCATAAACGGTGCCTTCCATTTCATATATACATCTATTATAAAAATTTATATTCTAAATTTATATAATATATAAATCAAAGTTTATATTTTCAAATCATTTAAATCATGATCTAAATGATATGATCAAGAATAACATGTTAAAACACATACGATAAAGAAAGCGAATATTACCCAAAAAGTTAATTTAACATGGAAATCATTAGAAAATGGGAAGTATAAAGTCATAAATGAATCATGTATGATATAATAAATATGAATATGGTTATGTAATAATTAAATAACATACTATGGTCATTATACAGAAGGTTAAACGTACCCTGGACCCAAGTAATATGCAAGGTAATGGTTAATTTTACAATCTCATTATTATACAAGGATGTTTTTACGTAAGTATCTACTGGGAAATTTTTATTATCCACGTACATGTTTTATAGAAGAGTTTTCAAAGGTATTATTTTTAAGGTACATTTTACTAAAACATCATTTTAAATGTTTAAAATATTTATTCTTTTAAATATTCTCATTAATGTCTATGTTTTCAAAATAGTTTTTAAGGATTTATTTATATGGACATGAATGTTTTAAAAATGTTAATTCCTTTCAAAAGTTTCAAAGTGGTATGGGACACTTTGATTAAAAAATGTCTTTAATGTATTCCTTTATAAATTCTGTGACTTTTAAATGTTATCATGAAAAAATTATATTTCTCTCAATGAGTTTTACGAATCATTTTCGTCTCTGTCAACATCCTTTGATGGATTTTAAACTTGTTTGAAGTTGATTTATTATGATAAAAATCTTCCATATTGTATGGATGGTTTTGTGATATGTTTGACTATGGATGTGTTATTTTTATAACATTCATGGTTTATGGTTAAATTATTGACATTTCATATTCTAGTTTTAATACGAATAGTTATGTTATGTTTCAACCATTTCATATGAGGAATGTATTGGACTTAGTAGGTGATGGGTGGAGCCCGCTATAGCTCCTCGATGCATCGGTTGGTATCATGAGACAATTAGATGTGGAATTGGCTGAGGCCTTTCTCAATTTGATATAGAGTTTTGGCCGAGGCCTAAATAATTTTTAGATGCCTTGGTCGAGGCCTTTACAAAATGATTCAGAATGTCTGGTATTATACATTCCCTCATTATAAAAATAATATTGATGGTTCATGTGGTTATTTGACTAGTAGAATAACCATGACTATGTTTTATACCATTCATGGTGTTTACCTTCCTTATAATTTTTTAACTGTGAGTTTGGATAGAAGTATTTTGGATAATTCTAGTTTGATATTATTTTTGGATTGCCATAAAAAGGACTACCTGGAGGTCAGGCGGTAACCTGTCATGTCCAGCAAGGCCACGAGACTTGAACCCGCAACCGAAGGGTGACAATGGTGTATCACCTACCTCTGGACCACGTTATCTCCTGGATTGACTAATATAGTTTTTTTAAAAGTTTTGGTAGATGAATTATAAATTCATTTTTTTGGAACCCTATTAGAATAGGATAAATAGAATATTTTGTTAACTTCTATTATCTTTTTGAGTGAAAGATGAGTATGTGGTAGAAATTAGTTAAAGGATGGTACTCTAGTTGTCAAGTATATATTTATTTCTTCTCTTATTCTATGAAGAAATTAATTCTAAAACTTTAGTTGAGGGATATTAAAACTAAAAAATGTGTTATCCTAATACCTTATGTTTTGTTGAACCAATGATATTTTAAATCATCATAGATTGATGGCTTTGAGGCCCTCAATTATACAATTTTTTGTGACTGATGACCTTAATCACTCCCTATAAGTATTTACGTTTTTCCTCCAATGATTCCTTTCTAATTTCCACCAATGTTCTCCTAATTGAGATCATATTTTGGTGGTGACTTTTTCATTCCCCCTTTCCTCTTATTAAGACTAAATTTTATTAACCCAATTTCCGATGTGAGTTTTCTCACAAAGGTATTTTCTATTTTCAACCTTTTATTTTTGAAGAATAATTTCAAATTTTGAGGATGTGATTTATTAAAGGAGGGAAGAATGTAACACACCAATATTTCATAGTATGTTATTTCTTCAAAGTAATTTAATAACTTCCACTACACGCAACACTGAGTTCAGGCGCACCACGACTTACCAAACTATCTGTTCAAAAGCGGTTATGAATAGTATTAACTGAATTTCAAACTTTATATAATCCTCATAATTTTAGAATCCATATTATGAGTTTCTTAGACCTAATGTTAGAACAGATTTATTTTTTCAGATGAAAGAAGTATTTTTTGAATAATGAAATTTTACCGCCTTTTAATGGTGAACCTTTTTTAAATCCAATAATTGAAAATTTTATATATTAAATTTGACAAAATGAACTTCTTCTTTATAATCGGGACATAATAATTTAGTTTCAATAAATATTTGGTGTTTTTTTGATAACTTTCATATTTGGGTGAATAGTGAAAAATACTATATTTTAAATGAAAAAAACTTTTTAATCAAAATAATTTATAGTGTTAAATTATAAATTTTAATGGTTTGGAAGTATAATTAGATTATATTTTTACCATTTAATCCAATGATGGTCATTGTATGTAATTTCACTTTAAAATTGGATATAAATAAGTGTCAATCTTTTGATAGTTATTATTTCTTAAAAAACGCTTTTTGGTTTTGACAATAATAATTAATTTTAAATTAATTAATTCAACTTATATGTTTAGAAATTGGTAAAATAGAATTCATTTTTTAATTTGAAATATAAAAATTATCTTAGGGTGAATTTTTGGTATTTTTCTGAAAACATTCAATTTTTGATGAATAGTGAAAAACACTGAGTTATTGTTTAAAACAGACTTTTAATTTAAATAATTCTTTATTTTATTTAAATTTTTGTTAGGTAAAAATAGATACATAATACCTATATAAATTCAATGTAATTCATTGGAGTCAGTTTATAATAATTTTAGATATATAAAATTTTATCGAACTTCTTACAGTCTTTTACCCACCTCCTAGAGCATTTGCAAATTTACATAAAACTTAATTTTACCCCTTTTGTGAGTTGAATATAAAAATCCCAAGAGACATGGTTGATATCAGTAAGTAAAATTTGGTTTAATATGATGAAAATAATTTTTGGTGAATAATAACTTTTTCACTTTTATTTACCACGGTTAAAAGTAAATAGGGTAATTAAGGGTAAAAATGATATTAATATTACCCTAACACATGTCCTAATTCTATTGGATAAGTATAATTTGACCAAATAAGCCCTAGGAATAAAATATGATCCTTCAAGTCCTCTTGGATTAGATAAGGGAATTTATTATTATTTAATTCAAAGAAGAGTTAAAAGTGATAAATTCAACGTTTAAATATTAAACCATTTTTAATATAGGGTTACACATAAGATAAATTCAACTGTAAATATTAATTAGAAAGATAAAACGATTTACTACATAATGGTATTTTATTTATATTTTTTAGACATTAGATAATTTAATTTATTTATGACACAATGATGATACAGTAATTACCTAATTAATGAAATACTAAAATAATTGATAATATAAATATCCAAATAAATGTAATTCGAAACTTTTTATGCATTACACTAGTTTTTTAGGTTAATATGAATGTTAGGGTTTCTTATATGAATTATTTTTGAGGTAATAATGCTTTTATGAATTTAGAAAAAACAAAATACCAAATAGTGTCAAAATTGACATAAAAGAGTTTCTAAAACCAATATTATATAATTAATTGATATTCTATTCCTAAAAATCTATGGCTTGTCCAAAATAATTAAATAATGATATTTTACTCAGTAATTAACCACTTTATGTTCTCTTGGAAGTTTATAGTTAGTTTATTAACCATATAATATAAAAATACAAAGTGACATGGTAAATGTCAAACTATTTAATTAGGAGTTAAATCTAAAAGATAAACTTAATATAGTTACCCAAACCTATATAAACCCGATTGGTTGAGTGGTTTTAGACCCATAAACACCTTATCCTTTATATGATTCATTTTTGAGCAATTAGAAACCGAAAATTATTTTAATATAAAATAATATTTCTAGCTTTTCCTAATGTGCCCCTCACCCCTCTTATAAAAAGGCACTTCCTCTTCTTTAAAATTCACACATTCAAAGCCATTTGGATCGGCCGGACCCAGCACAAATATCCTCCAAAAATTCCTAAATTTATCCTAGAGGCCTTCCTTTAGTCATAAATCCAACTTAAGGATCCCATTTGATCAAATCAATAGTAATAACCTGAAGAAGAGGTAAATACTTCATCACATTTTTCAAGTTCCTTTCTTCTTCCACTTCCTATTTCTTTGTTGTTTCCAATATAAAATAATAACTCTAGTATCTTCTATATACTATGATGTTATTATAAATATGATACAACCATTATTCTATCCATCCTATGAATGACATGTCACCATACGTGCGTTCGTACAGCTTACCATCTCCACGTCGTGGTGTAGTTGTTATTCAATACATTATTATTTGGATGGGTATAATAATGAGTATAACTGATGTAAATAATAAATATAACATCTTATTTATTTTTTATATATGGTATACCATCCAATTACATACGATTTCTCCATCAATATAATTATACTTTCACTCGTACTTACGTACGGATTACGGTCTCCACGACGCGATGAGATTCATTTTCACATTCACCATTAAACGATGATTATAAATATATATATATATTATTAATAAGTATGTAATATTTGGAATAATAATTCCCCTGGATATATATATATATACTTACATATATCTTATTCACTTACTTCCGTTCAATACGATATGAAAACGGAAACAATGTTTATGCGTACGTACGACCTACCATCTCCATAAATGGTGACTTCCATTTTATATATACATATATTATAAATATTTATATTCTAAATATATATGATATATAAATGAAGGTATATATTCTGAAATCATTTAAATCATGATCTAAAGGATACGATCAAGAATAACAAGTTAAAACACATACGATAAAGAAATCTAGTATTACCTAAAATGTTAATTTAACATGGAAATCATTATTAAATGGGATTTATAAGGTCATAAATGTATCATGTATGATATAATAAATATTAATATGGTTATGGTATAATTTAATAACATAATATGGTCATTATACAGAAGGATAAATGTGCCGTCGACCCAAGGAAAGTGCAAGGTAAGGGTTAATTTCACAATCTCATTATTATCTGTGGTTGTTTTTACATAAGTATCTACTGGGACATATTTATTATCCATGTACATATTTCATAAAATAGTTTTCAAAGGGATTATTTTTAAGGGACTTTTCACTAATACATCATTTTAAATGTTTTAAAAATTTATTCTTTTAAATAATTCTCATTAATGTATATGTTTTCAAAATGGTTTTAAGGATTTATTTATATGGACATGAATGTTTTAAAAATGTTAATTCCTTTAAAAAGTTTCAAAGTGGTATGAGACTCTTTGATTCAAAAATGTATTTAAATTTATTCTTTTCTAAATTGTGTGACTTTTAAATGTTATCATGAAAAGGGATATTTCTATCAAAGAGTTTTACAAATCATTTTCATTTATCTCAACATCCTTTGATGGATTTGAAACTTTTTTGAAGATGATTTATTATGATACAAATCTTCCATATTGTATGGATGGTTTTGTGATATGTTTCACTATAGATGTGTTATTTTTATACCATTCATGGTTTATGGTTAAAGTATTGAAATTTTGAATGCTAGTTTTAAAATGAATATTTATGTTATGTTTCAACCTTTTCGTATGAGGAAATTGTTAGACTTAGTATGTGACGGGTGGAACCCACTATAGCTCCTTGATGCATCAGTAGGTATCATGAGACAATTAGATGTGGAATTGGAAGAGGCCTTTCCAAATTTGAAATATGGTTTTGGTCGAGGCCTAAATCATTTTTAGACGTCTTGTCTAAGGCCTTGAAAAAATATTTCAGAATGTATGGCATTATACATTCCCTCATTATGAAAATAATATTGATGGTTCATGTGGTTATTAGACTAGTAGAATACCCATGACTATGTCTTCTTATGGAATTATTTACTCAGATCATATTTCTGACATAAAAGTGTTCATGTTTATTATTTGTAAATGCATGTGTTTTCAATTATTCACCATGCCTAATATTTATGTTATCTTTCACTGTATGGATTACCCTTACTGAGTGTTTGAGATCACCTATTTCTTATGTTTTATTTCCCTAGGATTCCAAGAATTGTTTTATGATTGATAATCAGAGTTAATCTATGGGATTAATGGTGGTCTCAAAGGATCATTTACATTGTGTTTTATCTTACAATGTGTAATGCAACGTTCATGTATGTAATCTATTTACCAAGACTGCTAAATTGATCGGTCCTTTGGGAATTGATTCCTTGTAATCATTCCAATGTGTTAAAATAATGCACCGACTCTGGGCTTCTGGGTTCGGGGCGTTATAATTATCTTTTATGTCTTAAAAAATAAACCGATATAAATCTTCAAAAAATAATCAACGAAAACATAAGAAACAAATTTACCTGAAAGTCTTTATTTTCAAGAAGGTCCAAATTGATCCATTTAGATAATTTACAAGTGTCTTGAACTGGAAAACTATTTAATTTAGTTTAGAGGTGACATTCATTGATTTCCCATTTGACATGAATCAATTTTTTTTTATCCAATTTAAGGTTTAGAAAATCAAAAATAAAATTTATTTTCGACAACTTCCTCTATGAATAAACATTTAAATTTCTAAGTATTCTATTCCAAATCCAAGATTCATTTATAGTAGCATGCAAAAAATTTACATTTTATCCTCATAAATGGTTAATATCTGGAGTTTAGACAGTCTCTGTTCTTGTTCCTCTAAATTTAATATATTTTTACTTAAATACTGAGCATACAATGTTAGAAAAATCAACTAAATAACCATGATAAAAAATTAGAGAAATACTTATCAGGTTTTTAATTAATTCTTTATCATAGAGTACTTTATTGGTGAGGATAAATTGTGTATTTAAAACCAATCCAATTCCAACTACCTTTCTATTTTCATTATCACAAAATGTGACATAGCCCCCATAAACCTTAGATATTGAGGGAATGTTTGGGAAATCTATACTCATGTTCCTTAAACAACCACTTTCCATAAACCCATTTCCATTTCTATTTATGTGTCTAGTTCCCTATAATGAAACCAAATAAAAATATTTTTAGGTAATGAAATACTCATGTGTTTGGAAATATTAGCTACAAAATATTTAGGAACAATTTTATTACATTTTCCAAAATTAAAATTTGAATAGGGTAATTTTTCATAAATAAAATCCTTTTATATTCCCCACAATTAATGATTTATTAAAAGAATTCATTTTATAATTGACTATTGATTACATAATTAATGAAAGTAATATTATACGTGGTTTTATTTTTAGAACTCACTATAATGTACTTTTTATAATGATTAGTGTTTCCAACCTTGATAAATATACAATACTTATCTGTTTTGGGTTGGTTTTTAGTATGTAATTTATTTTAGTGACCCCCCTTAGTAAAACCATTAACAAAATCCTTATGATCTTGAACCTATTTTTTTAAAATTCTAAATTTTCTATTCAATTCATTACATGATGTAGTAGAATTTTTCAAGTAGGTTTCGAAATATAATATTAGTTTTCTTAATAATTATTCTTCATTAATAATTTTATTATAGGAATTTATAAGGTCTATATTTTCTTTTTTATGATTTTATACTTAGTTTCAAACATGGTACAACATTCATTTAATACATCATATGAGAAATTTTCAATTTTACAATCAAACTCCTTCTCAGAGGAATAATAATAGTGTAACTCATATTAATGTGACATGAAACACATATTTTCTTTCTAATTGTAAACTTATGATTCTAAATATGTATTATCACTGGAGTCTTTAGAGGTACTCCATTTAAATTTCAAGGCCTTCTTTGATTTCTTCTTATACCTGACCTTTTTGAAAGACATTTTATCAGTCTTTTTATTTTCTATCCATTGTGGACGCTCTGAATTTATTTGTGTGTGATTTTTTAATTCATTTAATATCACTTATTAATAATTTAAATCATGTTTTTATAGTTTTTAAAAGGTATTCTAAAACCACTTCTCATGTGATTGAATTTTCTAAATGTTCTTACAAAATAAATAAGATTATTATTTGAAGTAGAACTTTTGGATGTATCTTCTTTTTATAGCTTAGAATATTATTTGCATATATAATTCCTATTATACTTATATGTTGAGACTTTAATTCTAGTGTTTTATTTCTTATAAAATATATTCTTTCTAGCTTTAACTTCCATTTATACCTCATACATCATCATAGTTCCAATGAGATCTTTTATTTTTAAATTATTGACCTCTGTTGATTTATTGATTGGGACTGAGATCACACTCCATCTTGTAGGTATAATTCTTAGAATTTTTAAAGTTATATCTTACTTATAAATTGATACTCATAAAGTAGACATCCATCCTTTGGTTTGGATGTATGTTTACCCTTAAATTGTCTTTGCACAATGTTCCCATTCTGATTTTTGTGTGGTGTTAGGTTGTCATTACAGAGAGTTCCTCACAAGAACTATCAAGTGAGTGGATCAAAAGAGACATAGGCATGCTATAACCTATCATCTGGTCCTCCTTCTACAAGTTTGTGTGGATGTGATTAGTTCTCTTCCATGTTGTGTTGATCTATCATAGTGTTACTTCTTGGAAGGGGGAGACACTTCATAGTTGAATGATTTCATAGTTTCTTTGTCTGGAAGGTGGGGAATGAGATTTTTTATGTTTCTTATATTGAATGTTTCTTCAATTTAGGATTTTGGGACTTTATAGATCTTCTACTAATGTTATTTTTAGGTGTATTGACTCTATTTTTAATATATTTCCCTCTTTTCCCACTTTTCAAAAAAATTCTCTCTTTTATGTTCAATTATAGGGTATTGGCCTTGAAAATGTTCTAAAAAATTACTAGATTTGGTATCAATATCCCATGTTTCAGATTGAATCTCAGAAATTACATATGTCTTCACACCTTTGATATAAAACTTTATAAAAAGGTTCATTAGATTGATGATCATCAATTATTTCCAAAAACCATAAGTTTCACCATTAAAATTGGGATCTCTAAAAATTGAGATGGATTCTCTATTATCAACTATAAAATTCACATGAAAGAAGATATTTGGACATAAAATATTGATAACTAAGAACCCAAGAGTCACAATCTTTGATACCAATTGTTTTCATAGACAACGACTCTATAAATACTCAAGAGGAAGGTGAATTGAGTTCTTGAAAAAGCTCCCTACTTAAAAACCACCCTCTACAATGTATGTGAGTTATAATCCACTCCATATCAAAATATGAAGCATAAAATAAAATAAATTATTATAAAAAATTTAAAAAATATATATTTATAGTGGTTAATGGGAACTTAAATCCCCTAGTACACTCCAAAAATACACTACTACATGAGTCTGGTTATTTTCACTATATTGCTCCCTTTTTTCAGGAACCATGATGAGTGAATGAAGGTGTTACTTGTTACAAAGGTCCAAGATATTTCAACAAATAAATCAATCACGAAACCTATCCATGGACATAACACACTCAATCTAAACGAGTAAAAATAATAACAAAGATGAGTAAAGTGATGTTTGGAAAACGATGCAGCATACAGTTGCAAGATGCAATTGGAAGTAGTTGAAGGCACTTCCAGAGAATTTGAGAATATGTAAATTCAACTCATAAAGTTATTAAATTATAAATTATTATATTATAAGTATATAAAATACAGACTATGTTAATGATTTGTAGCCTTGATAGAATATTTTCACATATCATATTTTATATTTCTAGTGTATATAGATTTAGTTGTTATATTTTTTAAATGCATATATCCATACTTTATGAAGTGATAAAATATTATATTTTAAATTTAAACTAAAGAATACTATATAATCACCACGGTCGAGTGAATAATCCTTCTATAAATTTGACGATATAGGTTCTTAATGGTATGTCTCTCTATTTTCCATATATGGAATAAACTTATATAGTGGAAACATCAAAAATATTCTTTATTATATATTTTAATTTTGAGAAAAAAGTAACATTATCTAAATCAATATTTCCTTCTTTAGAAAGATCTTTTTCTGAAATTATTGAAATATTTAATTGAATTATTGAGAGATTGTACTAATATTACAAGTATAATCGTGACAATCCACAAGATGGGTTACTCTTCATGGGTTAAGCTTCTAATAGAACTATTCTCATAAGATTAGTTATATAGAAACTTCATATGATAAAATACTTCAAACATTTAACTTATGTGTTTTTTAAGATAAAATGAATTCACTATTTCACAATATAATATCTTAAAGTTATATGATAATAAACTTCCATAGATTCATCTCATGTTCATTAGATAATACTTTTGTAAAGACCCACACTCTAGTATCCTAGAGGTGATGCCTATATTATTATATTGACACTAGATATAGGGTATTAAATATTTTTGGAATAAATAGTTTAGTATCCTTATAAAACTAGATAAATACTTTAATTTCACCTACATTTTAAATAATAAAATATAAAAAAGTATTTTTTATTTGAAAATTATGTTATACCCCTTAAAATATCCTTTCATATCAACCATAAAATACTTCTTAATATCCTAAGGAAAATAAAACATAAGAAAGGGATGAGCTCAGATGCTCGGTAAGGGTAAAATCATAGCATAATATATCATTAATAAATAAGAATAATCAATATGGGATGGTAAAAAACTAAAATACATTCCATTTAATAAATATAATAATCATAAAAAATTGAATAAATAAATTATGATAAAATTTTTCACCTAAATAATCACATAATATTGAATCTTATTCATGGATATTATAACTAATTGAATAATCACATTGAAATAACTTATTACATAATGAGAAAATGAATAATACGGGATATCTAAAATTTCAATAACTTTCATAAGATGTTTTGTGTAAAAAAACATATAATTCTACCAATTGATTTGTCTCATGAGACCTATCAATGAATTGAGGTTCTATCTATAACCCATAAAAACCCATATATGCATGTCCAATGCATCCCTCTTCTACCAAATAATTGATTTAATTCATGAATCAATATGCCTCCTCAACAAATACCCATATTGAGAAAAGAATACAGTTTTATTAATATTTACCTAGTAAAACAAATGACCTTAAATGTAATAAACAATATGTATAAATGATACATGATTTAATCAACAAGTATATCCCTGATAAATAATATTTATATTTAGTTTAAATTTAATGTCCAATGATCATAAGAAATTAGATATTTCAAGGGAATATTAATGATAAAAAATGAATTAAGAATATAAATATCAATACTTTCCTTGTTCAAAATGACTATAAACCATCCATTAATATAATAAGTATGGTACAAATACATAATACCCCCATCGGAGCATAATAAAAATAAACATTAGTTTCATTTATGAATATAAATACTATGAAATGATCTTTAAAAATATTCTTGAGGAAAATAACCTTTTAACTTTAAAAATATTTTTATTAAAACAAAACATAAAAAAAAATTAATGTAAATTTAATTTCAAATAACCTTTGAAAACATCTAAAATAAGTTATAAAAAAATTATTGGTCATGATAGTGGGAAATTATGTTCATTTTGTACACGTTAAAACAAATATTCTAATCACTTTTTCAATAAAACAAAAGTGGGGATTATTTTAAAAAACATATGAAGACTACATTATTTTTTTGTTAAAAGTTACAAGGGGTAGAAATATATTTAAAAAATAATTTTCAACTAGACGATATGAAAAAATATTTATTTTAATATATAAATATCATGTAATTCCCCCAAAAAATACTTAAACAAAGACAATCCCAAATAATGACGAGATTGTGAAAAAAAACCCTTAACACTATAGTAAATTTTCAATCACAATCTAGTTGAATTTAATAAAATAAAATTAAAACTAAAATATCATGATGAAAATAGGTTAATGATATAACATATCAAAAGTGTTAGTATATATACCATATAAAGGAATAACTTGTGATTGTGTCATATGTCTCATGAAAGTAAAAGTGAGATATAAAACCCCTAACCTCCTATATAATAAACATAGGTTTATTATAAATAGGTCAAAAAACAATAAATATATATTTCATACAATATATGATTTAATTATAGTTTGTTTTACCTATTTATTAATAATTTTTTGTTACAATCACTATTTCAGGTGATAATTACATCGTTTTTAATGTGTGTTTTAGTTTAGTAATTTTGGTCATTTTAATTTCATTATGGGTACATAGTAAACATAATGTTAACCATGATATAAATATCTTATACATTCATTATATATGTATCTATACTAATCTATTAATGTTATTTATAGAAAATAGATTACATCATTCATCGAGACGGTAAGTCATACATACACATGAATGCTATTTAAATTTTCTATGATAGATAGAAAGAAAGGAAAATAAATATTAATTCATCCTCAAGAAATAATTATAATGTCATATATATAATTTATATTAATTAAATACGTGCTTATTAACATCCGTGTTAAAATAAATTGAAAAACATTTCACATTGCTATATGGAGGTGGTAGTCCACAAATACACACGAGCGACGTCATTTATTTCAAACGGATTGGAAGGTAAGAAGTAATATTTGATATTATATTTCCATTATCTTGTTTATATCATAAATATCATATATATTTATTAATTTTAGTCAAAATTATTTCTTTTAAAAGAGTAATATAAAAATGAATCACACCGCTTTTCAAGGAGGTAGTCCTCCATATAGACAAACGACATTATCATAACCCCAAAATAGAAATTAAGAAGGTATATATGATATGATAATTCTATGAGTATAATAATTTTATAAATATCATATATATAAGTTAAATATATCATTATATTTATCATAGAATAGTGTTGATTGAAAACAAATTACTTCTTCGTACACACGACTGATGGTTTCGTTTCCCATTTCATAGAAATGGAGATAGATATAGGTTATTACAATAAAATAATAACATATAAGTATATCTATCATACTATTTTTATTATATTATCATAATTTATGAATATTAAAATTATTTATAAGAATAATTAAAATGAAAATGCATCGTTAACAACTTTACCTATTTTTGGGAAACCCCTTTAGTTTTAACCTAAAGACTTTATAGATTGGTTTCATGATATAACCAAGGACACAAGGATGTGGGGTTTGATGTAAGGAATGGAATTTTTTAGATATTTTCTAATAAAATGGTTTTGTAAGGGTGGCCTTTCATAAGTGGGAGAGAGGATAGACATTGATTTTTTGAAATGATATAGTGATACACATGTTTTTTATCATAAAAAAGCCTAAAAATGGGACATTATAAAACCATATAAATTACAGGGTTTAAATATTTCCACAAATATGGTTTTATAAATGTTTATAGGTAATTTTAACCCTTATGTTATTATTTTAACCCATAGTGAACCCATATTCACCATAATGACTGTAAATAATTTTTACTATTTTCATTGTTCATTATGCACAAAACTTCTGCTGACTTTATTAGATAATATAAATTATTATGATTCCAAATATGGGGTTTATTTTTATAAATTCCATTAATAGAGGTGGCAGAATTCAATTTAAAACTAAACAATATACGTGATGAAATAGTGAGTTTCAAAATAGAACATTCTTATAATTATAGAATGATTTAATATCAAAATTCAATATGAAATCGATTACAATGAACTAAATTTTTAGAATTATAATATAATTTAACTAATTTTATTATTAATACAATTGAAAATATAAAATATCTTTTTTAAATAAATTAACCAATAGGTGGTTTTCAATAAAAATTTGTATTTTCACTATTAATTGAAAAATTATTTTTTTCAGAAAAATCCCAAAAAATAACCATAAAATAATGTTGATTTGAATATTTTAAAAATAATTTTAATTTTTTTGAATAAATTTTATAAAATTGAAAAAAAATTATTTTAAATTATCTACGAAATGCCCATATAAACCACCTTATAGGAAAATACAAGTTTTCCAAAAACATTTCTTTCTCTTTCAAATCGTTCTTACATTATTTTTAATCAATAAATAACCAATTAATTTATTTTTTACATGTGTAATATACATAATTTTCATAATTTAGTCTCTCTGTTCATAACTTCCAACTTAATGACTATGTTACAATGGTCTTATTTAGATAATAATATTTTAACAAAGTATCATGTTTTATTCAAACCTAGTGGTTTGTGGATCGAAAGCTATCAAAGAGGTTGAATTTTTTAAAAACAAAATATTTCTTAATTTTTAGGGTTGTTACATTATATCCCCAGAAATAAATTGTGTACTTTTATATTAATCCTGATCTTGGTAATCAATGGTTTGAGATTTTAAAACACACTTATTAAAACCCCACATCATAAAAAAGGGTTAATAAATCATCATCTTGATAAGAGAAAAAGGTACATATGATGGTAATCTAGAATAATACATACTGGGTTTTCAAATAGGAGAAAATTAGTGGAAAATAAAGATATATACATGAAATAAAAGTGTAAATAATTATAGAGAGTGATATATATAATTGATCATAAGAAATTGAGTTATCAATAGAAATTCAGGGAGCTCAAAACTGTAAATCTATGATGCATTAAAAGGACATTTGATTGATTGGAAATAAAGTTAATAGGAATTATTTTTATTTAAATTTCCATTTCCTAATGGTCATGAATTATTTTATTATCATTATAGGTAACACCATAAAACATACTTACATAATTTTTTTAAGCATAATTTCATCTTTTGGTTTTCTACCATTTTTTAATACCAGAAATGAATATTCAAGATGATTTTTCTATGCCTAAAGTGATAAAATTAACTTTTAACAAATAATAAGATCCATAAAAGAGTAAGAATATCTTCCTTCTATATTTACAAAAAAAATGGTTAGTAAAAGTTATCAAATATAATACATTAATCTCTAATGCCACAATAGTGAATCCCAAAATTCAACTTAACCCATTTTATAATTGGATAACGTTAATACTTGTCGAAAATATGTCTAACCAAATTCGAAGTCCAAATAATTATACGGAAGGTCCCTAAATCAATATTATATTCCCTAGAAAATATAAAGTGGCTCTTAATGTCACATTACAAATTTGGGAATACCTTGACCACCATAAAAAGTTAATGAAAACATGAATGCTTCCAAAAATAAAATTTCAGGGTGTCAAATATATTACATAAATAAATACATCTAGTAAAATCTAGTAAATATGAAATAAACTATAAAACCAATATCCAATTTCATGGTCAAGAACACTATCCCATAAACATGTCACTATTATCTCAAAAATAAGAACATAGTAAGTGTTATAATTCCTTATTCATATGTTTTCTAAGAGGATAAACTTGTCAATAAACCACTTTAATTGTTCTTTAGTTCAATTCCACCCATGATCTAAAATACATTATTAAATTGTAATAAAAAATAATATACATAAATATTATGATTCTTATAATGAGAATATCATTGATAAAATTATTCTATAACATATTTATTGAGTCTAAATGAATGCACTTTAATCATTCCACTTTGTGTATATCAAAATTATAATCTTGACCAAGATCCATTACCTTCTTTTGGGGTATATTCCCTTGAAAAATAAATAATTCATTTTTGTAGTTCCCAATATCCACAAAGGTGAGGAATTAAACATTGTAAACTTCTTTATGTACCTTGAAATCACGATCATGGTAGTATTTCTCTCCATACTCATTGAAAACTATCATTACCTTTACGAAATTACCAGGGTGTTTTTTTCCACAATTATCACATGTGGGAAAAAATTTCTTTCGGATTTTACCTTTATTCATATTTTTCTCTTCCATCATCTTCTTCTCTTTCGTTCCCTCAAAGCTATAAAAATTAGATAATTTTTTCTATATCATGATAGAAAATGATATTTTGTACTCATTTGATAAGAATGTTTTGGAGACTAATTCCATTCAAAGTATTATATTTTTTATATAAAATATATTTAGAATCTTAATCATTAGATTACATATGTAGTATATATAATTACCTTCCACCCTTGAAAAGTTGGCTTCATACCTAGAAAAAATTTTATCTTCCTTTTCCTTAGATTTAATAATTGTCTATCCATATCCTCTCTTTTATTTATTATGTTTTTTAAAGGATGGTTCTAAAGACTCAATTTATTATTAATGAAAATACCACTTTTGATTGGGTAGAGTGGAACCCATTACAAAGCCCGAAGGCCCAGGGGCCTGAAACCCATATTACAAGGCTCGAAATCCCATTTTAAGATTACCTTAAAATTGTTCCATTACATGATTTCTATTTCTTATTTATATTTAGTGTTTTGAGTCAATGAACACTTTTGATCATTATATCCTGAGAGATGATAAATTTCCATGACAACTTTCTCCCTTTTATTACTTCCCAAAATGATAAATATATTCTCTATGAAACTTTTCCATTTCTCAAATAAAAATGGAATTGTAGTCCAACTGAATAGTGAGGATTTATGACACATGAAGCAGTCCAAAATTATTGCACCACATATTGGATTAATGGGATTATTCCTATGGGAAAGTTTATTTTTTATAATTGGAGTCAGTAGCTCCAATATGGTTATAATTTCATATGTTCCAGCTGCATCTCCAACACTTACTTCGTTATCTTTCCCAAGAATGAAATACCTATATGATACAGTTCACATTCATTCCACTAGGAATCATTTCAAAACAATAGAATACAGTACATTAGATATATTTTTAACATGTATCACCTCGCTCTGGCACTTCGACCGTGACCCAGGAAGTTATGGCCTTTGCCTCCACCCCTCCCCCACCAGGGGGGGAAGCCCTTCTTAAATGGAAATTCCTCCATATTTTACCCCATTTTATAATCTTGACTATATTCTTACATTCCCTAAAATTGAAATTTGACCAATGGTCCTAGAACTTTGTGACGAATTCCCTTATCTTGAGAATTCAACCTTATAATTTATTGATGCCTCAGCTCTCCTAAAGAAAACCTTGGTTGGTCAGTTTAGTTTGTGGTTCCAATCGATTGAAATATTAGATAGATTTATATTTAGATTTTGGGGGATTCATGAATGGGAAAGTATTGGACTTTTTCACAAGTGGAATATCCTGATTTTCTTCTCATTTTCAGAATATCTAATCACCAAGTGGTCTAGGGATCCTAAATCTTGCAAGACTTCCACTTCCATATCTTAAGATGGTCTTGTGATCTACATATGTTGTGGGACACCCTGACAATAGCTCTTTGGGTATGATTTCCCGATCCACCTCTTGCTTTTTAAAACCATTTTTTATCTAAATTCATGTGAACTTGGTCAGTCAGTATCTTTGTATAGATTTAATAACTAGTTCTATTTTCCACCAGATCTCTCCGCGTATTTTTGTCAAAGTAGATGTTTCAAAACCCCTAGTCTAATGGGTTTTTATATTGATAGGAGAGGAGTTTAGGTGGAAGAAACCTATAGTGTTTGATATCTAGACACATTTCTATTATCTATGCTTTAACCTTGGGAACTTGTACCATTCATGTCAGAGAGGAGGTAGGGAACTATATGGGGGTAAGAAATTCTGTGCTGGTGCCACTCACTTTCTCTTGGGTTCTATTGGGATTCCCCTTGACCATTTATTTTCACTAAACATGGAATGTCCTGATGCTGATAAAGGTCAATGACTATTCAGGTTTTATTAACTAGACTCTTATAATTTTGGACTCCCATGTGATGTAGTCATAGTTCTTCATAACCCATCATAAGTTTCTCTACTTAACCCAAAATTATCTGAAATTAATAATATGATGAAATGTGATTTTGGAGTTGTCATCACATCTATGGTTGTGCTTGCTGAGCCTTTTTGAAATAGTTTGGTTTCTTAGTTAATTGTTACCTCTCCAATCTATAATGCTCAGAATGGGAGTTCTAGGGCCAGCATGAATGCTAGTCTGGTTCAAGAGAAAGTGGTTGGGCATGAAGAGAGGGAGGCCCACCTAGATTCAGATTTGGTGATGCAGCTGGCTTCATCAAATACATTCAATGAAACTATAATGAATGATGAAATTTGAGAGGATCAAGACACTTGTGAGGACCCCCAAATTTTTGTTCTTATAGGAAACTTCTATGCATTTACAATTCATGGGACATGGCTTTGAATAGACAAGAGGTTCAGATATTCTTGTACAGGTATCACATGCTATAATTTCTTATGCTAAGAAGGTTAAATCAGGGGTAATGAATAATAACTCTCAAAATAGGTTTGTAGTGCTGGGAGTAGAAGAGTGTCATGCTATTCAAGAAGAAAATGAGGTGGAGGTTACCCATGGTGAGGAACCCTCTATGAGATTAGAGGATTCTAATGAGGATATCGATTCTTCTACGGACACCCCTACTGAGTCCAAGTAAGTGGTCGTTATCGAGGATTATCTTAGACCCTCTTCAATTATGGTTAAGAACACATTTATGGATCCTAATAGTTTTATTAAGAACACCTGGAGGCTACGACATGTGAAGGATTACTTTAACAAACATAGTCCTCTTGTTACTATATCTACAAGAAATGGTATGCTACCTTCGAAGCATCCTAATAAAATAGAAAACAGTTACATGAGAAAGTGAAAAGCCTCTGACAAGCATGTTGTGGTGGCCACCTCTATAGAGATTGAAACTCAAGTTGGGGAATCACATGCCAACTATTTAGTGTCTACAGAATTCAAGGCTGCTGATCCCGACATCCCTTTAAGTGGTAAGGAAATGATGGAGTGTGATGAGTGGGAACCCATCATTATTTGCAATGAATATTTTTTATAGAATGACCTAGAGGTCAATTCTACATAAGAGTATTTTTAATGGTTGGTTGGGAGGCGTATCTTGGCCAACTTTAACAAGGATTAGGGTGATTGTATCCTATAACAACTTGGCTTATGAGCACATGGATTCAACAAAAAGAATATAAATGTGTAAGAGCTCATCCAAACCTATGAAAATATGGTAACCAGTATTGAAGACCTCCCTAATGATAATCCATATGGGAAGGAAATCACCCTTTAATGGAGTCTTCATAGAGGTAAGGTTTCCAATAGACTTAAACTACAACTCAAGGATTCATCTACTACATATGATTCTCGTTGATTTTCTGATTATATTCATGATCGGTTTCCCACATTTTCCAAAAAAGTTCTCTATACTAATAATAAAAATATTTATTTTGGTATTAGATCATAACTATTGGTCAAGGTGGGTAACTTAATATTGGTGAATTGAGTTCCTAATAAAATTTCTAATAATTATTATTCTAAAATAAAATCCTCTTTATAAAAAAACTCAATAATTAATCAAAATAGTAGATTGATATAAGATATTTCCTTTTAAAATATTTCTCGATGAGTGATGAAGACTTTGTTAAAATTACGCTCACAATTACCTAAACTTTTGAAATCAATTTACTTATAAAACATAGATATAAAAACTAGTTATGATTAATTTTAAAAGCAATAGTATTTTATAGATAAAAAAATTGGATATAATAATCACAAAAAACAAAATAACAGAGAAAATAAACAAGAGGATCGATCTCAAGATGAGACACAATCCACATCAATTGGAAATCACCTGTTGTGAAGAAGATTATAATAATAATCATGAAAATCCACTAACTAGATAAGGTAAAGAAACAACTACTTAAAGTTGTCCAAGCTAAAGAGCCTCTTTAATAGTCATACATGGGATATAAAAATAAAACATGCCACACAAAGACCACTTCCACAAACACAGTGGAAAAATGGTTTAAAGGAGGGAGAGAATATCATGTATTCTCCAATTAGGTCCATGAGATAGTGTGTGTTTGAAAATAGAGTAACTACACACTATTCAAAAGAATAAAAATAAACAGAATGAGTAATAAATAATATAGTAATGCTCAATCTGGTATGCTCAGAATGATCGAAGTCCTTATATCATTATTGGTGAGCAGTTTGAGCTTTGTTCTTGAAAATTATAGTAGAAAAAAGGATCGTAGGAATCTTCAAGAATGTTCCAGTTGATCTTTTTCAGTGTCGCAATCAATCTCTATAATTTATTCTGTGATTTTGTGTTATTGATCATCATAGTTAATTAATTTGGGATATTGTACAAATTCACATTTTTGATTTCACAATTTTCTATAAGTTTTTCTATCAGTAATCTCTATATATGTCATACCTATCGAGTACAGATAGATAGAGATGTTACTCGTGAATATATAGAATCATTAACTAGAGGGGAACCAAAATCCTCTGATCTACTTTGAAAATGTAATGAATACTTGGTCAAATTTTCAATGAATAAAAATAATCATTGATCTATTCACACTGAAGTCCTCAGAACACAACGATATCAAGGAGATGGAATTAAATCCGCATTTGGTGGTAACATGCCTGGTGGAAGCTCATCCTAGTGGTAGATCCTCTAGCAGTAACATGCCTGATAGTTAAAATGCAAGTAGTAGCTCATCCTTAGTTGTGAATGGCCTCTGTGGTCACTCCTGGATGATGGTGCAAAGTCCGGATGGAAACTCACAACTAATAGTGACTCACTATAACAATTATAATAATTGAAATTAAAATAGTCTTAATAAATAAAATTATATCATAAAACTTTTTTACCATTAGTACTATAAGAATCATGGTTTGTGTTCATTAAAATAATTGAGTGTCAAACAAACTCCACAGAAGGAGGTGACAACATTATCCCCCTTTTTGCTAATCACAAAACCTGGAATTTTATAAGACATGTACTATTCAAGTATGAAAAGATAATAAGAGATGTATGTAAGATATATGTGATATAAAAAACTTATATAAAAATAAAAAATATCAGAATATTATTATTTAAAAATAAATGCTCATTTTATCTCCCCCTTTGAGATTATGAAGAATAATGGAAGAATAAAATAAATTGAACAAGGAAAATTATAATAAAACTAAGGTATTGAATTTAATGTTAGCCAAAAATATTTAGAGTACAATAATATAAAGATAAAAAGTATAAGGATATGATCCCTATCAAAATAATATATTTAATAAGACTCACTGGTTATTGGTTGGTGGAAAATCAACATTCTCTTTACCTTTCTCTTTGTCTCTGTTCTGAGAGGAGATGGTAGTAGAGAAAGTTTAAGCATAGGTGGTAATGAAAAGGATTTTTGTGGCATTAGGAATTTTCTAATGCAAAATAATTTTTCTAAGTTGTTGGATTGTATTAGTTGTTTATAAACTCATAGGCTAAAATTGTGGAGGTAGAAGACCATCTGATTGAGTAATCACTGTAGGTATCTCTCTAACAGGCTTTGTGGTTGTGGTGGAAAGAACTATTGTCATAATAATTTCCTCTATTGAAATAATAGTTGTATTATGGGAATTTATGAAGGGTTTCATGATATTTATGAAATCCACAATTATGTTACCTCCCCTTTCCATGGAACTAAAAAATAATTTTTCTCTTCCACGAATCTCTGCAGAGCTGGTGTGAGAACCTTCAGTTGAGTCACTTTTTCTTTAAAAGATCTGGTCACTATAGAAAACATCAAATTATCTTCTAGAAATTTGAAGTAATCAAGAAATTATGATTTGTATAAATTCTTGGAAAATAATACATTATTGATTTCTTGATGATTTCTTTATCAGTTACGAGATCAATGGCCTACTCTCTTATTATCTTATATATGTGCTCTCCATTATGATGTATCTACTTTAGTTGTTCCTCAAGAGTACTCACATTAACCAAGTCATTACTAATTTTTTCTATGATAATATGACTGATAATATCTCAATCAATTTTTTCTAGATTAATAGGATGTGTATATGATGTAGAGGCAGCAATAGTTATGCTTTCCAACTTTGAGAAATAGAATTCAAACTTTCTGTTAAAAGAGGATATATAACCACTAATGAATCATTCAAACTTTATAATTCTATTGATAATAATTTATTATAAACTACCATTTAATGAATATGAAATATAACTCTTTGTTATAAATTGTATACACCAACCTCAACCAAATATCAAGTGCTTTATTCACTGAGTCTTAAATTTGGTGATGGTTGAGAGTTCAACACATTTTTGAAATTAGAAAATAAATTCCTTATTAAGGAGTTCAAATCAGAATTCACATTCGTTTAAAAAGATTCTAAATCATATTTTGTCACAACATCAGGATGCATAAAATATTGATTATAAAGATGATCTCTTTTCTCATGAGGAACTTCATCCTTATTTGATCTATCTGTATCCATAGGAGAAAAAGGTTGCAATTCCCTATATCTATCAATTTGACCCACTAAGGATCATAATTCTCTAACAATATTTTCATGATCATCATCAAAATCAAAAATAATCTAAACAGAGTATCAAAAAACCGAGATACTTTTCCAATTCATCAAAAAAACTAACATCAGGTCTTGTATAAGGAAGAATTGGAAATTCTATTGGTACTTGAGAGGATTGAACAACTTCTATTACAGAAGGGGCACGTGTATGAGCTACCTGTAAGATGTCTACTGGTTCTAATTGATCTATTTTTTATTACTGATCAACAATATTAAGAGTCTTATCCCCCTAATTAGAATCATCCAAACCTACTGTAGTAATAGGTGGTAAATTAGCCTTCTAAGTATATTTATATTGATTCTCATATCTATTAGAACATGATTCCATGGGTGATGAAAGTTGTATTTGAAATATATCATGATCCTAATCAGCAGGACCATCTTTATTCTTATCACTTCTATTATTATGATCATTTCCATGATCATCTACATGATCATCAACATCTTCATCATTTTCATAATCTCCATGATCAAATCCACCATCATTATCCTCATCATTCTTAATGTCATTTTAATTTGATTTTTCATGATAATCATTACCACTTTCTTACTTATATTCATTTTCATCACAATCATTATCACTACCATTCTGGTCACTTTATAATTCGGGTGAAAATATTTTAAACTAAGCCTCTCTAGATAAATATGTGTCCTTATCGTCATTTTCATCTAAAAGGGATTCTTAGGTAGGTAGAGAACCTAACGGATTGATAGATCTAACAAAAAAATTAAGAGGAGATTTAGGAATCTCTTTATCACTCCCCAATTCCACTAAAAGAAATCTATTCTTCCTCTTCCATTGCTTTCTAAACTTTTTAGCTATCAACATCATATGAGTAATCAAATAACTCATCAGGCACAATACCATGATCCAACATGTCTGTGGGTCTTGTTGTATGATAATTAGGGTTTAATTAATCATACAATCTATCATTATTTATTACACATCATTTTTTCAGGGATTCCATCTCACATTCACCCTTTTACAGATTTCCTTTTATAAGAAAAAACCAACTAACTTATCTTCAGATTCTTCTCCTTATTCTAAAAATCCATTATCAACTAAGATGAAAGAAATCACCTTATGATGTATAAAATATTTTGATCTTGAACTCTTCTCTCACATATCATACATATAAATCATAAAAAATATACAACGATGGATCATGTCCCCTTGTTTCATCATAAATAGAATGTAAACATCCTGGTATAGGATGGTATTGATATATCTCTTTCTTAGCACAAAACATGCTCTACAAACTTGAATATAATCTTACATTCATCATCAAAATCAACATCTGTTGGTATCATCAAGGTACCATCTTTAGTTAACTATAGGAGAGCCTCTTCATATTTGAAAATTTCACCATAACATATAATACATCCTTTAAAATCCTCATATAACCCATTATGAGGTACTTTTAGGCACTTTGACCATTACTTTAAAGATAAATAAATCTATTCTCCATCAATGAAATTTTTTATCACATCCATTTTATTTCTAAAAAAATCATCATTCTAATATAAATATTATACTAACCTCAGATAATACACATAGTGATTTTATGTGAACCAATTCAACCATTTCTGATTTTCTTTAACATTGAATTATAGTGTATTGGTAGATGGGATCCATTGTGCATCTATTTCCTTTTCTGGTTTGACAACCCATGTTTCCAGATGTGGGTTTCATGAAATAATATGGAAACTTCTGGAAGATACATTATGTTTCTAAGATTTACACATCACCTATATATTTAACTCTACTACTCACTTTACACAATCCATTCAGATCAGTTGAAGGCTTAAGGGATGAAGGAATGAGGATCAGTCCAAGAAGATGGAATGGTTCATGACTGTTGAGTCAATAAGGTTTTCCTTATGACTTTTCCATTCCTTCTTGTTTTGAAAATCACAAACACCTTATCTTTAAGAAAATTGCTTTTATAAGGAAAATTGCTTTTATAAGGAAAATTGCTTTCTTAAGGAAAATTGCTTTCTTAAGGAAAATTACTTTTATAAGGAAAATTGCTTTCTTAAGGAAAATCGCTTTTATAAGAAAAATTATCCTTATCATATTTTCATCCATATTTTTCTTAAGTATGAGATTCGGATTCATTTTCTCGGAATCATTGAAACTTTGATATAAAACATTCTGTTTTAGGATTCAGATTCTAGATAAGAACTATAAGGAAGTTTCATTCCGAACTCTAGATATGAACTCTGACTAAGTTCTATTCCAGATTCAGGATACGAATTCTGATGACGAATTCTCATTACGAATTCTAATGAAGAATTCTCATTACGAATTCTGTTGACGAATTCTCATTACGAATTCTGTTGACGAATTCTCATTACGAATTCTAATGACGAATTCTCATTACGAATTCTAATGAAGAATTCTCATTACGAATTCTGTTGATGAAATCTCAATACGAATTCTGATGAAGAATTCTCATTACGAATCTTGATGATGAATTCTCATTATGATTTCTGATGACGAATTCCTATTCCGAATTCTCATTCCGAATTCACCTATTAAACAGAATTTGAGTATCTTTGTTTTATACACTCTGAATTAATTTAGACTCCGAAAAATATCTTTGTCAGACTCCGAACTTCTATATTACTTACAGTTCTATAATTTTTCTACTCTTTACTATTATTCTTTACACTCCAAACCTTCACTCCAAAGTTTTCATTCCGAACTTTTATGTTAGAGTTAAAACGATGTCGTACATTCTGTTATACTTGTTTTGTTATAAAACGATGTCGTCTGTTTTGTTATAAACTAACCGTTGTCTAAGTGACACGTGTACAGGTCCCTCCGATCTTTAAGGAAAATATGACCGTTGGAGAAGGAGCCGACCTTACCTATAAATAGGAGCTCATTTGAAAGAGCTCAGAAGCTGATAGCTGATGAAAGTGCTGAAAGGCTGACTAATTTGCTTGAAATGATTTCTAGAGAGAGAGGCTCTTATTAACTCTCAAAGCTTCGTGCGACTCCGAATGTTGGTGATTACATTCGAGGGCTTCCGAGGATAGGAAGACAGAGGTGCCGACTACCTTAAAGTTCGAGGGCTTTCTTGCTGAGGAAGACAGAGGTTTCCAACTACCTTGAAGTTGAGGGCTTGCGGGGATAGCAAGACAGAGACTCCGATCTTCGTATCGAGGGCTTACCCTGGTGTGGATAATACAGACTTTCTTGAAAGTATAAATCAAGGGACCTTTATCCAAGGTTGTTGGATACCCTTCTCTTTGGGTTAAAAGACTTATATTTTGTTACTAGTAGTTCTACTACTTGTTTCTATTCCGTTGCATTTTGTAATATAAGGAAAGTATAACTTTCTTATACTTCCTTACTTGTACTCTGATTAATTTAGATTCTATACGCTTTAAGGTAGAATCTCATATTGTAACCTTTTGTTAAGTTTCAATTTCTGGAACCATATTTTCGGAACTTACTTTCGGAATCTCTTTCCAAGTTTGTATTCGGTGTTAGAGGTGTTGTGAATTTGCTTAGTTTAATCTTTTTTAAACTTAGCCCTTTCCTTTTCTTAAGGAAACTATAGTTATTCACAACTAACTTTAAAGGTTCCAAAGGAATTTTTAAAGTATACAATTCACCCCCCCTCTTGTATATTGAGCATCTACATTACTATTTAGATCCTACAATTGGTATCAGAGGTTGGAAACCTCTTACTCTATTCCAATCTTACATTTGGTATCAGAGCAGGTTATCGAAATACTTGTACTCACATACAAGTTTTTCTTGCTCACTTTATCCTTCCGAATTTCTATTCCAAACTTTTCTCATTCCGAACTTTGTTATTACGACTCTTTGCTACTAACAAGTTTGTGTGCAAAGTTTTTTTTCTAGTATGGCAGGAATTAATGTTGGATCAATTGACAATCTGAATCCTACAAGACCACCTATATTTGATGGTAATGACTATGAGTACTGGAGAGATCGTATGAAGACTTTTGTTATTAATACCGGAGTAGAAAACTTTGTTATGCTTACTGGTGATTATAAAATTCCTGACAAGGAAGTCAGATCTTTTACTAACCAGGAAAAGAAAGAATATCAACTCAACTATAAGGTATGAAACACTTTACTATGTTCAATGACCAGAAATATATATAGCCAAATTTCTTCTTGTGAAGCGGCTAACTGTATATGGAAGAAGTTAGAAGTTACACACTTTGGGACTTCTAAGGTGATTGAGACTAGAAGAGCTATGCTTAGAGCTGAATATCATGGCTTCAATTTTCCTTATGGAGAACCTATCTGTAAAGTTCAACAAAGATTTATGACCATTGTCAACAGTCTACAATCTATGGGAGAGAAAGTTTTAGATGATGAAGCTCTTGTGGACAAGATAATTGACATTATTCCCAATGAGTGGGAATCCAAGAGAACAACCATAGATGAGAACAGGAAGGTCACTCAAATTACTCTTGATGAATTATTTGGAACTCTTCTACAACATGAAACCAGAATGAAGAGAGATGCTAACAACATAAAGAAGAAGAATGGGAATGGTACAGTTGCTTTTACTACAACTTCAAATCAGATTAAATCTAAGACTCCTGAGAGAGTAACCAGACCCAAGTCTAAGAAAGTCATTTTCCAATCCGAATCTAGTGAGAGTGAAGTCTCAGAAAATGAATTAGCCAATCTTGCTCGGAGGATGAACAAGATAGCTGGGCAGAGAAACTTTCAATCTAAGTATAAGAAAAAGGATAGGAAAGATAAGAAAGATGGAGAAGTTACTTGTTATGAATGTAAAAGAGCTGGACATATTAGACCAGATTGCCCTATGCTCAAAAAGAAAGAAAGGAAAGAAAGACATTCAGACAGGAACAGGAAGAAGTATTATAAAGCTAAAGCTAAGAAAGTTCTGAAAGCTAATGACACCTGGAGTGCCAGTGGTGGTGACTCTTCAGATGAATCTTCTGATTATGAATCTTCAGGAGAAAAGAATCTTGGTCTTATAGCCAGATTACCTATTGATAATCATTGTCTTATGGCTAAGGTACGAAATGCTGAATCTCTGACCAATGTTTCTTTAAATTCTAATGATAATAAGTATTATAACTCTTCTGATGAAGAATCATCTTCTGATGAGGAAAATACTTTACCTACTTATGAAGAAGTCTCTAGGTTTGCTGAACTTCTTGAGATTGAGAATTCCAAACTCAACAAGAAACTTGATAAGGAAAATTCTAGAAATTCTATACATACAAAAGAGATATCAGATCTTTCTAAAGATCTTGATAAGAAAAATGCTGATTTTGAAAGTATTTCAAAAAATCTTGAGGAAGTGAGTTCTGAGAAGAACAAACTTTCTAAAGAATTAGAAAAGGTAAGTTCTAAGAAAAATGTTTTCGAGCCTAACTCTAGTTCTAAAACTAATGATTTTGAGGACAAAAACTTGGTTGTAAAACTCAAGTCTGAAATTTTTTCCTTAAAGAAGTGTTTATCAAACTTTACCCATGGTAAGGAAAATTTTGATAAGATGTATTCCCAAATACGGCCTTTAAGAAATAAATCCGGATTTGGTTATACCCATGCAAAACCAGTTTTCAGTAACAATTATTTTGTTCCTCAAAGTGCCCCATTTTGTACTAAATGTCAATGTGGAGGTCACTGGGCAAAAAGTTGTTCCTTAAATAAAACCCAATCTCTAGGTTTTCATAAAGATTATTTTTCTAAGAAGATGTGGGTTCCTAAAATTTTATTGTCTGGAAATATCGGATCCAAACAAGTTTGGATTCCGAAGGTCTAATTTTCTTCTTGATTTCAGGATAATAAAGAAAGTACCAACAATAATACATGGTACATGGATAGTGGATGTTCCCGACACATGACTGGTAACAAAAGCTTTTTTGAAAAGATTATCAAAACGAAAGGAGGAAAGGTAACTTTCGGAGACAATGCTAAGGGAGAGATTGTTGGTATTGGTAATATAGTTTTTCTTGGTAAAACCTTGATTTCAAATTTTCTTTTTGTTAAGGGTCTTAAGCACAATCTCATTAGCATAAGTCAGTTATGTGATGAAGGTTACCTTGTGAATTTTAGGAATGATAAGTGTTTAGTTCACAATTCCAAGGAAGAATTTATTCTCTCAGCCAACAGGCAAGAGAATGTTTACACCTTAAACTTAGAAGACCTAAGAAGCCAAGATCTACCTTGCCTAAGTGCAATAGAAGATCATTCCTGGTTATGGCATAGAAGATTAGGACACTATAACATTAGGAACCTATGTAAACTCTCTAAGAAGAAACTAGTTAAGGATCTACCGGAGCTTAGATTTGATTCTTCTAAAGTTTGTAATCCTTGTCAATATGGCAAGAAACATAAATCTAGTTTTAAGTTAATCGGTGAAGTCTCAACAACTGATGCATTACAGTTAGTGCACATGGATCTTTTTGGTCCAACAAAAACTGGAAGTATTGGAGGCAAATACTATGTGTTTGTTCTAGTTGATGATTACACTAGATTTACTTGGGTCTATTTTCTAGCAAAGAAATCTGAAGCTTTTTCCTATTTCAAAAGTTTTAGAGCTCAAGTTAAAAATGAGAAAAACCTTCCATTGAAAACTATTCATAGTGATCATGGAGGAGAATTTCAAAATTCTGATTTTGAAACTTTTTGTAGTAAGAAAGGTATTACTCACAATTTTTCAGCACCTAGAACTCCTCAACAGAATGGTGTAGTTGAAAGAAGAAATAGAATTCTTCAAGAGATAACTAGAACCATGTTGAGTGAATATTTTATTGCTATACATTTCTGGACTGAAGCTGTAAGTACTGATTGCTATACTATAAATCGAGTTTTGATTAGACCTTTTCTTAATAAAACTCTTTATGAGTTATGGAATGGTAGAAAACCAAGACTATCCTACTTCAAGGTTTTTGGTTGCAAAGTATTCATTTTGAATACTAAAGATAACTTACATAAATTCGCACCAAAATCTGATGAAGGAATTTTCTTAGGTTATTCCACAACGTCTAAGGCTTATAGAGTGTTTAATAAAAATACTTGCACTGTTGAGGAAACAGTACATGTAAAATTTGATGAATCAGATCCTTTTGTTTTTAAACCTTTTCAACTTACATCTTTGGATGTGTTTTCAAAAACTGATTATCAACCTTTGATAGAAGAACCTTCTAATAAGGAAATTGTTCTAGAAGATACTTCTGAAACATTTACCCCAGAAGACTTTCTACCCTATGTTGATGAACAGGTTTTACAAAACCCAAGTCAGGTGTTTCTTAAGAATCATCCCAGTGATAGTATCATTGGTGATGTAAACCAACCTGTAAGGACTAGAAGTTCCTTAAGAAATGAAGTAGAACATCTAGCATTCCTTTCCCAATTAGAACCTAAAAGCACTAATGAAGCTTTAGGTGATGATGATTGGATTAAAGCAATGCAAGATGAACTAAATGAATTCGAAAGGAATAAAGTCTGGACCTTGGTTGAAAGACCTAAGGAAACTTCTGTTATTGGAGTAAAATGGGTTTTCAGAAATAAATGTGATGAAAATGGAGTCATTGTTAGAAATAAAGCTAGACTTGTTGCTAAAGGCTATAATCAACAAGAAGGAATAGACTATGAAGAAACCTATGCTCCAGTAGCTAGACTTGAATCTATCCGTATTCTACTTACCTTTGCAGCATTCTTTAATTTCAAACTTTTCCAAATGGATGTGAAATGTGCTTTTCTTAACGGTTATGTTCAAGAGGAAGTTTTTGTTGAACAACCTCCTGGCTTTGAAGAGACAAAACATCCTGATCATGTTTTTAGACTTACCAAAGCTTTGTATGGCCTTAAACAAGCCCCACGAGCATGGTATGATAGACTCACTGGATTTTTTCTTCAAAATAACTATGTTAAGGGAAATGCAGATCCAACCCTTTTTATAAAGAAAGATAAGAAAAATGTTTTGATTGTTCAGATTTATGTTGATGACATTATATTTGGTTCAACTCAGCAATCTCTGACTGACTCTTTTGCTAGTCTAATGAAATCTGAGTTTGAAATGAGTATGATGGGTGAGTTAACTTTTTTCCTTGGTTTTCAAATTTCCCAAAAACTAGAAGGAACCTACATATCTCAACATAAGTATATTAAAGATCTTCTTAAAAAGTATGGTTATGACAACACTAAAAGTATAAGTACTCCCATTGGTACCTCAAACTCGTTAGATCTTGACGAAGCTGGGAAACCAGTAGATCAAACATCTTTTAGAGGTATGATTGGAAGACTACTTTACTTAACAGCTAGTCGACCAGACTTAATGTTTTCAGTATGCTTATGTGCAAGATATCAATCCAATCCTAAGGAATCTCACTTAAAGGCAGTAAAAAGAATTTTTCGCTACCTTAAGGGAACCATGGATCTAGGATTATTTTATACTTCTAGAAATGATTTTGTTCTAAAAAGCTTTTCTGATGCTGACTTTGGTGGATGTAGAATGGATAGAAAAAGTACATCCGGAACTTGTCATTTCTTAGGAGATTCACTAGTTTCTTGGTCCTGCAAGAAGCAACACTCTGTAGCACTTTCCACTGCTGAAGCTGAATATGTAGCAGCTGGAAGTTGTTGTGCACAAGTGTTGTGGATACAACACACACTCACAGACTATGGCTTGAGTTTTACTAAAACTCAAATTTTGTGTGATAACACAAGTGCCATTGCCCTGAGTAAAAACCCTGCACATCACTCTCGTGCAAAACACATAGATATTAGGCATCACTTTCTTAGGGATCACACACTTAAAGGAGATATTATTCTTCATTTTATCGGAACGCAAGATCAACTTGCTGATATTTTCACAAAATCTTTGCCTTCTGATAGATTTGAATATATTAAACAGAAGTTAGGAATGATAACCGTAAGGTAATCTTTCTTAATTAACTTTCTGTTGAAAAAATCTCCTTACAGTAATAAACTTCTTTTCATAGGGGGAGTACATTTCTTTGTTTGTTTAACAAAGTTTTTCAAAATTTGTTTTCAAACTTTTCGGAACGAAGATTTCCGGAATGGAACTTCTGGAACTAAAATTTTCCACAATGGAAATTCTCGTAAAGAATACTTCTGGAATGGAAGTATTCGTATTGAAAATTTCCGGAATGGAAATTTACGTACTGGCAGTTTCATAACCAGATATTTTTGTACCAGTTGTTTTTCGTACTAAAATTCTTCGTAATGTATTTTTCGTACTAAGTTCTTCGTACTGATTTTCTTCTTAAATTTGTTTTTCGTACTGCGTTTTTCATACTGAGTTTTCCGTAATGAGTTTTTCGTACTAAGTTTATTTTTCATAGTAAATTTTTTGCGAAATATGCCATTACGAATAATTCCCTAAGCGAATCCGAAAGGTATGATTTTATTACTCAAGTTTTCGTAGTCATATTTTACTTGCTGTAATTCTCTTATATTATGTTTTCGGATTATATTTTTCTTAATTATTTGTTTTAATAAAACCTCAAAAAGATCGGATTCAAGTTTTCAACCGTCAGATCTGATCGCAGCTCATTCCAACTGTTAGATCAACTGTGGAATGTGAACCGTCATCTCGTCGCCTATATAAAGGGGACCCAATTTCTCGTCCCACATCGATCTCAAAGCTCTCGCGTCCCGAATCTCTGTCTCTCTGTTTTAAGTCCGTTCCGAACTACAGTTGTCTCCATTCCGAACTTCTCAGAGAATTACAGATCCGAATGTCTGCAGAGTTAGCATCTCAAGAAATGTCTTCCACTAAGCCTATTTATCAGTGGTTAGTTTACGGAGAAAGGTTAGTCCATCCGGCTTTCTTCAGCAACTACGATTCTATCATTTCAAAGAATATCAAGTTGAATGGCTGGGAAGATGTTGCGGTATCAAAAACCGGGAACCAAGATGAAGTATATTCAGACTTACTTGTCGAGTTTTATGAGTCAGTTTCTTTCTTCAAGGAAGATAATAAGGAGAAGTTCTCTTTTAAGTCTTATGGAAAGACTTACAAACTTTATCACACCAAGGCTGCAAGCTTGGTAGGGCTGTCTTATGAAGGAGAAGCCGAGTTTATTTCGCATGTGTTGCCAGACTCTAAGGGTAGCTTCAACAAGGAAAAAGCCGTAGAAACTCTCGGACTGGATGATGACAAGGCTCCGAAGATTGCAAGTCTATCTACAAATTTCCGGATTCTGGAGTTATGGGTGCAAGGACTTATCGTACCAAGGAAAGGTGATAAATATAGCTTGAAGAAAAGTGAGATCTATATCTTAGATTTTCTGATAAATCTAAGGAAGTTTAACTTGATGAAGCATATTCTTCTTACTATTGAAAATTTGAAGAAGGGGAATCTGAGAGCTCAGATTATTATGTATCCAGCAATCCTCTCCAAGTTGATTGTTCGGTGCCTTGAGTCTTTCAAGGAGGCTTGCAAATCTAAGACAAGAGTTTTCAAGATCATGGTGATCAGCGATGGTACTCTGAAAAGGATGGATGTGGCTTTCAACAAGGAAACTGGTGAATTCTTTGATCTACCTGCTCAGGAAGAAGTGGCTCCGAAAGCTGCTGATCCGGAATCCTCTAAGCCAGTAAGGAAAAGAAAGCTGAAAGAAGTGGAAGTACAAGCAGAGAATCCTAAGTCTAAGGAAGTCCATTCCACACCTCCAAAGCCTAAGAAGAAAAAATCCTATCCTGATGAGGTTGTTATGAAGTGGAGAGCCGATAAAGAGAAAAGGAAAGAAGGGGATCCGCAGTTGGGATTAGACCCTGTGGAGGCTAAGGCTTTGAAGGAGAAAACTGCTGATGAGCTGGAAAAACAAGCAAAGCAAAAGAAGCTCAAGAAGAAGATGTTTGAGGCTGAGGTAGCTCAGACCTTGTTGAAATTCAATGAAATGGTTTCAGCAACTATTCCAGTTCCAAGATCTTTCTCCTTGGAATCTCTACCTGAGACTCCAGGAAGAAATCTTGTTGCTCCGGAAGAAGCTGTTACTAAGAATATTGAGGAAGTAGAACAAGTTGAGCAAGTTGAACAAGTAGAAGAGGGTGCTGAAGGAAGTGGTGAAACCGGAGATGTGCTGAAACAAGTAGATGATTACAAGGGAACACCTTCAAAACACTTATCACTCCGGACTTCAGAAGCTGAATCTTCAAAGCTAGTTACTCCAGCAATGGAAGAAGAGAAAGGAGAAGAAGAAGTTGCCTATCATGGAGAAGAAGAACAACTTTTACATGATATTGCTCAGATGAAAAATGTAGAGGTCGGTATTCAGGAAGTTGCTGATGAGGAAGATATTGTCGTTCAAGTTTCTGACAGTGAGAAGAGAACTCTGGAACAGGACTCAATTCCGGAAAAAGGCAAGGGAAAGAAAATTCTTGCTGATACTCCGAGCTCAGAAGTAAGGAAGAAAAAGGAGGCTGGTAGTTCTTCAAAGAGAAAGTTGGAGCTTATTGAGGAAGAAAACTCTCCAAGCAAGATTTCAGATTCGGAGTCATCATCGTTGGGGCATGACTTTGTTGTTCAGTCCTTAAAGAAGTTGGTGGGAACCATTCCGACCTTCTCTAGTATTGACTCAAGATGCCAGATGCTCCAACATGCGTTGAATCAGAAAACCGACTCTGTATCTATGGTTATGGATAAGTGCGTTGAGATTGAGGCTCAGTTCAAAACCTTCTTTGTTGGTTACGAAGCTCATAAAAGATCTTGCAAGAGGATGACAAGTTGGTCGAAGAAGAATGTGGAAGAAATGAGGTTGCTTGATGAGTTTCAAGAAAATGTTAAAGATGCCTTTGAGACAGAGGACAAGAAGAAAAACGAACTGACTTCTTCTTTTAAAGAAAAGATGAATGAAGAAAAGAACTTCCGGATCCAAGAAGTCAGGGATCTGAATGGGAAGTTGAATTCTGTTTCTCAGAACTGTAAATTTGAAAGAGATCATCGAATTGATTTTGAAGAAAGGATGAAGGCTCAGGAAGAGAAGATCAAAGCTCATGAAGAAAAGCTCAAAGCCCAGGAAGAAAAAATTGAAGCTCAATCCGCAAGAATAGTGGTCTTAGAGAAGCAAGCTGAAGAAGATCATAAAGACTTAAAGAAGATCAAGACTATTCTAAAGGGGCTCATGTCAAAGGAAAAAGATTCGAAATAACCTAATCCGATCTTTTTGTTGTATTCTTGTTGTTGCTGAGATTTCAAAATTAATGAAAGTTGTGATTGTCGTTTCTATTATTGTCATTACTAATCTTTCAGGTACTTTGTTATTTTTTTTCCATTCCCTCCAATTCATTTTGAAAATCACAAAGGGGGAGAAGGAAAAGATCCTTAAGAAAAAGAGGAACTCTAATAAGAGTTTATCAAAGGGGGAGAAAGAAAAAAATACCTAAGGAAAAAGAACTCTAATAAGAGTTTGTTTAAGGGGGAGTTTTTTTTCCTTAAAGAAGACCTTCTTATGAAACATCACTCCGGAAATATGAATACGATCCTTATAGTTTCAAAGCCTAAGGGGGAGTTAGTCTTATTCATCTATATCCTTAAATCAAGGGAGATAAGCATTAATATGTTTCTTTCTTCTTAGAATTTCTTTTTCGTTAGGATGTTTGTGCTTTCCAAAAAGGGGGAGATTATTGAGTCAATAAGGTTTTCCTTATGAATTTTCCATTCCTTCTTGTTTTGAAAATCACAAACACCTTATCTTTAAGAAAATTGCTTTTATAAGGAAAATTGATTTTATAAGGAAAATTGCTTTCTTAAGAAAAATTGCTTTCTTAAGGAAAATTACTTTTATAAGGAAAATTGCTTTCTTAAGGAAAATCGCTTTTATAAGAAAAATTATCCTTATCATATTTTCATCCATATTTTTCTTAAGTATGAGATTCGGATTCATTTTCTCGGAATCGTTGAAACTTTGATATAAAGCATTCTGTTTTAGGATTCAGATTCTAGATAAGAACTATAAGGAAGTTTCATTCCGAACTCCGGATATGAACTCTGACTAAGTTCTATTCCAGATTCAGGATACGAATTCTGATGACGAATTCTCATTACGAATTCTAATGAAGAATTCTCATTACGAATTCTGTTGACGAATTCTCATTACGAATTCTGTTGACCAATTCTCATTACGAATTCTGATGATGAATTCTCATTACGAATTCTAATGAAGAATTCTCATTACGAATTCTGTTGACGAAATCTCAATACGAATTCTGATGACGAATTCTCATTACGAATCTTGATGATGAATTCTCATTACGATTTCTGATGACGAATTCCTATTCCGAATTCTCATTCCGAATTCACCTATTAAACAGAATTTGAGTATCTTTGTTTTATACACTCTGAATTAATTTAGACTCCGAAAAATATCTTTGTTAGACTCTGAACTTCTATATTACTTACAGTTCTATAATTTGTCTACTCTTTACTATTGTTCTTTACACTCCGAACCTTCACTCCGAAGTTTTCATTCCGAACTTTTATGTTAGAGTTAAAACGATGTCGTACATTCTGTTATACTTTTTTTGTTATAAAACGATGTCGTCTGTTTTGTTATAAACTAACCGTTGTCTAAGTGACACGTGTACAGGTCCCTCCGATCTTTAAGGAAAATATGACCGTTGGAGAAGGAGCCGACCTTACCTATAAATAGGATCTCATTTGAAAGAGCTCAGAAGCTAATAGCTGATGAAAGTGCTGAAAGGCTGACTAATTGGCTTGAAGTGATTTCTAGAGAGAGAGGCTCTTATTAACTCTCAAAGCTTCGTGCGACTCCGAATGTTGGTGATTACATTCGAGGGCTTCCGGGGATAGGAAGACAGAGGTGCCGACTACCTTAAAGTTCGAGGGCTTTCTTGCTGAGGAAGACAGAGGTTTCCAACTACCTTGAAGTTGAGGGCTTGCGGGGATAGCAAGACAGAGACTCCGATCTTCGTATCGAGGGCTTACCCTGGTGTGGGTAAGACAGACTTGCTTGAAAGTATAAATCAAGGGACCTTTATCCAAGGTTGTTGGATACCCTTCTCTTTGGGTTAAAAGACTTATATTTTGTTACTAGTAGTTCTACTACTTGTTTCTATTCCGCTGCATTTTGTAATATAAGGAAAGTATAACTTTCTTATACTTCCTTACTTGTACTCTGATTAATTTAGATTCTATACGCTTTAAGGTAGAATCTCATATTGTAACCTTTTGTTAAGTTTCAATTTCCGGAACAATATTTTCGGAACTTACTTTCAGAATCTCTTTCCAAGTTTGTATTCGGTGTTAGAGGTGTTGTGAATTTGCTTAGTTTAATCTTTGTTAAACTTAGCCCTTTCCTTTTCTTAAGGAAACTATAGTTATTCACAACTAACTTTAAAGGTTCCAAAGGAATTTTTAAAGTATACAATTCACCCCCCTCTTGTATATTGAGCATCTACATTACTATTTCGATCCTACAATTGGTATCAGAGGTTGGAAACCTCTTACTCTATTCCAATCTTACAATGACTTCAAGGGTTCAAGAGGTAGTGGATTGATTTCATTTAGACTAATATATTTATCCTTTAATGATTCCAAAAAATAAAGGATAAATTTAAGACAAAATATATTTAATCTGGAAAAGAATAGCAATTGTAATAAAACACATTAATAAAAAGGAATGGCGACTCGTTCAACAATGACTCATCAATAGTGACTTTCCAACGGTGACATATCAATGGTGACTCATCAATGGTGGCTTTCTAATGGTGAATTATAAATGGCAACTCATTAACATTGAATTTCCAATGGTGACTCATCAACAAGGACTTTCCAATAGTGACATATCAACAGTGACTCGTCAATGGTGACTCATCAACGGTGACTCATCGACAGTGACTTGCCAATGGTGACTTTATAATAGTGAATTATCAATGATGAATCATCAATACTGACTTATCAATGGTGAATCATCAACAATTAAATATCAATGATCATTGATCAATGGTGAATTTTTCATCTAGAACATATCATTCTTAAATCATGTTTTATGTAGTTTAACATTTCTGAATTTAAAGTCTTTCTGAATTTACCAATAAGATGATGTTTGGTTCTGAAAAATTCAAATGTTATATCACCTTTTTGATAATTATCTCTCAAAAACTAATGTCTTACATCAATGTGATTTTTTCTAGAATGAGATGTTGTATTTTTGTACATTTTTATCGCACTTTTGTTATCACAATTTATAGGCACATTTCTAAATAAGTATCCAATGTCTAGTAAAGTATTTGTAATACTCAATATTTTTTCATAACAACTGCCTGTAGCTATGTGTTCATCTTCAATAGTGGATAGTGCAAAAAAAATTTGTTTATTACTACACCATGATACTAGATATTTTCCTAAAAGATTACATATTTCTGAGGATCATTTTATATCGAACTTACAATCACCAAAATCAACATCTAAATAACTTAATAAATCAAAATCATGTCCTCTTGGATGGAAAGATCCTAAATTGGTTCTATATTTGAGGTATTTAAAAATTATTTTGAAAAATAATAGGTGGGACTCATTTAAATTTTCTTGAAAGTGAGAAAACATACACACACTAAACATAATATCAGGCCGAATAGAAGTTAAATAAAAGTTACTTCCAATCATGCCTCTATAACTAGTTTGACCAACTGATTTCCCAACTTCATCATGATATAGTTTATAGGTGGTTCTCATGGGATATCACAACTTTTAGTGTTATCTAAGCCAAAATTTCATAAATTTACTTTAGTATATTTACTTTGATTTAATATAATAACTTATTTATGTTGAAAAATATAAAATCAAAGAAATAATTTGGGTTCAACCATTTAAATCATTTCAAATTCGTTTTTAATTTGTTTGGAAAAATCAATGTGCAGGGAATCTTTATTATATCCGTGAAATAATATCATCTACATATACTTGTACTATTAAAACACATTTTGAAATTATTTTTATAAAAATAATTGGATCAACTATACCTTTTGAAAAGAAATTGGAATAAGATAAGAGGAAAACCTATCATACCAAGACCTTGGAGATTGTTTAAACTATATAAAGCTTTTTTAGTTTAAAAAAACAATTTAGAAAATGGGGATTTTCAAATCCATGAGGTTGTTTAAACAAAATCCTCAATTATAAATCCATTTAATAATTCTTTATTAACATCTATATGATATAGTTTGAAATCCAGATGTGATGCATAGGAATGTAGTATCCTAATGGATTCTATCACGACCTGACCCTACCCGGTCTCGAGACGCAACTACCCCAAGACCGCCTCCATAGGCCAGGGGCTGGCGACCAGCGTCGAAGGCACAATAACTCGGGGAGGCCTTTTTTTAAGTACCTGTACACACGCACACGCAGCACACTCAATGAAACAATGCAGAGTAAAAGAAAAGACAAGCAACGAAAAGGGAAACCGCTATATATAACCACAAAGTGCATTGAACTCTAAACAGTACAAGTAAAGTGCTGAAAAGGAAAAAGGGGAAAAACACGTGCCCAACCAGAAAAGGTGCCACAACCCGGCAATAGGTAAACAAAAAGGAACAGCTGACGGGTCTCCCACCTGAAACCCAACCACGACCACCGCACGCGGTCCAAGCTCCCAAGATCCTATGCTCCACTGAAGTCACGCTGCACCTATTTGTCGTCTGTAAGGGCACACCAAGTGCGGGCAAAGCCCAAGTAGGGGTGAGTATAAGAATACTCAGTACGATACCCCGAAGGCTCGAGGGAGCAACAAAGGAGGTACCAAAGGGTGACCAGTAGAGCGAACAGAAAAAGTAAAGGAGCACAACAGAGAGGGAAGCAAGGAGTACAGTGAAGAGTCCAGCTCAACCCAACAAGAGGAAATAAGGTAGACTCGTCTAAACACAAGGATCTGGAAATGGTGAGAAGATGAACTTCTCGTCGAGTCTTCGATACCTATTGCAGGAGAGTAGACTCGTCCAACCACGAAAATCTAGACACGGAAAGCACGTGGCATACCCCGCATGTCTTCGCCTCTCCCAGAAGGAGAGTAACCAAACCCAAGAAGTGGGTACTAGAAAAAGGTATATACAAGTCCATATGCTCAATCAAGAAGCCCGAACAACATCATAAGGGGATCTCCGTCCCGTAGCTCATCCTAAGAAAAGAGTAGCCAACAGTCCCAGAAGTAACACCATCGATGCCCAGCATCCCACACATCTGCCCCGAACCGCAAGACAAGGGCTCAATCACCACACCTCGACACTGCCCCGCAGTTGAGAGGTCTGCTCAAAGTCGATAGGCGACCCCCTGCCCAGCCCCGCTGGAGGATCCCTGGAAGTCAAAGGTTTCCCACTACAGGGAGACCCGGAAAGTCGACGGGTGCCACACTACCCAGTCCCGTAACAGGGTAATCCACTAGAGGGCGACCCGGCTAAAGTCGGCGATGGGACCACTGCCCAGCCCAGCTGGAGGTAACCCGACATCAGGGACCACTGCCCAGCTCAGCTGGAGGTAAGCCCGGAATCAGGGACCACTGCCCCAGCCCAGCTAGAGGTAAGCCTGGCATCGGGGACCACTGCCCAGCCCAGCTGGAGGTAAGCCCGGTATCGGGGACCACTGCCCAGCCCAGCTAGAGGTAAGCCCGACACTGCTCTAGCCATCCCTGCTGGATGGTACTGCTCGGTGAACACCGCTATACTGGCCATCCCTGCTGGATGGTAACCGACTGACGAGCCCTGCTCGATACAACCTCAGTCCTGCTGGAAACAACCTCAGCCCTACTGGAACAACCTCAGACCTGCTGGAAAAAACCTCCTTGGTAGAGGATCGGTGCCCGCGTAAAGTGTTGGTCACACCGAAACCACAAACTCTACCAGGGAACATGGAGCAATGGGAGCAAATCCCCAGACCTCACAAGGCGATCCCGCTCCAATCCACTGAGTCACTGTCGAAGCGGACCGAGACATTTCATCCCAGAAAGTGGGGAAACCACCCACGCTGCACGGACACCCGTAGTCGCAGATGGTGTCGCAGTCCTGTGAAAGGGCACAGTACTGAAACCCCTCACAACTGAAGAAGCAGAGGAACCAAACAATCTCTGCCGGAAAAACCATCGAGAAGAAGACCAGGGGGAGACCACTCAACCCTTCTGGTCAGACAAAAGATCACCATGCCAGGGGAAAGTCCGCCCTGCTGGTCAGACAAACGGCCACAAAGCCAGGGGAAAACTCCACCCTGCTGGTCAAACAAACGAGCACAAAGCCAGGGGAAAACTCCACCCTGCTGGTCAAACAAATGAGCACAAAGCCAGGGGAAAACTCCACCCTACTGGTTAAACAAACGAGCGCAGAGGGACCCTCTACGTCATGAGAGATCAAAGTACGTAAAGCAGATAGCGACATGCACATGGGGCCCACACGACGTGTGGCCCCAAGTCAACCCCAACTGAGCGCACAAACATCCTTAGGTACAAACAACCACACGTACCTCCAAGTGCTCCCGTACACTCCCAGAGTATACCTCATTCCAGCCCAAAGGCTATCGTGCACACGGCACTCAGCTTCAACGTGAAGGCGTGACGTAACAACTACACCTCAAAGGCCCAGGCACGGCCAACAACATCTCGTGAACCATTTACATCACACTCCCAAGAGTGCGCGATCACATGCCAAGGGTCCGCTACAAACAAGGTAGGGCGAACTACCACTGGAGCACCTTCCATGATTCTGGTGTTAATAAGATCATGAAAGAGGCTCTGCACAGCCAAACGGATCACACCGTTGTAATCCTCGCGGAAAAACACGCGAGATCGACTACTTAATCACCTCAAACAGATATCCGACGGGAAAGTCGCCAACACCGCCTCATGCCCGAACGGCATCCCATGATCCCGAGCATCGGCCCCGAAAACAATCGGGTGCTTCCCACCATTGCGATCCCCTCGGGAAAACACGTCAAAAGCACTACTCACTTGAGTGGAACGGATATCCGGAGAAAAAAGGTGCATCCCGGCGCACCGCACATGAGCGGTGCCACGTGGGACCCGCATCCCGGTCGTGAAACGCAATGAACGGATCACACCGTTGCGATCCTCTCAAAAAAGTACACGGAATGGACTATTCACTTGTCCAAAACGGTCGTCAGGTGATAAAGCTGGAAATCACCGTCAACTCCTGAAACGGCCCTCGCGGGGCCCGCACCATCGTGCGGAATTACAGCGGGAAAACTGCGCCAACGCTTTGCCCTCTAAAAAACACCCAACATCGACCGCCCGCACGCCCCGAACGGACATCCGAGGAAAAAGTCGTTAAAAGCGGCACGCAGCTCAAAAGACGGCCCATGGGGCCCGCGCCTCAACTTCGGCCTCAACGCCTGAAACTACCTTGGAAACCTCCGCCTCGACGCCTGGGTTCCAACACCGCTGACGGCACTTAAAACGGACGTCGGACGTGTCCGCGCCGCAGAAAACAAAATCCCCTGAAGGAAATGTCAAACCACTTAAAGACGCGTCGCGCCTCCGAGGCCCCTCGTTTCGGGAATTAAAAATTCCCGAAACCATCTCAAAAAGTCTGCCTCGGCGATACAGTTCCACCGCCACAGACGGTACTCAAAACGGACACCCGTAACGGAAAATACGGGTGTCCGAACACTGAGGGGGCAAGGCCCCTAGGGCTGGACCGGCCTGGGCCGACCCGCAGCTTAGCCGCGCGGGCCGGCTGCGGATTCGCGGTCCGCGCGCAGACCGCCCACGAGGTCCGGTCGCGGCCGCCGCGTGAAGACCCATGCGGCGCGGGTCTTTGTCGCCGCACGGGGGTCGCGCGCCGCGACCCCGCGGTCGCCGCTCCCTGCCGACTGCCGCCTCGACGGGCGCTCCGCCAGACACCCCCGCCGACGCCTGAGCGCCCCACTGCCGCGCCCAGCCCCTCCACCGAACACCCGCGCCGACGCCCGCAAACACCCCCGCCGACGTCCGAGCGCCCCGCTGCCGCGCCCAGCGCCTCTACCGGACACCCGCGCCGACACCCACCTCCAACGAGCTGCGCCGCCGCTCGAACTCGCCGGAACCCGAAAACCCTGAAACTTCGGCGAATGATTTCAGATACCACGGAGCTCAGAATTTGAATCCGAAAGATGCTTTGGAAAGGGAATTAACTCCACTACGCATTCATGGGATTTTATTGAAGTTTTGAAAAGGAATCGATAGTGAAAATTGAGATCAAAGTTGGTAAGGGAATAGAAAATGCAAACGACAAATCCTACCTCGTAGGGCTTCACCCGAAGCTTCGCGACGATCCGCCGGCATCACCGCACCTCGCCGGAGTCGCCTCGTCGGACCGTCTCGCCGGACGTGGAGGAGGAGAGGGAGAGGAGGGGCTGCCATGGGGGATGGGGAAGGAGAAGAGGGAGGGGGTGTGTTAAGCGTTTAAATAGAAAACGCTTAACCACCCGCCCGTCGGCCCGAACCCGAACTCCCGACGGGGTCGCGGTTAAGCCTCCCATAGGGTAAACACCACCTCCCGAGCACAACGGCGGTCTCATAATTTTAATCTAAGACCCCGTTCAAATGTTATTAAACTTAGCGCCCGAGGCCACCAAATTACGAAAACGCCCCTAGGGCCATTTTTCAGAGACGGGCCACGCCCGCAAAACATACACCCCTCCTAGGGTAAACGGTACGCTATGAACTCAACGGTGCCCTCGGTTTCCCAATCCGAGCCACCGTTTAAGAGATACCTTCATTTCAACATTAAACAAATTAAATAAATTTATTTAATCCGTTTAACGTTCCAGAAGTGGGCGAGGGTTCCAAACATCCCACGCTGACAATTTTTATGTCATTCCTAGGGTATACACCCCATTCCGGACCCATCCGTACACTCGGATATCTGATCTGAAGCTCTGTTTAGGAGTTATTGCATTTATTTGGCGATTCTAGTGTGAACGCACTGAAAATTTAATTCCGACTACTCCGGGGCTCGGAATCGCACGCCGTCTGAGGGCGCTGCTCCGGAATATCATCAAGAATATTCCAAAGTCTTTCAATGCAAAAACCGGGTTCTTATGGCTTCAAGTATCGTTAAAGGTGAAAAAATTTCATTATAATAAATACTTTCATCTTGATTATAAAATTGTGCAACTAATCCAGCCTTTTTTCTTACTGTGGTGCCAGACCCATAAACCTTGTTTCTAAACACCAACTTCCTTACAATATTTAAGGTGTATTTAGGTCCATCAACAAGTTCCCAAAAAAAATTTCTCTCTAATTGATTAAGTTCTTATTGGATAACTATTACCCAGAACTCATCATTTATGGAATCATTAAGGTTCTTATGTTCAAATTGTGATAATAAGGCTTGGTGTTCAATTTTATTTCTAATTTAAGATCTAATTTGTGTATCTCTCTCAATATTTCCTATAAAAGAATCTAAAGGGTGGTTTCTATGATTCCTAATATGTATTTAAATATAGGGTATGGTTGTATTAAGATCTTATTCAGGTTCAGTTTCTGGGTGCTAATTGGGTGAACTTCCTGCTTGTTTCATAGAACTTTTAGAAGGTTTCTAATTATGATTTTTATTTTAAAGATCACCCTCAAGCTTCCCTAAGATATTATTAGTTTCACTGGGGTCGGTTTCATAAAGTTTAATGTGAATAGACTCTTCCATTGTATTTTTATCTTATTAAAAACTCTATAAACATTACTGGATGTTGAATTCTCAAGGGAAATTCCTTCATTACAATTAGAAGAATTATTTTTCAAATTATCCTATATATTTATAATAAAGACTTTTCAACCAAAAACATTAATGTAATTTACCTTTGTTTTTTCTATTATTACCTTAACTCATAAGGTGTTATTTTTAAGAGGGTTTTATTTAATAATCTATTTATAATATAAAATATTGTGTTAATAGACTATACCCAAAAGTAGATAGTATGTTTATACACATTTAACATAATCCCTGAAATATGTTAATTATTTATATTTCTTCTTTCTACCACAACATTTTTATATGGGGTCCTAGGAGAAGAAAATTTGTGATTATAACCATTTTGAGAAAAAAATTATTCATAGTCTTGATTTACAAATTCTCTACTATGATCACTTCTTATGGTCATAATCTTAAGTCCACTAATATTTTGTATAGATTTGGCATACTTATTTATTATGGCTCTTTATTATTTTTCCTTTAAGCTAGTTATTTTCTTTACATAATATTTTTAGGTGTTTTAC